>JAOXJM010000001.1:60179302-60213752 GCA_026413425.1 Tringa solitaria | reverse complement strand
AACTAATGGGGTACATAGAGAAAACAGGCTTTATTTTGCACGATATACATAATTTCTTTTTAAAAAAGTGTGAAAGTTTACATAGTGTATTTCCAAAATGTTAATATGCTGACAGATCAGTAAATATAAAAGCTGAAATCAAATGAGAATTTGAGTAATTCACTCCATTTGACTGGAAAGAGAATTTACTCTCTGAATACTTGCCTTTTTCAAGTTAGAGGGTGGTGGGGTTTTTTTCTGAAGGTTTGCCAGCACATGGAGGACAGGTGTTTCCATGTCTGGCCAGCCTAACAGTGGCAGGATGGAACCACGCTACATTTACTTTATCTTAGTTCACCAAAACAAGGTTTCAGCTGTGGTTTTAGAGAAGCAGAAAACACAAACGGCCAGCAGCAGCAGCTGATGAGAACCAGAGAAGAAGGCAGCCTGCAGTGAGACAGAGAGGGGGCTATGAGGCTTTGTCTCCAGTGGGGTCCTATAAAATTGTGGCCGGAGCAGACACCTGCGGGCTCCCGGCTGGCAAAAAGGGGCAAAAAATTCCAAATAGAATCATAGAATGACTTGGGTTGGAAGGGACCTTAACTATCATCAAGTTCCAACCCCTCTACCATGGGCAGAGACACCTCCCACTAGACCAGGTTGCTCAAAGCCCCATCCAGCCTGGTCTTGAACACTTCCAGGGATGGGACATCCACAACTTCCCTGGTCAACCTGTTCCAGTGTCTCACCACCCTCACAGTAAAGAATCTCTTCCTAGTATCTAATCTAAATCTCCCCTCTTTCAGTTTTAAACCATTACTCCTTGTCCTGTCGCTCCACTCCCTGATAAAGGAGTCCCTCCCCATCTCTCCTGTAGGCTCCCTTCAGGTACTGGCAGGCTGTTATGTGGTCTCCCCGGAGCCTTCTCTTCTCCAGGCTGAATGACTCCAATTCTCTCAACCTGTCTTCACAGGAAAGGTGCTCCATCCCTCTGATCATTTTCATGGCCCTCTGCTCCTCTGCTGGACCCCCTCCAACAGGCCCATATTTTTCTTGTGCTGAGGGCTCCAAAGTTGGATGTAGTACTCCAGGTGGGGTCTCACCAGAGTGGAGTAGAGGGGTAGAATAACCTCCCTCAACAAATAGGGGCCATTGTGGTACTTGCTGCCCTTATCCTAACTTAGTTTGTCGCGACCATGAACTTGGCATCCAAGAGAATATTTGTCCTACAAACTCCCATTCTTGTTACTGCTTGCTCAGTTTTTGGTGTCTTGGTGACAACACTTAGCTTGGTTAAGTAGCATGACTCTGCTACAAATCTCAGGTACAGCTCTGTTCTAAGTAAGTTAGACCAAAGGGCAGCTAAAACTCTGGCAACTCCCTGCAGCCTGCCTGCAGGAGGACTTTTCCTGCCTTTGGTGGATCAAAATCAGTGGGAGGCAATTATTGTTATTTTTAGCGGAAGGCAGAGTGCAGGAACCATAAACTGGCTGGAAAGGTCTGAGATGTGGAAAATATGAAATTATACAAAGGCATGTTTTCAGTCCTCATTTATTATCATAAAGAAGCAAAATCTGATTCTATTCCTATCACTAAAGATTTCTTACTGACTAGTCTGCCTCATTTCTGATGGCACTTCTCCCCATAGGTGTCCGTGACCCAAGGTTTGTATCTGTGATTTGAACAGTAATGAAGGAATGCAAATAAATATTGAATTAGTTTGGATTCAATATGATTTTTGAGCACTTTTGGACTGTTCGCCTTTAAAAGAATCAATAAAGAAAAAAAACATCAAAAAACTAGAACCCCACCACCTTTTAAATTTAGTTTTCTGCACTACAGTGTTTAACTCTCTATCCCACTTTCCCCAGTCACCCTGTGTTTTTACTCTAGTATTTGTATTACTGCTTTGAGAATAAGTTCCTTATGATTTTGCTTTGTGGAAAACTATGCACCAGCTTTAAAGCTTCTACAGTAAGTTTTTATTTATGAGTCATTTGTACCAAAACCAGACACTTTTGGAACTGATTGCTGCCAAGTCAGGACATCTAAGGAAAACAAAACTGAAAATTTAACATTAAATCTTTTTAAAGCTCCTTACAAGGATCTGACAGCAGAAAAGCTCCCACCTCTCATGATACTTAGAATTTCATATTTTGTCATATATTCGCCTAACTGTATTGAAACAATCGGACGCGATAATTTCTATTTAGGTAGCATGTCTGTGCTTTTGTAACAGTTTAAGCATTATTTTACTTGCTATTTTAAAACAGGTGATGCCAAGCAAATTTTTGGAGCAGTCACCCTTTGGCCCCACGTACACATGTGCTGATGTGGGACAAAGGTTTTCTCAACAGGAGCTCAATCCTTTCTGCGCTACCCATACCTGTGGGGACCTTAAAGAACATTTATCATGCTGGTCTAAGTTGCTCTCCCTCTTTCTGTCTTGCCATGATGAGTATATGATCAGAGCAAGTGATGTCAAAACCCAAACATTTCATACCTGCAACACACCATTTCATAGTCACTCTTTTTCCTTGGGTCTGTCTTTCCCACGTGCACAAATCATCTTCTGTATAGACAAGAAAAGAAATGAATGCAATAATCAATAGAACTTTGTCCATCAGAAATGACTTCTAGCATGCAATTTAATCCATCCTTTTGCAAGTACAAGCCTTTCTACTGCAAGGATGCTAGAGAAGTTAAAAAGCAGATGTTACAGACCTTATACCGATGATGTTAATAAAGACTAGAAAGATTTACGGCTTTTCAAATAGGCAAAATCACGTAACATGATATTTCCTATTTGCATGTTTTAAATATAAGATGAAGTATGGACTCTCTTGATCATTCAGTTCCTCTTTGTTAATAACATGCTTCTAGATTGAGTATGAATTAATCTAAAAAGCTACAGATGTACAACAAATAGGAGTCTCTCCTCTCCTATTTTTTAAGACAGGATTGGCATGAAAAGGAAAGCCAAAACATCTAACATATAATACAAAAAGAACAAAATACATCATATCTTCTTTAAGGCAATATTAGCAGCTTTGCACAAACATTTCTGACTGACCATAAAGATTCGCAATATTCCAAAGGGAATGGGACAAAAGCGATTGTTTTAAAGTTTCATGCAACACAATTATACCTCCTTCCAAGTAATTTGAAGACTTTCAAAATCAGAAAACTGGTTAAAAAAAATGTTCTGTCCAGATCTTTACATCTTTCAAACATTTGCTTTCTCAGATAAATTGAACTTACTTGCTGAACACAAAATATCTAGACATAGAGGAAGGTTTTTGCATTTGTGGAATTTAAGTTACTGGCCCCCTAGAGCTCAAATGAATCACACAGAGACACACTGACTGTTCTTTTACTTGATTGCTCGTTTGTTTGTTTGTGTGCTTTATTCTTAAGGAAAACTGAACTTCTAGTATCTCTGTGTAATCTGTGGTTCCACTTCACTAATTAGAGAAAACCTGCTATTGTATGGGACACATCACTACTTCTGTGTTTATATTATTAGCTACTATCTTTTTTTTTCATTAGGAATCCAAGTCTCTCACCATCTTAGATGGAAAAATACAAGTTTACTGAAGGCTGCAACTGAGTTTTGACTCTGAGGAAATGCAGTTCTAATTCATTTCCTCAAGTGCTTGCCTATATATTTGGGAATGGCCAAGATACACAGTTTATACCATTCAGGCATTCTCCAGACATTCGAAGTGGGATGCAATTTTCTTTAATCCTAGATTTGCCCATTTTTCCACTTCGCCAGCCAAAAACACGTGTTTAGAGGATGCGTTATAGGTGCCTGTGGCAACTGGGTATGTTTATCAGGGCATCTGCTGTTGCACCTTTTTACTGCTCTGTCAGAAAACTATTTCCTTTTATTACAATTGGAGTTTTCAGTTTTCTTTCAAGAAACCCCTCCAATATTCAGAGAGCCATTCGGCGTGTGCTATTAGTGCCAAAAAATAAAGTTTTACCAGACCTCTTCCCAACATCTAATTTATATGCACCACTGCCTATTTTTTATTAGGTGTTATTTGGTATCTTTTCCACACTATCCCTCCCCACACAAGAAGAATGAGTCAACCCTTTTCTCTTAGTCTCTGCTGCTTATACGTATTAAACTTTTAAGCCAAAACTGGGCTTTGCAGCCATCATGTGTTTTTTCCCATAAACACGCAAGCTGTAAATTGCCCGTTTTAAAGCTACCTGTGTGACAGCACAATCTGAGCCTCCTCTGCAAGTGTACTGCCATTTGCCCTTTAATTTTGCAGTTGTGTTCTGTATTTCCATAGGGACCCTCACCATTCACTGTCTTTCCTGTACAGTGGGGTAGTCATTACTTTAATTAATTAATTAATTATATGGTTCTTTGATGCTTTTAAACTGGAGTGAACTTAACAGAAAACATTGTAGTGGAAATGGCCAGGGAAATCCCTGTCAAGGACTGTTTGAAGGTGATGCATCCTTCCAGCCCATGGGTACTACCATGGGCACCCTCCCCACCAGGCACAAGGTGGGAAATGGGGCTTGCAAAGATTTTACTGAAGGTTGTAAAGTTCTGGTGGGGTTGGACCTCTCTGGGAGGAGAGACAATCGAGGAGGCCAATCACTGGTCTTGGACTTCTTTGAGGAAACACTCAGATCTGATTTTCTAGCTTGACTTGCAGACTTTCCTCCACACTACAAACACACTTGCCGATCACTGGACTGTGTAATGACCAGGGTGTTTGTCTCTGGACCTGATCCTGAATTGCAAACTCAATCTGACCTCAAACCTCATCACTCATCACACCTCAAATCTCATCACTACAGACTTGTCTGATCATCTGGACGCTCGGCCAAACTTGGCTTCCCTCACCGGACCCTCGCTGCTCACCTTGCCCAGGGGCTGTGGGACTGTGCCCAGGCTGGCTGGGACTGTGCCCATGCTGGCCAGCTCTGTGCCCTGCTCCTTCCTTGCCACTAGCCTCAGGTCCCAGCCTTCCCTCCCTCAGGGGAAGGGAATTTGCCCTTGCTGCTCCCTGATAAAGGTTTCCTCTCTGAACTAAACGCGAGGACAATGAAGCTTCTCAAAAATACTCTTTTTTCAAAAATACAGAAAAAAAGCAACTGATTTTTTTTCTCTCTCATTTTCTCAAGAAGACATTTTGAATGAAACTTTTCAGAAATAAATCATCCCCAGAAGGGCATCTGGTCTGGAACACTTCACCCCAATGGTTGAAACACGGCAGGTCTAAAAATCTGTTCTAAGTGGTTCTGAAATTTTTATAAATACATCCAGGTGATTCTGCAAGAAATGGACGCAGGGAATGAGGAGAAGCATGGAAAGAGGGGACTGGGCAAGTCAACGAGGCATTGTGAAGGAGCTAGAGGAAGCAAAAGGAGCAGAAGGTCAGTCTTTCTTCTCCAGGAGCCCCAGTAATTCCTATGAAAGAAACACGGCTGAAAATTGACTCAAAGGCACTACAAGCAACTCAGATTCACCAGCACGGTGTCAGAGAGGAGGCAGGAATTTCAAGTGGCATCTTGACCAGTTGCACTCAGAGCTGACATACTTTTGGGAAATATGGATGAATGCTCTGGTTTAGAGAGCTAAATATTATTCCTGCTATTGCCATGGGATTGTTTATGCAAATGAACGTCATGCAGAAAGGGTTTAGAAGGAACGAAGAATATGACAGCTCGTAAGTCCAGACACTAAATTGGGTAGTTGAAGTGGAAGGGACTCAAGTCAGACGCCTTAACTTTAGCCTTTGTTTAAGCTCAGTGACTGATTTAACTATGGGGAAAAGAAAGCCTTTGTTAATGATTTAATCCTTTGCCTTTCACTGAAAAAGCTTGTGCATTTAACATACAAAAATCATAGAGCAACACTGAGAAATACCAGCACTGGTGTTTCTTATATTTGCAGTTCACATGCAAGTATGTCATTTTGGCAGTAAAATGGAGATGATAGTGCTTAAAGCAGCTGTAACTTTCCCCTCCCCATGTGCCAGAGAACCAAAAACTGGAGACCTCCCTCCCGGAAAAGTAAACATTTTCAAAAATACTTACTTTTCTGTGTTCTGTTCAGCAAATTTGTTTTTTGTTTTTTTTTTTTTTTTTCTTTCTTACTTCCTTCTTTCACATGCAGCACAGACCATTTGCAAAGAGAATTAAAGGTGGCTTCCTGAGAGTAATGATCCAGGAGAAGAGGAAAGAGACAGCAGCCTTAGGATGTTTTCTATTTACAAATCCTAACCAAGAGGTTTCTGTTCCCTCTCTTGCAACTTTACAAAACTGTCTTGAAAACAACAACCAAGCCACAAAGTTATTCAGCTACTACTTTTCCAACATTACTATGAAATAATTCAGATATTGAATGCTCTAGTGTTTTGGGGTTTGAGTTGTGTTTTTTTTTCCGCTTGTGTTTTGTTAAAGAATGATTTTTGTAAGGCTGACCTAATGTATTTGTGATTTCCCGCTGAGACTCTTGAATGGAAGTGCTAGGGAGAAAAGCTTTTATGTGGCTTTCCTTTCCCCATTTCTTCTTTGCTGATCTAGAACCATCCGATCTTGGCTTGTATCTAAAGGCAAATAGACCAGAGCTGTAATTGCGGTGTAATGGCTTCAGTGATTTTACAGAAGAAGGTTTCATCACAATGTTCCGCCTTCTTCCCAAATCTTGAGTAACAAAAAATCAAACCAAAGAAAAAAACCACTGCAGAGCAAGGTGAGGAGAAGCCAGGAAATGGTTTGTTATGGCAGGAATTAAGGGAACTTGGTTAAAATTAGGGATGGTATTGTGTATTGCTATCACTCCGTGACTTAATGAACTTCAACAACAAGCCGGAATATTCTTAAAGGCCCTTAGAACAGCAGAAAAGAGATTTTCTGATCTCTGAAAACACCAAAAAATTTTTACTGGCTTTTTCCCATCAAATTACCAGCTGCTATGGTTAAAAACAAATCCTGTCATCATCTAGTTTGTTAATTCTTTGTTTTTTCAGAAAAAGAGTAAAACTTGTAGACCAAAACCTTATGTAGGTCAGTAAGGTTGCATAAAATACTGTGTAAATGCTGTCATAAAACCAACCAAAGCAAAATTATTCTGCCGTAAATAACATGTGGTTACCATTTGTTTACAATTTAGCCCAGCTATCAAAACAAGCTAAACATTTTGATAAAGGGTTCACGGTTATTTTGTAAAGAACACAGATTAGGGGAGGTATATCCCACATCTGCTCTTCTAGTGTCAGCGGTACCGCTGAACCTCAGCTCCCTCTGCCTGGGCAACACACAAGACACCAGAGCCCTCCGGGGTTGGTCAACCTACACAGACTGATTGTATATGCTGCTCGCTGCAATTCCCACCGATGAGCTGATTCCACTGAAGCCATCCTAATATTTTAAAAGAAAAGTAAGAAATGGAATGAATTCCCTCTCCGTTTCATTTAATTCTTTACGAAAGAAAGGATTTATAAAGAACAGTGGGATTTCGGGTTGACAACACATCATTTTCTTAGCACACAAATGACTTAAGATCAGCAATTGTAATTTGTCTGGAGGATAAACACGGAAATATTTTGCACTAAAGAGCTGTTGGAAGTGATGTGCAGAGGGGGAATGTCTGGTTGCCTGTGGAGGCTGAAGGGAGGCTTGCTTCAAAGCCAAGTTTCAAATATCATCTGTTTTCACTATAACACTATGTAACAAAACAAGCCTCAGTAAAATTTTCATTTAAGTGGGAGAGAATTTAATTGTTTTGCTTTTTTTCACTGTAATCTCTCCTCTAATTCAGAAAGACGTTTGAAGGAATTTTGTTTGCTTGGGTCTTGGACATAAATAAAGAATGTGCACTGCTCAGGAACAAATGAAGTGTTGCAAATTGGACCTAAAAATGTAAACATGTCGGGAAGTCAGGAGTGTGTATGTGAGAATGTGTATGTGTGGATGCATTTTTTGTGAAGTAGAAGAGTGTATATAATAAAAAAAATTCAAAATCTAAGGATAAAGGCTCTGTCCATAACCAAGTTACCCATCAGCGATTGTTTTTTCTCTCCCCAGTTCACAGTGTTTTCATACATAGGCCAGAGAAAAAGAGATGAAGCAGAATTATTAAGTGAAGACTGGCACTAAAGTGAATCTACTATGTAAACCAAAAATCAGAAATGCTGTCTGTCTTCCAGATAAGTATGAAGTGCACGTGTTAGTGGAGCAAGGACATAAATTGCATCGGTGGGCAATTTATTGCAACTAACAGATGCGAAACCTGGGAGGGGTGAGCAAAATGACCACTGATGGTAAGTTTCTCTCATGGCAGGGGGACACTCTTGGCAGGCGATTCCTGTGTGATAAGGGGTCTCACACAATAATGATGCATACTGAAAAGCGGCCAAAATCTGGTATTTAAAGTAGCATGGCTAGTGCCAGAACTGATCATGTGACATTAATTGGGGCTATAGCTTTATTGCGTGCTCAGTGTGTGAAGTAAATGGTAGTTAAGATGTCCAACAGAGACATACTAAAAGATAACAGCCAAAAAAATATCATAACATCTTTTAAAAGAAAGGAAGGAGGAAGCCCTCTCCGGGGGAAGGTGGGGCTCATGGCTCCTGGGGTCAGGTAATTGGGTCTGCAGAGCCCCATCATACATCGTCTGGCAACTCCCTCCTGCTGACAGCGCCTCCATTGCTTATCACACTGCCCTCGTGAAGGCATCTGATGAAAGAATCCAGTGTCAAATACTTGGGCGAGATTGAGCAATTCAGTCCCTGGGAGAGGTGAGATTAGCAGCACAGGGTGCAGCAGCCAGCTGGGGCCTGACGATGGGTCACTGCACGTCTGCTGCTGGTGGCTGAGGCTCATTGTAACGCCTGGAAATCCTGTGGAGGGCAACAGCTTGTCATGGAGCAAAGAGACGGATGCCCAGGAGAGGCAGGTCCTGGAAAAAACAGCTAGTGCAGCCTGTGCTGATATGTATGATGACATAGATGCAATAACTGAAATGGAAAAAAATGTCCAGAAGAGGAGAAAGACAAGTTCAGTTACGCAACCCACTCTGTTTATATGGCAAAAGGCAAGTCTGTACTCCCACCTGGCTTTCTGAGGACTGCCTTACACAACAGTAGCACAGCGTGGTCCACTTGTGAGCACAATATAAATAATTCCCGAAGAGAACTGCCCCATTGTCCCTGTCCTCTCTGCCAAACCTTCAGCTGCCACAGAAGCATGGCTTCTCTCTTCATCCAAGCTGGTCACATTTTGCAATGTTTTCTGGTAACTGCATACTTACAGGGAGAAGGTTCAGGGAAATGACCAGGATTTGATTTCCTAGGGAGCTCGAGCATGTGCTCGACTGGCTTTGATTTCTAAGACGCAAGCTCTACGTATACATTTCCTATCAGAGGGCTACAGACCATGGCCTTACGCTCATAAAAATCTGTTGGAGACAATGGAAACCCTGTTTAGTGAAGCTCAGATTCTAGCTGCTGGGCAGACTGGTTGCCACTGGTTATAATCTCACTGGCAGCGTACCAGTGTTGTGCTGTTCTGCCGATTGACCCATTGCCTGAATAAAGAAAATCCAGGAGACAACCCTAGGATTGAGTTAGGGCTGTAACTAGAGAGGTCTAAAGGCTTCTGGCTGATGACAGGGACTAACCTTAGGGGAAAAGCAGAAATGGGTACTTTATAACACCCCTTTCTCATACTGATCACCCTGGGGTCTAAGAAGGCTTCAGCCAGGGATGCAGCCTTTCTTCAGCTCAAATGCTATTACATTATCTCTCCCTTTTACCCGGTTATTTATTTTCATCAAACCCACGGGGACCCTGATCTTTGAGATGTTTTTCTGTCTCCCCTACCAAAAATGTGACTAAAACAAGCCAATAGGAAAACTAAGGAAAGACACACGTATGAAGTGATGGTGTTTTCACAGAAAATCTGTCGGAAACACTTTTCACAATTAAAATACTACGCAGAAGGTATCATAGAGACATCCTATAAAATGCCAGAGCTCAAAAGAGAGACTGGCATGGTTTTAAACTATGGCAATGGGTCAACTCAACAATATTTGAAGAGCAAGGATGCCAGGAGACTGGAAGAACAATAACAAAGGCAAACTTTTACAATAGAAGAGGAGGCAGACACCAAAGCCAAGTCAGAGGCAAAGAGAAGTTACAGTAAGAAAAATACTAACAATCACCCACCACCTATGATATTTTAACTGTATTCAGCTGCTTCAAAATTGTCGTCTCGATCTATGCTTTTGTGCAGGCAGGCAAGCTTTTGACATCAGTTGCCTAAACCACACCGAACACATGACAAAGCATTATGAACTGTTTTTCACCTAATCCGTTATTACAAAAAACGCTGGCTGCCGCCTATTTCACCCTTCACTTTTGATGATGCCAGGCATCATGCTGGGCAAACAAGACCCAAATGTTGTTCAAGGTTTCTTGGAAAAAAAATAATCTCTGTTGTTATAATTTGGCAGTTCCCTAAAAGCACAGGACTGAGGAAAAAGCAAATGACGAAACAACTGAGAAAAAGGCACTCCTCATTTTCTCTCTTCATGCCCCTCCCTACTTCTACTCTACATTAAAAGTAGGTGAACTGGATCCAGAAGATCAAAGGATCATCCCCACATGCAAAAGTATTCATTTTTTAAGAGCTGTTGGGAAGCGATATAGAGAAACCAACACTGTAAGACGTTCATTGTGAAGAGTTTAGTTCTCACTGGGAAAAAGATTCCCCATGCCCCTGAAAAATGGTGTAAATGAGCATGAAGTCAGCTGGATGCTAGAAATCATTTGTTTGAAAGTAAAAAGGATAATCACAATTCTTAGGAGAGTTTTCATTTAAAATGGGCCTTACAAGTTTTGTTTTACACTGTCCAGTTCTTCACAGTGGATAGGGAACAGCGTATCCTCAGAGTAAACAGTAGAGTAGAACATACAAGAGCTTGATAAGCAAAAAGTGTATTATCTAAATCAGAGAATACTATTATTTACCATTCCTTCAGGGAGAGGGTACCAGTTATGAAGTCTGATACAAAAATAATCAACTGTCTGCAAAGTGAATGTTTGTTCACAATTTTCCTTTCCACACATTTACCTGAAAATGGGAAATACATGGAATGAGAAAATAATCCACCTGTTGAAGGTTAAGACACTGACTTAAACAACTATTTTTTAAAAATCCAAATAAAATCAAGTGTTTCATGCTACATCTGTCCTCACCCAACCACCTGCATTTTAATTTACAGTCATTTAAACTTGTTTCCTCAAAATGAGTATAAATATGTGGACACACATTCTATGCTAAGCTTCTTTCTGTCACTCATTTTCTGTATGGCGTGGGGTGTGCAATTTTAATTTTCTGCTTAGTTTCCCTCATAACGAACTAGCCCATGGAACTCCCTTAAAGCAATATTGTATTAGCAAAGTTAGACAGTTAAACACAAGGCAGGAATATCCCCAGCTTCCCGAATTAATGCAAACATTTTTGGAAGGACTAACAAACTTGTAATTTAGCACTGAACATTAATCTCTGCTCACAGCTGGAATAAAATCTTGGTGGCAGGAAAAGGGGCTGCCAGAGCACTGCGAGACTCCTCATGCCTTCCATCAAAGTAGTGATTTTTACCAGAGACAGAACTGCAAGAGGAAGCGAGACACAAGCCTGAGCTAATGTGCAGCTCCAGTACTGTCTGTGAAGTGGTCTGCGTGGGGACACCATCACATGAAGTATCAGGAGAATAACGCTACCGCAGACATTTAACCTGCAGTCGTCTCAGACAACAGGTTCCCAGATTTTCTGAAGAGTAAGAAAACGCATGATCTGTTCTGCAAAAAAAATCCATTGCAACGTTGTAACCTTGTATCAGCTTTTCAGAGAGAAACCTGGATTCCCAGAAAGCTGAAGACCGCGATGAACTTCAGTTTCTTGCTACGTAACATCATGGAAAACAAAATCGACCGGATGACATCTAATTCAAAAAGCTGACCTTAGTGAATTTTTTTTTCCAAGTACAGGCTATAGGCTCTAATGACTTTTTTTCACAGAACGTCAAGCTATACACTTAATCGCTGGTGCAAATAACACACTGGAAACAGAAACAAGAGAAAGGAAGACACCCAGCTTGGAAAAAGAATCATCAATTTTCTTTTCAAATGTAGCTGAACAGAATAGACGAGAGGGAACAGATTAATGATTGAGTGCTAAACTTCAGGATAAAGTTATTATCATGTCCAGATGTTAGTTTTGCCTTTGACAGTTTTTTGAGGTTTCATTTACATAAATACAGATATGCATCTAGTCTTAAGGCACTTCAATGCATTTAAAATGCCTGTAATATCTTTAAGAAACTGACCTTTAAACATTCTGCTCTCCGGTTCACCTGCAAAATGAGGAAGATGGTGATGGGGTGAAAAAAAAAAAGCTTATTTAAATACTGAGTACATAATTTACTGATAGTACATAATTAGTACATAATTATTATTAACAGATGCATTCAACATTTATTCCAGTAATAAGCTGAAATAGTTCTCAGGTCAAAATATTGTAATATTTCTCTGGATGATGGTTTTAAATCCATGTAAAATTTGGGTACATTAGATGTGTACAACAATACCTCTTAACGTATACTGCATCTTTTAAAACTTCATTGCTGTTGGGAAGCTTTTTAAAAATAAAAGTCACTTAAAAATGGACTTTTTCCCTTGAAAGTACTATGTATATCTGATTACTATGCAGCCAAGTTGAAATACTCCCTCCATCTTCTACTCCAAAACAGATGGCAAATAATGAGCAAGTTGGAATATTCTCTGCTTATAGTATTTAGCTTGCGGTTAAGGGCTTTCCAACTTTCTGGGTTAGCACCATCTCACTAGAAAACTGCTGCAGATCAAGGAGGACTAGCGCAGCTGACATAATTCAGCCTCAAACCAACCTTCCCATATTAAAATAGCTTCTTGTGTCAGCATGTGTCCTGAACTGAAACATCTCGGATTGAACTTGGCTACAGCCTAAGAGTACGGGGATGTGTTTAGCAGATGAGACTGGCAGGAACTGAGGAGCTAAAGGCGGTCAGAGGTTCCGAAGGCGCTGGAAGCACGATGGCTGCTGATGCACTGAAGGTAGACAGGGAAGGTTTTATCTTTTTCTCCCTGGTTCCTCATAGTTCAGGCACTTGGACTTTTACCGTGCTGTGTGCCACCACTTCAGGGGGGGAGCAGACAAAGTAGAAAGGTTTTGCTTAACGTTTCTGCAAGCCTACCAAGATTGCACCATTCCAAAGTAAACAACTACCCAAAAAAACCCAAGTCTTCAGCAATTAAATTCAGCATGCCTACTAATGAAATTGGTATTCTATGACATATGTATATGTAATTACCAATTAATTATCCCTCATTATAACAAGTGACAGTACGCCTGAGGTCTTCTCTTTCATATCACATAGAAATACATCTGGAGTGATGTAAAAAGCAATTGGTTTTAGTTTTTCAGACTAAAATTACACAAACAACTTCTTCAAAATGATAAACAACAGAAGTCACACCTCCTTCAACACGTTTTGGTAACCTTGTTGACAGCTCTCATTAATTTCGGTCTCCCTTAAGTCTTATTTTTAGAATAGTAGCTATGGGCTGTTCAGTTCTCCTCTGGTCAGAGTGCTAACACAGCTTAGGTGAAACTCCAATCCCGTTTTCAAAGCTCTCCCCTTCAGGTAGCGGACTGATTCAACTTCAGCATAACCTGCTTTGGAGAAACATGTATTATAGAGGCTACAGAAGAATTTTTATCATGTTTAAAACACATGGGAATAAAATAGAAACACAACTTTGGTTTACAAAACATAGCTTTAATTATATAGATAGCTTCAATAAGTTTCCAAATATAGATTTCAAAAAGTCACCAGTGTTATAATATATGCTTTCTGAAATAGCATTCTAACATTTACTTTTAAAATACTTATTGCTAATATGTTAATATTTGTCGGGTTTTACCAAGTGTTAACTACTGAATATTTTTGTTTAAGTGTTCAATAATAATTAGCCCATCATTGAAACACCATCGCTAGACATTTGTTAGTGCATATATGCTTCCACAGGGATTCGGGTATTACTGTGACTTACAGGTTATGAAGAGCTTAAATGGGTTTGCTAGGCTGAAATGGCAGCTATGCTTGAGTTACAGAGAAAAAAGCAGCTAACCTACTGAAGGGGCAATAAATGACTAAGATAATGACTCTGTTGTAAAAGCTAACAAATTTATATACTTAGACCTTCAATTTTAGTCTTTTCTCGGTCTCTGGAAGAATGTGAAATACCAGAGAGTGAATGACTGCCTGGCCCACAACATTCTGGTATAATTACAATAATCTGGGGAATTCAAACAGATTGAGAAGAATTTCATGTGGAACAAACTATATTAAAGAAGATTGTTTAATGAAATGTCATTTTTGACTCATGCATTAGATTAAGTACTTTGGACGGAAGTCTTCAGGGGCAGTCAGGCTCCAAGTGGATTTCTTCACATTGTTCCCAATGCACACCTCAAGAGGTAGCAAGGCAGCTTCATCATTATCCAAACTGAATTTTGGGCTGCTTTGCCAAAATTATCAGCAACAGCACCAATTTGGAGGTGATTTCTTATCCTATGCAAACTGCTCAGCCACAGCTTCTTTCAAATAAGCCCAACAGCAGTCAGAAAGTGGTTCTACTGATCCAGGGGAACAAATTGTAAGAATCTGGTATTTCCATTAATAATCTCCCAGTCACTTGCTTCTTTCGCAGTGTCATTTGCAAACCCATCTTGCAATGTCTGTAGCTTTCTACACTACTCTAACCTGATTTTGATAAATCAACTCTTCTACAGAGCAGGAACTTCATTAATAACTTCACACCAACTCTAATGTGAAATTGAACAGCAGTATATACTTTGAAAACAGATTCGTATTGGGTTTAATATATTTTTCACTTGTATTTTACTTTCTCTCTAAAGAGAGTATTATTAATTTGAAATCACGACTTGCAATCACAGAAGCTGAATTCTGCGTAATTCTTGTTGCATCACTTCAGAAAATAGGAAATTAGAAAAAAATACAGTTAATCGGATTACAATTAAAAAATTTCATTTTGAAAAGTTACTTTAGCTGTATGTTATGGGACAGAAAGAAGGCAACTTAGGTTAAAAGTGCTAGATAGAAAATCCAATAATAAATAAGAATGCAGTCTAAGAGACCAGGAGGTTTAGAGGCGTGGAATTTTTAGAATTTTGCAAACTAATTTCAGAGAACCAGAAAGGCATCTGAAATGATGCAGCATTAAAATTGTGAGGATCTCATGATTAATTTTCACGGTGGAAAGGTCGAGGATGAGACACGATGCTTGTTCAAACTTTCTGGGAGAGAACATGGAGGATCTTAGCTCCTAAAAATGCTGTCAGCTAAACCACATCACCCATAGGACCCACGCAAAACCATTGTCTGCTAAAGCTCCAAACACATTAGCACTTAACAGAGGTTTCCAAAGGCTGAAATCAGTCTCTTTAGTCACTAAATGAAGATTCACTATCAGAACTGTCTTCTGCTTTCCCATCATCTCCCCAGGCAGGCACAGGGGCATCTGGGGTCCTGCAGGCAACAAAAATGTTCTGTGTTGTAAATCCTAGAAGGTGGCTGAGAACACAAGCAGCTTAGCATGGCCTTTCACCACAATTGCATGCACTTTATTTCCACACCATTAAAACACATTAACTGTTTATGATTCACAAACTCACACCTTACTGGTATTGCTTCACTTACAACTGAAAGATAAACACTAGAAAATGTTAGTCAATGGACACCAAAACTCTGTAGACATCACTTTGAATGCACACCTTTGAGGTTATCGGAAATAATGACAGATAATTAAGAGGCAAACACTTGTAGAAAGAGTTGAAAGCAGGCAATACTGATTAATTCAACTTTTTTTTTTCAATCTTCAGAGGTACTAGGGCTGAAAGGAACATGCTGTACACCATTAAGCAGTGTAAATAGTACATGAAAAAAATAAGACAGGAAATGAACAATATTGTATCCAACTAAAACTGCAGGGATAATTTAGAGAAGCAAAAAAGAATTACTCAGAGTGGAATTTGGCTAGAACACTGGGTTAAATTTGACATGCAAGAGCAGCCATGGGATTTTTATTGACTACAAATGATCAGATCTCTTCTATTTAGTTTTGAAGAGAATATTTAAGATGGATCTTAACACAGTGTCAAAACATTTTCTCAGGGAATCTACTGGGAATGAAGGGGAGAGAAGCCAGCCATCTAAAGACTAACTAACACTACTGACTGATGCTGCTGGCTCTCCCTGGAGTCTCCCTCCTAAGTATGTAATGAGTTTGATAATACAAGCAAGACTGAGCCTGGTAAATTCTGAAACAAAGGTAGAAAATATGCACACAATTATACTTGGGGAAAGGGAAGAATAATTTTCATAGAATCTTGCTTCCTGTATGATAGTTAACTACTCTCTTTGATAAAATAATACATTTTAAACTAAGCCAACAATTGTATTATTCGTCTGGTTGTTATTTATCTTTGGGCTACCCCTGTGTGTCATACCACAGAATTTCCTTTCCAACTTCAGTTCTGTTTATTATCATTTCTCTTTTGGAAATCCCCAAGATATGTTTAAAGTGTTCCTAAACATTTTGGGTGCAAAAATGAGAAATGCATTAAAGAACTGTAAGAAAGCCTTCTCCCTCTCCCCTGCACACCTCCAAAATAAATTAAGAAAGCGCTTGCTTTTTCATGCAAATACCACTTCACAATATTATTCCTTGTTGCCGTGGTAATGACAAAACAGAAAAGCCGTGCTAAGACATGTGATCTGGAGAGACCAGTGCAAAAACTCTCCTCAAGTAAGGAGAGGAAGATGGCAATGAATTCCTCTAGTTCACGGGGGCAGGACAAACTCTTCTGGAATCGTAGACAGGCAAGAGAGGAAGGATAAAAAATAAAAGTTAAAAATAGATAAATTGGGAGTTTGATAGAATAGGCAGTCTTCAAGTTCTGTAAAGAGTTGAGAAAGGAGTGGTAACAGAAGTAGAACAGCTGAAGGAAAAGAGTATAAACAACTCCATACTACTAGAATTAGCATTTCTGCAGCCACAAGAAACCCATGCTTAGTCACTGGCAAGTAGCTGGGAGGGTCTGCAGTAAACGACTGAGCATACAGCAATAGGAACATTCTCCTAATTTTCCCTGAGGCTGACTGAGCATGCCTAAGGAACCTGAAGACACAAGAAATGTGGTTTGAATGGCATGATACATATATATTAAAAAAAAGAATCTATGATATTGAGACAAGAAAGCAAGAAAATAAAGGTCACCCCTGACTGCTTAAATATTATGCATTATGCACCTTGCCAAAAAATTAGCTTTCATTAACCAGGTAGATTTGCTACACAGTTTTCAAACCAGTAACATTTTAAAGAAAATCTGCCTAAGCATTACTGTTGCACAGAATCTCTGAAGACGGTCTTTGAGACTCAGACATATGCTGTGAGCCTCAATCCACAGTAATGTTTCTGTCTTAACCCAAAACAGACAATCCAAAAGCAAGTGCTTTTTTAAAAAGCTTTTGAAATTTTAACATATTATCTTATTTTTATCCACTATAAAAATCCATCCAAACATGAAGAAAGACCAGCACTTACAGAAAGGTATGGACCAGAAATGCAGCGTGAAAAATACAACACATTTAACACACAAATAGTAAAACCATGTTTGATAACCCTATCTCACACTTGCACAGGTTGTTACTTGTGTTCTTTTTCTTACTTCTCATTCAATCAGTAAAAATACCAAATGAGGAATAACTACTTTAGGCTTATTTAGACACCAGAAAGTAACTGGGAGATAAAGTGACTCAACATATGATGATACCTCAGTTTTCCTATATTTTTATTTATTTCATTAAGCAAGGTGCTAGTTTCAGAATAAGCTTTTCCAAACTGTAAAAAGACTTCACTAGAAAGGAGAAAAGGAGAGGCAGACTTTCTAATATACTGACAGTTTCTGAAGAGGATTGGTGGATATAATGGAAGTTACTATTTTCATCAGTTTAACAAATTCTGGAAAATAGTACAGTAATACTAAATTATAATGTTAATTGTAAAATAAGCCTAAAATTCATACTTATGGCCAGACAAGTAGCTTTGAAAATTAGTATCTATTCTTAGTAGTCTTCACATCAAGTTAGCTCAATCAACAGTCACAATTTTGAACTGCTGACTTCAATTTACACTGTCAATGTTGAAGTCCAGTTGTACACTCCAGCTACTGAGGGAATCTGGAAACAACTGTGTTGCCCTCATGAATCCGGCAAGAGTTTGTTCTTAGTACTCTACAATGATGACATTTTATTACTGAAGCGTTGAAAGAAAATATCTGAGAAAAACCTCATACTCTAACCAGCACGGTGAAAACGGCTACTGATTGCTAAATGCACATTGTCAAATGTTACCTTGTCATTGCTACATTCTTTTCTTTGAACTACACGACCTCTGCTTGGTTTGGAAGAAGTCCTTCCATTTCCTCTCATGTCTGAATGGTAAAGTCCTGCAGCTTTCTGTTTGGGAGGGTGCAGTACCTACACATTTATAGACCAGTCTCTGTATTACCCGGGCCTTGCCTCAGACTAGACAATTCTGAAAAGACAGCTCATACTTAAGATTGCATCCCCTCGTTCTTGGTACTGATGCCACTCTTCAGGCCTATAAAATGCTAAAAACACCTTTCATGGAAAACTCCAAGACCTGTTTTAATGCTGGGAATTTAAATTCACAATACCGTAAGCAAGCTTTTCTAAGCACACTTTTTTCCCAAGTGTTTTAAACACATGGTTGAATTGCAGCCCTACTGGAAGTTACAAATTACTTACTCGAGAAGATCTGGATTTAGCCCTTCAGAAATCATTTTGTTTCTTATTGCCATTACAGGAACACCCTGCGTAGAAGAAGGAAGAATAATATGAAAATACTGGACACTAAATTCCACAGGTTCTTTTAGGCTACACATTTATACAAATCTATGCATGTCACTTGTTGAACAAGAGCATAGAAGGATAATCTCAGTTGCCACCAGTATGAACCTAGAAGTGAGAAACTACAAAGATCAAAGGCCCCTTTAATCCTTCTTATATTTATGGCAAAACACCTAGAGAAAGTTGTAGTGAGAGAATCACGAATAGATATTTGCAATTCATGCACACTAAGCCAGGAAGCTGAAGATGCGTGTATGGATGAGAATGTGAAGAAAGTGCAATGACAGCAGAGAACAATTGTGCTAGAAAGATGAAGAAGATGCAGACATGCTGAAGATATAGCCAAAGAGGGAGGAAAACCAGGAAAGTGCATCTGCTACAGGTCCGGAAGGATACCTTAAAGCAGTGCTAAAAAATGAAAAAGTCTTTAAAAAGCATGCAGAAAAAGGCAATCAGGACACGAGAACAGAAACACAATTTAAAAGTGATTCCTCTGAGTACAAGTGCTTGTACAGTCAGGCTTGACTCTTCTATGACTTGTGGGCAGATTGTAGCCAACTATGTACGTGTTAAAAAAATTCCTTCCTTTCACTGCAAGTCCTTCCACAGCTTCTGCACTTTATTTTATTCAGCAACACCTAAACATCCCTTCATCTTGGATCGCATACCCAAGAACACTTTGACCCACGTCGTCTTACGAGATATATTCCAACAAACTGCTCCTGTGTTTCCACTAGAGTTGCTCAAAGACAACTTGTTGCTTTGCCATCCCCTGTTGCAAACCACCAGAAACACCACCTGGACCATTGCACGCCAAGAAAGGAGGGGAAAAAAATGAAAAATAAAAAATAAAAATTGTGATTTCCAAGGGACAAAGCTACTGGTGGTCTAGGAAAGTCAGGAGAGGCTTCAAAACCTAAATGAAAAGTAGTGTAGGATTCTTTTGGCACAGGACAAATATCTGTTGTCCAAAGTAAGTAAAATAGTGATAAAATAAAGGGAGCCGTAACTAATATTCCAGAGCAGCACGTGGTACTACTGACAGTGGCAGTAGCTAACCTGGCAGTAAGAACTAAGGTAGCTGCCTTACTGTGTATTCCTTGTGCAGTTTCACAGTGAGAATCACAACCAAGACTTTTGCTTGAAGATTCTGGACTAGCACACGGACAGGTACATCGTTTTAGCAATTCATGAGGCATATTGTCAAAAATATGACTCAAATAGTTGTGAGGTATTAGCGTGTAATAAAGAATTTCTCAGTAATTCACAACTAATGTACACTACAAAGGGGAAAGCATTTGAGTACTTCATGACACTTTAAAATATTCACTTATTCTAGTATAAACCTGGACACCAGGGACTGTGTATCTATACACTGTCTCATACTATCTAATTCTTTTCCCTTGCTTGACTGCTTTTACAGTTCCTTTCCCCAGCTTCGAAGTCACTGATGAAGTGTTTATATATCAATTCAAACCATGTGAAAAACAGATTGAGTCAGATCAGGCAAAGCAGAATTTGTATTTGCTCAAAATGAGAGGGAGCTCAGTACACAAACTTCTAAGAATGACTGGAAACTGGTTACACTTTTAGTTCACACTTGGAGAAGTATTTTATTCCAAAATTTTATGCATCTAAGTATGTAAGGAAAAAAACCTCTCAGTAACCCATTGCCCAAAATGCCCTTTAACAGTGCACTTTTTTTCCTGAAGGAAAACAAATAGAATTGTACCTGTATCTGTTTATAATACAATTAGGGCACTACAATTACTTTGATACCTTTGTAAGTTTTAATCTCGAAAATCAGAGCCTAATATTGCTGTGACCCTAAATCTTGCTAAAATAAAACAAACAACTATTTTAAAGCTAAACCGTAAATAGACTGAGCAAACAGGTCCACTAAAATGGCACAGGCGTAATTTTCTAACGTAGGAGCCAGTACCAAATTTCCATCATGTTTGCTCAGTTAAGATTTGAAATAATGCACATCACTACACATTCAACACACAGTGTACCCCAGCCCTACTCCCAGCCTGGTCTTGCAGCTCGGGAAGCGCGCAAGTCCTGGAGAAGCCACAGTTCAAGTGGCTTGGTGCAAAATAGGTTTTGGTTCTCCATAGTCCAGAAAGAGGTCACGTACCATCAGTGCTGGAAATTCCTGAAGAGCAGTGCACTCTCCATATTTGGTTGTTACTTCAGTCCTTTAAAGCAAGGATCAGTCACTACCCTGGAGTCTAATTCAGTCATGTTTGGTGTTTAGAATCAAGTAAGAGTATTTGTACTTTAAACATGAAGTTTATTTGAAATTGTAGACTCCTCTTACACTGTCAACAGAAGCGTCCTGAACAGTTATTGTAGAAAATATGATATTGCTTTTGTAAGGTTTGCTTGAATATTATTGTTGCATATTTTAAAAAAATATTAACTTAGTATGCTGAACTGCACTCTACTGAAATGAATTTCTTACTATTTCATGGAACAGCTATCTTTAGTGAAAAAAGAAATATCTCTTCACAGTGCTAATTCTTAAATACTATAAATATTTTGAGTAATAAATAAATGATCAGTTCAAACAAATCTTCAGTTAGAAACTTAATTTGGGCAAATAAATGTCACTAACTGAAATACTTGACTGGAAGAGAAGACAAGTTTGACAAATCAAAAACACGCATTAATTTGTAGTATGTTAGTTTAACTTTCCTACCACTCTGTTTACAACTGGCAGAGGAGTCATCAAGAACTGCCAGTACAAAGGATAAATGTGGAAAGTGAGATCTCACTCCTTCAGCCGTCACCAAAAAAAAAAAAAAGAAGTAATTAGACCATCCAGCACTTTCACATCCACTTTGAAGCCTGGCATTAAATCAAGGCACTAACATAGTGTTCTACTCTCTGCTACTACCCCACTGCTACGTTTTCCAAATGGTTTGTAATAGGCTACCCGTGAAGTGCCAATTTGTGATTCAAATGAAAAATAAGGTGTGGAACATCATCCAAAGTACCAAACACACTAATTGTAACACAAGCAACATTTTACTAATACTATGACATAGTTGTATTTTCCAGCATTATAACATATATTTCAGAAAAAAATTTCCACTGACAGCTTGAAAATACAGATTTTTTTCTTTGTTTCCAATCTCATTATTAATTTTGTGGATGTGAAAAAAACAGCTCTTAAAAAATGTCACCAAGAGTCTCCCATTCACCTTTTCACCCCTTCAATAGTTTTCATTCATGTAAATATAGAGATTACATTAATTTATTTCTTATTTATCTCTAGAACAGTCTACAGATAAAGAGGCAGACAATACCTGCACCATGAATAACAGGAAACTGAAGTGGAACCAAGCACTGAAGCAATTCTTGTATCTCTATTTTGAACCCTACATAAATACCAAATGCTCCTGCTCTGGACTATAGCAGCAAAGCTGCATTTTGTACCCTACAGCAAAACCAAACTATAATCATGAATGACACCAATTCTGCCAGAATAACTACACTTTCTGTGGTATCTTCTGTGACTCCAGCTAATATCACTCTGCATTTACACATTTTCACACCTTCATTTCACAATTGTATCAGCAGAATTTTGTAGAAAGATCTTGCCTGAAGCTGTCTGAGAGAATATATTACATCAACTCATTTATCAGAGAAGATCTGCTAGAAATATTGTGATGTTATCTGAGCTTAAAGATTGCTGATGCAATATATGTCTCCAGATGTTTAATGTTCACTTAAGAACTGTGCGTGATGTTCCACCTAAAAATAAAAGAGTACTAACTTACCACTTGTACCATTTTGAGATATCTGGCGTATCTTGGATCCTTTGCCACAGTTCTAACATTTTCTGTTACTACCTCTGTTTTCTGTAACCCTTCTTCATGGATATTGTTCTGTTGTAGACAAAGAAGATTAACACTTTAATGGTTAGGTAGGCAGGCCAGAAGCATGGAGAGATTTCAATCCATAACATTTGTAATTTACGGGTGAACTGCAACTCTTCTTTCATCAAGATTATTCTGAACTATGCTCATAGCATTAGAGATTTCCAAGAAGCATGAATACACAAAAAACAGCTCTTTCATTATAGACTGTTACAAGTTTGATTTTCTACTTGTAGTCACAATTTTAAGCTATTGTATAATATGTGAAAAAAAATAATTAGCCTGTAATAGCCCTGTTAAGTTTGTTGCATTCAATTAATAAAACAGAACTAAATTTCAATGCTCACTTTATAAAAAATATTTTTAAAGGATTATAACTATCTAGCTGCCCTAGTGGTGCAATGCCTTTTTTCCTCAAGGTATTTGATTCACTGACAAATGTTTCATATAGATCATATAGCTTATAAACTATACTTTTTAGTATAAACCATTAACCTAAAGGATAACATAGGATCGGATCTTAATATTGATCATTTATAATAACTCACATTTTCTGTACATAGATGATAATACATAGAAAGCATTCACTGTAATAACCTCATTAGAATAAAGTATGCTAAAAACTCCCAATTTGAGCTGAAAGCTCATGTTCTAAACAAAGGAGAAAAGAGCTGGAATTATGGAATTTGAGCTGTTATTCTCATTCACATTCTTCCCAGTCCCCTGATGTAATTACCGTTCATATTTTGGTGTGACTGAAGAAGAGGAAGGAGGCTTCCTGTAAATGGTAAATTTAATTTACCATTAGATTTGAGTTACTTCTAATTATTTAAGCCACATATTCAAGAGAGAGTATGCTCTTTTTTGTTTTAAGTCACTTGTTAAAACAGTTTCATTAGTGAAAAATATGTTTTAGATGTTTACAGTTGATTGCTCTCTTCCAATACACTTGCTTCTTTCATCTATTTCAAATGAGACTAGAAACTTGACACAGTGAGGTATATTCCTTCAATATATTAATTATGCTTCATTACTTACTCCAGACTGAGGTGATACAGCTGTCTGTTGATCCGTAGTAGCTTGTGTCACAGGACCATTTGTAACACTATTCGTATTTTCACTGGACACTTGACATTTGACATCTTCTAGGCCAGGAATAGAGGATAACTGAATGTACAAAACATCACCAAATAAGCAATGAATATATCATAAGTCTATGTGTAAAATAAGATCTGTAGCATGCTGCTCACCACGTGTTCCCCAGGTAGGTTTTGTGTTAGTAAAATCGTAACTTTTTATTCCTGGTTTTGGTATTTTGATTGGCATTAAAAAAAAATAAATTTCTATTCAGGTGCCTTTTACAACAACCCCCCCAAACCACTCCATTGATTGGAGCTTTCACTGTGAACATGGGGTTGCAGTGCAGGAAAGGCTTTAACACCTTCCCAGCATTTTGCTACTGTGCTTATCAGCTACACAAGAGCCATGCCATCTTCTCTGCTACTTCCTCTGGAGGGAAAGAAATCATGACAAGAATAGCAATATTACCTAACAGATGGGTGACTGGTTACAGATTTTGCAACTTTCTAAATCTTTCATTCTTTTTTAAGGAAATGCTGAGAGGGGATATTAAATATGCTGCATATTTATTTGAAGGAAATTCTATTTAACAGCATTATGAAGAATTCTGTAAAAATTATCAGTCCTGATCATTCCTAAATATTTTGAAATAAATAACAGTGAGCACTGTTTGTACTACAGTATTTTTTTTTCACAAAGATCTCAATGAAAGGTTTCAAAATGCCCTACCCCTGCTACCAGAAAAGCCAACTGAAATTGCTTCCATCATTATTGAAAGAAGGATAGGTTAAAACTATACAGTGTGTGTTTTTTTGGTTTTAGTGTTCAGGTGGTTTCTTTTTCACTGCTAGCAAATTAAATGGTAACACTTGACTATAGATTATATCCTTTTGTTATTTTAGCTAAAGCAGATACATCAGACACATTTGTGTTAACCTAGATCCAATTCAGGTCACATTTCAAGATCAAAAGGTTTACAAGGCATCTATCTAGTTACTTATGCCAGATGAAATCCTTACAGTTTGGTAACACTTAGAAAGATACTTTTACTTTATAGAGGGGGGGAAAAAGTCTTATTAGTTTCCAAGGCAAATGCTATTTTGTACTGCAGCCTTGCAACACAAGTTGCCTATTTTAATATCGGAAAACTACCCTCTGTTCTCTTAAAACCAAATACTGCAATGAAACCAACACAAATGAACTACACTACCATGTAGTTCAGTTGCTCTTTCAAGACCCAAGTGCTCCTTTCCCGTTCAATATGCTTAAGAAACAAAACCAACATTTCCACTACGTGTTGTTGGTTCCTTTCTTCCATATCAACTACATGTTCAAATGTTACACAATAGAATTGGCAAGGCATGCAAAGAGAGAATTTCCCATGTGAGTGTTTTGCATTAGCTGCTTTATCATTATGAAAACTTATTTGCTCAATTCAGACTAGGAAAAGGAAGCTAGTTTATGCAGCCTCAGAAGCTGCCACTGTTAGAAGGCAAAGTCTGTACGCATACATACCTTTGCATCCAATATATTGAGTGTTGTTTCAATTTGTTGGATACGGAGAGAAAGTGCTGACAACTTCTAGAATAGAAAACAATTAGGACATGAAAACACTTCCGTAGGCCACTTGTACATATAAAACGGTTCACATTCTAAGGTTAAACAAAATCACTTTTGTCTTCTACCTGCTGAAGGCAGAATTTAAATGATATGGTAATATTATGAAAAAATGAATAAACTACTCCATTCTTAGTACAGTAGTTACAGTGGTTCAAACTTTAAATAATTTTACTAGGCAGTTAGTTTTCCCAAATAATGACTGACAGAAATTAAAACAGACTATGTACAAAAGAAAGCCAAAGTCAATAAGGTATTACTTTGGGTAACTGGAGAATAATGGTAGACATACCGTACTCTCGCAGTTACCAAAACATCTTTCTTCAAAGCTTTTTCCAAACGTAGAAGATGAAAAGACATGATGCGTGTGTATGTAACAGAGCGAATACAAAGTAAAAAAATCTGATAAAGAATACAGCAGGTGATTGAAAGTCCTATAAAGTCAAAATGCACAGTGAATCAGAACTAACCAGAAGCTTTATAGGCTCCAGGTGCACCTCAATCAAATTTTGACACTTTTTTTTTAAAAAATACAACTTAAATTTTTCCTAAATTACTCTATAAGAACTGTCACTCTTTTAACTAATCACTACCATACTTCACCAGACCTGTCCAAGTGAAGTTGGCTAGCACGCTGGCTGGCAGGTATGTACCACTCTGACAGCTCTCTGGCACATGGGCAAGATTCTGCCTGGCTCTGAAGCAGAACTTTAACACCCTAAAAAAATGGTAATTCTGCCAATATGCTAGAAAAAGTAAAAAAAGAGACTGATGGGAGTTAGTCTTTTTGGACAGTGCACTGACTTGTTTACAGATGGTTCTTTGTTCATGAAGAGGAGTTAGTTCC
Source organism: Tringa solitaria (assembly GCA_026413425.1). Classification (NCBI taxonomy): domain Eukaryota; kingdom Metazoa; phylum Chordata; class Aves; order Charadriiformes; family Scolopacidae; genus Tringa; species Tringa solitaria. Next base: position 60,187,303 of record JAOXJM010000001.1, on the reverse strand, counting down.
TACTGAAAGGAACTGTGTGCCCTACATGTAGCTCGGGAAAGGGGAGTAAAGATGTACAAAAGACATAAAACTTTACAGGCCAGTTTGACTAGGTAAGAGCCAAGAAACTCAGAGTTAAGGATGGTGTCAGTCCTAATTTTGAATTTCTTGGCTTCTGGTGATTTACACTGGGACCTTTTGCATTAAAAACACTTCTGTACTTCATAAATACAAAAAACTTTTCAAGGAGTTTATAAAGCAACCATTTAGTCTCTTGGGTAACAACACGTTTAGGTTAACTAGTAACTTTTATTAAGTGGACTTCACAGTGTTGCTGTGTGCTCAAGGTGGCTTTAAATATATGTGTTCTGATTTCCATAATGCCTAGTAAAAGGTAATATTGAAATCATGTGACAACTGAATTTTGGACAACTGACAATAGCATCACCAGGCAGTTACACTGTCCCATGTATCAAGTTACAGTAAGTTTAACAGTCTAGAAAAAAATACTTTTTTTCCTCTGAAGCTCCATATGTTGATGTGGTAGCCAAATTTTATAAACTTGTCACGGGTCTGGCTCTAAACTTTACTAACATATAACAGAATTTCTCAGATTACACGGCTTAGTCTAATTGGATTTGACTGCTGCCCTAGCCCTTCTGGCTAGGGCTGTATAGTAGTCTTTGTTGAATAAACTAGTGAACAGTTACAAAAAAACCCACTAATGAGAAAAAGGTTAAGCTCAAAGCCACATTAGAAAACACCCTTTCTACAAGAGAGGAAGCACTCTTGTCCTGTTCAGTGGACAATTCTAGTCCTGTGAGTCTGGTATATTTCCATTGACACTTAAGTCACCGCAAAAACTTATTAACACTAAATATTTTTATTTTTCTCTATTTTAGAAGACATTAAAATTAATGGCTTCATGTTCCATACTGATCACTTGCCAAAAATGTCTTTTTTTCTGCATCAAAATTATTTATATTCAGAGCTTACTCTATCACCCTTTTCAATCAAAGGCGGTAAAATCTGAAAGGAAGTCTCGATGCAATATCCTAGGACACAGATGAGAGGGATACTGACTGTCAAAACGGATTCAGCACCATAGGAATATGACATCCTTCTTCCAAAACAAGATGATATCCACAGATGGAGCTGCTCAGAAGAAATTCCAAATACCAAAAAGTTCAAAGACTGTGCCAAACACAAAAGTTTAAGGAAACACAATTAAGTATGCTATAATCAGCAGTTCATGTGGATATCTTGGGGAAAAATCTGTCTTGAGCACTTACTCAAGAGAAACCTTGAACAGAAAGCAGACTGAATTTTTTTTTTTGGTTTAAGCTACCATTATTATTGCATCAAAAATATTTAAGTGAATGGTTCTCATTTCTAGGATTTTTTTCATTGTATAAATTGACAGCTGGGAAAATGAAAAACATACCTCTTCACAAACAGTAGAAAAGCGGTTGAGAAACTGCACTGTGTGAACCACAAACTGGTTTAGAAATGCTACAGTTCTTTTCTGCTGAATTGCAGGAACCTGCATTAAATAATACAAGAAAATTAGATTATACATAGATGTCAGTTCTCACATTTGGATTTAAAGACTTGTTAAAAAAATGCAATTGTTTTAGAAAAAATTATTTTAGATACCTAACTGAAGTGTGCTTGTTATGAATGTGTATATATACAAAGATTTTTTAATATATATGTATACGTGTATACAAATCCCTTTTCACCAAAAATCTGTGACAGTTGAAAAGTTGCAGGATACACAGAAAAGGCAACAAGATCCACATAAATGAAGTACTATCTTATTTAAGAAAACACTTTTAGGTGAAATTGTGAAATTTCCCAAAAATCAGTGTTAAAGTTTTTAAAAAACAGAGAGGAAATCAGAATCTTTCCTTCTGAAGCTTAGGAAGAAAAAGCAAACTTGGTCATCCACACAAATAATCAGTTACAACCAACACCATAATAAAAAACAGAGAGTGGTGAAATGCTGTCTCAATCTTTAGTGGCTACCTATAATTCTTATCTGCAAGTCTAGAATATCTTAAAATTACACTTTAGTATCACTTCCCAGAGTCGGATCCAATGCACACATTTTTCAGACTAAAAGGTAGTGTTACGTTTGTCAAAAAAAAAAAGTCTGTTGCTCATAATGTAACAGACAGTTGGCATTTTTATTTAAACCGTTCTACAGACAGGAATCAGGAACATTCACACAAATGTTTATGTATAAAATTATAGCGCCTCAGGGTTAATTACCTTGGACAATTGTTCAAGTCTTAAACTTCACACAGGAAATTACTCTATGGAATTGTAAATGGTTAAAGCAAAGGATTTACAAGGGAAAATATTTGCAGCCAAGCTTCAGCTGCGCTGAACAACAGTTTGTGAAAACAGTGACTCCCTTGCCTTCACCTCTTCTTTGGTCTTCCGTTTGCCAGCGTGGCCATTCACTACACTCTGCCAATCTCAAGATGTCCTGATTTTTTGTAAGAATTTTGTTGCTTCTAACTCAAGTTTTGAGCCTGTGCACATGCACGGGGCAGGGCCTGCTGAAATTAAATTCTGTGGCTCTGAAACTGTCAAAAGGTGCTTATGACTTATTGGAAATGTACAGGGTAGCACAGGGGATGGAGGGATCACTGGGGCAACCGGACCTGTCCTATCTTTATGTTCTACACCTGAGAAACAAAGCTAAAAGAATGTTTTGTGTCATTAAAAGACACGAATAAGCAGCTCTGCACGGGATGTGCCTCACAGTTCTAAGACTGAACCGACTGAGCTCTTAAATGTAAGAATATCACAGAAACTTAGGGCTAAACGACGTCGGAAAACATTAATTTGGCTTTCCTGGGGGCGCACCTTCAGGCTACACGGACCGCCTCGTCCGCCCGCGACATCCCTGCGGGCACTGGGGGTCCTCGGGCTGCTACAAAGGCACGGCGCCCCACAAGCAGCTCCCCACGCGCCCCGAGGCCGCGGCCCGGCCAGAGAGCGGGGTGAGGGGAGGGGAAGGACAGGCCTCGCCCAGCACCAGGGTCAGCGCAGCCGCCGCCGGGGGAGGAAGCGGGACTGCACCAGCGTCCCAACCCCCCCAGCCCCGGGCGACCGAAGCCCGTACCTTGGTGAGGTCGATGCCGGAGCCCACGATGGGCAGCCCGTCCTCGTCCATCCCCGCCGGGCCGCGGCGGCGGGAGGAAGCGCAGCCCCGATCCCCGGAAATCCCCGGCGCTCTGCGCGCGACCTCTTGACCTCTTCCCGGAAACAAAACCTCCGCCCCGAGGAGCGCTGTGCCGGTTCCCAGGGGTCTGCGCATGCGCTCCCCTCCCCCGGCGCAATGCACCACGGGAAGTGTAGTCCGAGGAAGGAAAGGGGCGAGGCTGGAGGGCCGGGGCCCATCAGCGTAGGGGGCGCTTCCCGCCTCACCACCTCCCGCCTCTTTGTGACCCGCCCCATGGTGGCCTGGTGCTCTTGGAAAATCAATGCCCTGCTTTTCCCAAAACTTGTGTGGTTTGTTGGTCGCTGCCGCAGAGGGGCCACGGCCAGGCCCGGGGGGAAGGCCCGGCGAGGCGAGGCGGGCCCTGAGCGCGGTCCTGCCTCAGGTCCCCTGGGTTCACACCGGGAGGGACATCATTCTGCACACACAGGGCAAGGCCCTGGGTAAGGCAGGTTGTGAAGATAAAGCATCTTCCCTGGCGGTCTGACATCAGATGAATAATGAGAAAAGCCAGTGATGAGGCTGTTTCTGTGCTCTTGGGCATCATTTGGGTGGTGAAGGGCCACACTTTGAATACGGAGATAAAAACAACAAGCACCGAATGACCCTGGGATCTTCTGAAAAAGACAAAAGCATGGCTGTAATCACATTAGGAAAGATTCCTGTACTGTAATGCTTACACAAAAGGGATATAGTAAACCTAGCAGTGGTCTAACATTTTTGTATTGTTTATAAATACATACCACTGCCTTCACTTGATTCTCAAGCTTAAGGTATAAGTAGGTCTATTCCTTTTCAGCCAAGGAACATCAGAGGTGCCAGGCTCCAAGAAAAGGGGGAATAGCCTGTAGGTTTGCAAATGTTCCTCTAGAAGAATTCCGTAACTGGAAAATAACCAACCTGTTTTTCTGAGTGATTGCTTGTATTATTTTTCTCTTCGACAGATTCAAAGGACTGATCGGACCACTTAGAAGCGGGGTCCCAATGCAAAGATAGGTTGAATGACTCCAACCGCTTGCATCATCAGAAAGGGTTTCCCATCTCTCTCTCAATCCCCACTGATGGCTACGTGCGCTCATTTTACCATTTGTCAGTTACTGCACACAGTGATCCCTTCCTTAAGGCAGTTCAAGTAGCCGTCTTGGTGGAAAACTAGCACTAGAGGAAGGTCTGCTTGGTTCATGCATTGAATTAAACCATCCATTGAGTGTGTTAAACACCAGAGTATGGTAAGCAGGGTTACTGAGTGAGACCTTGCTGGCTTTGGTAGCAAAAATACAGATAACTCTGCTACTTCATGCAACTTCACCTGTGAAATTTCAGGATAACACCAACAAAAGTACTTCTTTGCTGGACAAACACCTTTTATGTTGTGCTTGATTGAGCTATTCTGGCTGAAACTGATAGGCACAGTGAAAGATTAGGGAAAGGACCTGATCTCCTGGTACTGCCAATTTTTCTACCATCTGTGCTAATAAAATTTTGAATGTGATATCTAAAGTAATACACGTGATTAAAAGATTGTGAGCTGAACAGAAAGTATATTTGACCCCATCCTGTATAATATTAAATAATCTGGTTTCTGCATCTTCAACAGGTCTTCTATGAGCTATGACATCTATTCTCTGGAACTGATCTGCCAGACAACTGATTCGGATCAAAGCCATTAAAGAACACGTAATTAGATATTTCAGGACATGATGCCTGTATGGAGAGCAAGGAATGGCAACTGCATATAGATCATACGTCTAACCCCCGGGCTGATCAGCTATGAATGAAAGATGAGAAATGACCTTTAAATCCCCAAAGACATGGCTCCAGACAGAGCATACACAGAGTACTTAGATCTGTTACTCAAGTTTACACAAAATTCTCATTTATGTATTGAAGCAGCTTTTGTTTGATTTTATATTTATTATTTTGTGATGTATTTATTATTAACCTGCTGTCATACGCACATCCTTACTCCCCTCTTACTAAAATACTATAGCAAAGTCTTTTTGCCCATACTGTTTGAATTACTGAGCGTTCCATACTGTGCTTCATACTATGTTTTGGAGCACTGATATGCAGTTGGCAATTTCTCACATTTCCCAAAGGAAGGACGGGGGTGATTCTACAAAGTTCAGCAGGTTGAATCTAGCTTATAGGTATTGTGCAAATTTTTCTCGGGCAAAGGAGCTGTTTGTTTAAGTTACCTAAGTGAGTTATCTTGCCACCTTAATTGTCTCAAAAAAAACCCCAACCCTGAATTATATTCAAGAAGAATTAATCTCATTTACCATAAAATGTCCATAATACAATTTTTCCAGGCAATGCCACAGAAATTTAATAATGTAAATGATTAGTCAAATCTTATCTGAATCTTTTGGTCTGTAAAGCTGGACAAGAAACCTCACACGAATATACTCTTCTGTGAACTTTCTCGTACTTCCTGCTTTTAATTTGGCCAAAAATACTGCATAGAAAAAGTGCAACACAGCACTTTTTCTCCCAGCTGGAGTTAGGAAATGCAGGGTATGAAGAGTGAAAAACAGAGAGTAGAGGAAAATGATCCAAATTTTTCCAAAGCCTCTTAAAAATGTTTTAATTGAACTGGTTTGTGAAACTGGAACTATTGATGACTGAATCCACTATGGGAGGATTTATAAAAAATAATTGAGTGATAATATACAGATTTACAGTGTGTACAATTTGAAAATGTTTTTTGTACCAGCACCCATACTGGATGATAAATGTCAAATTAAGGAATAAATATGTAACTGCTGGCAGTTTATACCCTATGCATGTGTACATATATATGCAGACATTTAAAGACACAGTCATGTAGCTCCACCTTTCAGTGAAGGAAAGATTAAAGACTGCTTAACAATTACTGCAATGCAGTTCAGTTGAAAGTTAGTATTTTGAAGATGTTAACCTTAGAGATACTGAGGCTAGCTTGGAGTGCAAAAGCTGTGTGTACAGAAAACTGATCAAAGCTTTGCCTTCATCATTAGTAAAAAATATTTTGTCTTGTGATTAGGGTACACTAAAAAAGTAAAGGCAACAGCAGGGGTTTCAGAGCACTGAAAACTGACCCGCTACATATATTTTTATATTGTACCAAATCAGAGCCTCTTGTCAATTGCAAAACAAAGCTGCACAAGCTGAAAAAAACTGGCAAGTGCTACTGTAACTCACAATGTTCCTATGCATTTTATATGCTTATATACTGTTACAGGTCCCAAGAGACAATATTCTGTTAGGCTCAGCACAGAACTCAAATAGCTATACAATTGAGAGGCAAGTTAAACAGAAACAAAAAGCTGATCCAAAAAAATTTCCAGACATGGTGTCACCTGATCCTCCATAGGGGCAATAGTTGTTTTTACTAAGGTGGTCCAATGAACAGCTGAGAAGGTCAGAGTGTGGATTAACATTTTTTTGATTTCCCGTGGGGTCTTCTAAATCCATGCTTGCAAAGGGTATTCTGGCAAAGCTTTCTATATGAAACTGATATTGCCTCAATGATTTTTCCCTCAACTGAATTAAAAAAAAAAAAAGTCTATCTCAATAATTTAGGTATGTCAGAATAATGTACAAATTTAGCAAACAGAAGGTTCAGAGAATGATCAACCCATGACAGATAGACTGAGAAATACAAATGTCAGGTGTTATGTAGGTTCATTATTAAAAAAAAAAAAATAAATAAAAAATTAAATGACAAATGGTTTGCAGTTCTCTGAAAATGGCTCTTCAAGTTTCAATTTTCCAAGCACTGTGCTAAGGCAACATCAGAGGATTAACTAATTATTTTGTTCTGTACGGAAGAACATGGGGAACATGCTAAAAACATTAGCTGCTCATTTTTATTTTTTTTTTCCTAAATACCCATTTTATACTGGAAAGAAGTATCATGGAGAGCCTTGAAATTGGCAAGATCATTCCAATCCTTGGTAAATAGTTTTAAGTAGTCCTTAAAAACAGAGTGTTAAAACCAAGCATTCTGGCTTCTGAACTAACTACAGATCGAAAGAATTTCTGTCCTCTGCCCCCTTGGGTTTTGAGCAATTCTAACTGAAAAATCTTAGTCTAAATGCAGCTGCACATACCTAACGCAAATTGCTTGGGCAGTGTGGGTACTGAGTATAGCCTATGATGCCCTGCATAGCTGGGTGCTGTCTAAAGCTCTGCTCTGCGAGCAGACAGAGGAAAAATAAACTGCTCCAGTTTCACTACACATCCAGAGGGATAGCAGTGCCCCAGCCCAGTCCTTCCTCTCAGACCCATAAAAGACTTTTAGCTGTGTTTACGAGCCAGTTAAAGCTCCTATTAAACCTGTACTCTGTGGTCAAACTATGGATACGAGATGAACAAAGTGCTGTATCTTGAAAGGTCCTGCTCATAAACTGCATATTTTGCAGTTTAAGCACACACCAGTCAAGACTGAAGCGTCTTCCAAACCCATCTTAAAGTTAACAAGTTGTGTAAGTTCTAGTTTCTTGTTTCCTACACACTGGGATTTCCTTTTGGTTGCATATATTCAGTCAGTTGCTTTTTAACTCTCTACTGCCCAAGCCAAAAAGGGTAAAATTTACTTTATGGCTCTTAGTTGGCTGAATCCACATCGCAAACACTTTGTGTGTATCTGGCAAAGAGAACGTACCAGAGTTCTACATTATATGTATGGGCTTCAAGGACCTGAGTCATAGAATTATAGAGTGGTTAGAGTTTGAAGGGACCTTAAAGATCATTCCAACCCCCTGCCATGGGCAGAGACACCTCCCACTAGACCAGGTTGCTCAAAG
>JAOXJM010000001.1:60164129-60179202 GCA_026413425.1 Tringa solitaria | reverse complement strand
TCCTAGTATCTAATCTAAATCTCCCCTCTTTCAGTTTAAAACCATTACTCCTCGTCCTATCACTACACTCCCTGATAAAGAGTCCCTCCCCATCTCCCCAGTAGGCCCCCTATATATATCTTGTAGTAACACCAGGTATTTGCACCTCCCTGGAAAAGGTCCCCCTGGACGGTGACAGGGAGGGGACGAGTGGGACTGCTGCTCAGCACGGGAGGTGTATTCGACACAGTAAGTCCACGTGCTCCATTACAAGGGAGGAGTGGTTAAGGTCCCTACGCTGTGGCTGCTTGTCTGCACTGTGAAAGCTCCACCTGTATGCTGGTGGGGCATACAAACTTATGTGGGTTTTACATCAAATAGCCAGCCTTCTGGAGGGAACTAGTAATATAAAGCACAAATAACACATTTCGCCTAGAAATAACCTGTCTGTACACATTACACTCACCTGTAACGAACACGGAGATTTCTACAGAACAGAGGGCAAGTTCAAACAGCAATGAGGAGCTGGAGGCCTCCCATTGAAAGGGACCTTTTGTTGTACGAGCTACTGCACAGCAGCTAGAGTAAGGTGGGGCCTGGTCATTCGTATCTGTTGGCTGAAGCCAAGTGTAGTGAAAATTCCGCCACTATAATAGGAATAAGCAGTCTGAAATTTTCAGCAAGGATCAGACCAAGGCATCCTGTATTAATTTAAAAATATTGAAATAAGACTTTTACTAGGATCACCACCACTTCCGCTTTACAACATAGCATTTTGAGATGGTTTTAGGATGCAATCTTTATATAGGTTTTGGCCAAGAAAATGATCAGAAACTTCTGAGACCCATAAAGATTGAATGAAAACATTTTTAAAGTATTGTCGTGCAGCTCTGTCACGAAAGAAAAAAAGAAAGCTGATTTTTATGTCTCATGCTATGATCAAAAAGATATTGTTTCTTTTCACTTCAGAATTCCTTCCAGTTCTGAGGGAGGAAGACAGATCTATCTTCCCAGGAGTCTCAGGGAAAAAGATATACACGGGTAAGGGAAAGCTCAAGTGAACTGCAGTGTGGTATTTCGGCTCAAAATTAATGACTAACTGGACAGAGATAGAAGGATATGTTGGAACATGATCAAAGGTGAATCGAGAAGATGATACCAAAGGCATGACGATGCTATTTGGGAAGATGCAGCTCCCGGCTCTTGCTCCAGGACCACTGCTTGTAAGTACAGTCCCCCACAAAGGACTACAGGATAAATCCAACTGGGCCGGCACTGGAGAACTCCAACGTTAGGACAAGCAATGAGATGCTCAATGAAGTGGCACGGTGAAATGCAAACCGTCCCGTCCCAGCCTGTACAACCAAAGATCGTCAACAGAAAACACTATGGCAAAGATAATGAGAAAACTGCTGCATGATTCTTGGTTACGTGCTAAATAGTTACTAACTTTTGAGACCCACTTGCACTTCTATCAACTTTTCAGTGCTACTCTGCTTGTTCTGCACTTTTGATGTTTTCTTATCGCCAGCAGGGATACCCAGAAGGATTTTATAAGGTTTTCTTCTTTTTTTGTTATTAAATCTGTTTTGGTTGCACTGTATGTGGGTGGGTAAATGAATTGGAAAAAAAGGGGGTCAAAAGATTGCATGCAATTGATTCCAACTGGACACTACTGTAATACCAAAATATTTATGCTCATTTAAGTCTGTTGGATACCCTTACACCAACATTACTTACCCTGTCTTTGTGGCATCCAGCTATTGCATTTAATAATTTCCTTGCTTTCTGTTCAAGGATCTCAAATATCGCTTTAATAATTACCTCTTTCATTGAAAGCCTAGAAGAATGAGCAGTCTTTCTGAATTCAGTATTTTGGACTCCTCCAATTTCTATCTATAGAAGATGTTTTAATTTGCGATTAAATTAGCAGAAATAAATTCTGTGATAATTTCAGTGTTTGTTTCCTTAGTAAGGACAACTGGAGATCAAGCTGCAGCAGATGGTAACCCCTCTGGAGAAAGTAAAAAAAAAGTCTTCCAAATAGTTTGGAATTTTCCAATTATGTCACAGTTTATGGAGACAGGGATATGATCAGCTACAAAAATAAAACCTCACGATCTATGCTAATTATTGCTTTTTTGTTTATTTGGTTGTTGGCAATATTAAAGAATAGTGAGAATGCTAACACAGAGGAAAATTATGGTAACACACAAAAAGTCTTTCTTGTTTAGAAGAGGGCAAACAAATTCAATTTGAAGTACGTATGACAATCCTAAGATGTTAAAAAGACCTTCTGGGGTTATAGTATTACCAATTTAGTTACTATAAAATTTTTCTATAAGTATTTTACATTGATAAATACAACCCAAGCATTATAGTATCTTGGAACAGGTGGTAAGCAGTTTGTTGGTGACTCATGTAAATCTACAAATGCAGTCAGTAAAAGTTCAACTTCGTTTGCTCACCTGCAGGTATTTTTAATTTTTTTTGGCAGTAGAATGACTTATTTTTTAAAATTTTTAATTAGTCCTTATCCCAGAATTACTTAATCCCTTAACAGGTATCAGTTAGAGAAACATGCTTTAAATGTTAATATACAGAGACAGGTGCTGCTTCTGTAGGTGCTCTGGATGATTTCAAGGTATTTGAGCCGTGTTAACTGAGTGAGATTGCCAGACTGAGACTGCTAGATACAAAATCTCTTCTAAAAAAAATTTACAAAAATTAATTTCACACCGAAAACCATTTTTAAAAAGTGTACATTTTATTTTAAGGGGAGTAACGAAATATAAGATGTTTGATAACCAATTTCACAAAAGCTCTTGTATTTGCAAGCAAAAAATCAAACACAAATGTTTCATATTTTACTTGTTCCTTTCTTAAGTTCTCCAAGTGAATAAATACCAGTACAAAGAGTAAATTCTTTCATTTTATTAGAAAAGAGACATTATCCTGTAAAGTTTCATATGGAAGGCAAATGCTTGTTTTACATTTCAGTTACCCAGAAGAAAATTTTATGATCTCCTCCGACTGCACATAACGGAAGAGTTCTATGCCATGTCAGACCAGATCCTACAGCTGCAGTACCAGTAAGAATGGGCTTTAAAAAAAAAACAGAGAGAGAGAAATATCAATACAACTTACCATATAAATGATTTCTATACCGCATATACCAAGTTGCATAGACAAAAAAACCACCATAGATTTAGTACTCCTTAAATGCAGTTAAAATACAACAGAAATCCAACTGTAAAATGTGATTACCTGCTACTTAGTTCCAGTAGCTACTTATTACATTTAAGAAAAATACAGCAAAATATTCCATGATAACAAACTGTTTCAACTGTTTTCATTATTATTAGGAATACTTTCAAACTTTAAAATCTTTTTTTAATGAAATTATTTCTTGTTATTTAAGCTTACTCAAAACTAGTATGTCTGGAGGTAATATTTTTACTGTAAGCATTACAGGTGTATACTAACTCCAGCCAAACCAAAATATTTCCTAGGCTTTGTGTTCATTGCCTCTGGATATATTGTCATTAATGATTTCAAATTTAATTAGTTCAAACCTGTAAAATACATAACCAGCTGTTTGCAGCTTCTTCAGAATTAGGAATACTGAAAAATGTATTAAATAACAGGTTAAATGTGTGTTTCTCCCCCTTAGCACCGATAAGGAAAGCAAAATAAAACACAGATCAAGCAACTTTAAAAATAGCACGTTAAGTGTGGTGTTATATTTTTTTAAACTTAGCATGGATGACACAAACCAAAATAAAATGGGTAGACCAAGTGGCATTTCTGGATGGTTTGGGCTAATTTTTAAGTGTAGCTTTTAACTATTTATGAGCCTGATTTGAAGAGAACAGATGCAATTGCAGTCAAAACCTGAACTCAAAAATTTACCTGGGGATGTCCTAAATGATGAACAAGCAATTGAGTAGTTGTCTTTCCTGGATATCCAGTGGTTGCAAATAGATTTTCATTCACTCGGGACCACCTATGAATAAAATGAATGTACTTTTCAAATATCCCCATCAGACTATCAGAAGTGCAGACAAAGTGGAGATCTCTCCCTTGTGTTTAACTGCATTAAGCTGTCAGATATTCCACTGACACCAGAGAAATAAATTCAGAGAAACAGCTTGTAAATGATTCACCACTCATAGCCCCGAATACATGTTACTGTAAAACAGAAAAGAAAAATGGGACTGCTACACATATATACTAAATGTAGGTGATTCACAGATTTGACAAAGTTTATAGACCAGGTCCCCCTAAAAATTATGTAAATGAGACACAACCAGGTCCCTGAACTCCCAACTGCTTGCATATACATAGATTTAGATAGACAAAACCCACAGAATAGGGACAACGATTATACCTGAATAATCTGGCTCGATCAGCATGGACAGGTCTCTTATCCTGTGGGTAACTAAAACAGACATTCAGGGTAAAAAGCTGTTCTGCAAACAACTACAGCTCATACAGTAAGTACCAAAAGCATGTATCATTCAAACAGTGAAGGGGACACATTGTCTACACTCTGTGAAGAAGCTGAGGGAAAACCAGAGCATTCCTTCAGCTTACATCTCAATTTGGAGTAGGAAAAGTGAAGTAGTTATCCAGGTTACTATGGTTCAATACTTATGTATTTATGGGTTAGAATGAAATTAACAAACACATGGAACTTACAGTTAAAGGTAAGCAGTAGTGAGGTACTGCCTCAGACAACGTTATTTTTAACAGATACGTACTGACAGATAAAGATGAAATAAAAAATGCCAGGGAATGATCTGTATTGATTTCATAATTCCTGATGACTGTCAATTTACTTACTGAATAGGTAATGTAATGCATAGGGCATTTAAGTGCTGTATTAGGAAAGCAGTCATATCTCGTGCACTGCTTTAAAGAATAAAGAAAGCTATCTTGTGTATAAAAATACCTGGAGCGAGTGATATCCCAGATTAGCCAATCATTTCCAGCAACTGCTCCAATTTTAAGGGTATTTTTTAAACACCAGTCTGCTGACATCAGTGGCGTTTGCTCGCACTCTAGGGAGAGAATGGCCTGCTGTGTAATTAGATCATAGAATCGTATTGTTCCATTCTTCTCCGCTACCATCAACTGTTAAAAGAAATTAATAGAAAACTGTAAACTTAGCATGCAATGAATCTTGTTTTTATCAGTACCATTTAATGTCTTCATCAATGACATAGACAGTGGGATCAAGTGCACCCTCAGAGAGTTTGTAGATGACACCAAGCTGAGTAGCGTGGTTGACACGCCTGAGGGATAGGATGCCATCCAGGGGGACCCAGACAAGTTCCAGAAGTAGGCCCATGTGAACCTCATGAGGTTTAACGAGGCCAAGTACAAGCTCCTGCACCTGGGTCGGGGTACTCCCTAGTCTCAGTACAGGCTGGGAGATAAAGGGATTGAGAGCAGCCCTGCTGAGAAGGACTTGGGGGTACTGCTGGATGAAAAGCTGGACATGAGCCGGCAACGCACAGATGCACCCCAGAAAGCCAACCGTGTTCTGGGCTGCCTCAAAAGAAGCACAGCCAGCAGGTTGACGGAGGTCATTCTGCCCATCTGCTCTGGTGAGATCCCACCTGGAGTTACTGTGTCCAGCTCTGGAGCCCCCAACATGAGAAGGACAAGGGCCTGTTGGATTGAGTCCAGAGGAGAGGGCCACAAAGATGAGAGCGCTGGAGCACCTCTCCTATGAGGACAGACTGAGAGAGTTAAGGTTGTTCAGACTGGAGAAGGAGGGCTCCAGGGGGACTTTATTGTGGCCTTTCAGTACTTAAACAGGGCTTATAAGAAAGATGGGGAGAAACTTCTTAGCCGGGCCTGTTGCAACAGGTAATGGTTTTAAACTAAAAGAGGGTAGATTTAGACTAGATATAAGGAAGATATATTTTTTTTTTTTATTGAGGGTGGTGAAACACTGGAACAGGTTGCCTAGTGATTCCATAATTTTATCTGCATGTATCTTCAGATATCTACATCTATCATTTTGGTGCTGAGAAGCACCACTTCTTAACCACAGATGCACTGTGCTTTTAGAATTGTAAAGCAAAAAGTTATTCTTTTAAAATTAAAAAGTCTTCTGACTACGAAGAACTGACTGACACAGTGCTGTACAAGGAAAACAACAGTATTGATCTTTTTAACTGTAGGATCTGGATTCACACTTACTGAATTTATATACCCTCTCTTGCTTCATCCTATAACAGTTTGCACAGATTTTATCTAAACTTTTTCTATTAAAGTAATATATTCAAGTAGTTGTTTATTAAGTATTGTAGAAAGAGCTTTCTGGTTAAATGATGAAAGCGCTTTTCTCCATGAGGAGACAATGGTTCTCAGATAGTCATGAACAATAATTAAAGCAGGCAAAGAATTATTAAAAACAATACTCCAATAACATCCAAGTTTGTTAAAAAAAGAAAGCTGTCACCAAAACATTCTCATCTGCAAACTACAGGACATACTGGAGTAAGCATTTTGACCTGCAATAAGCTTTTCAGCAACCGTCAGTCTGTCAAGTTTTACTAGCTTCTAGAAGGGGTTTTGCTTTACAAAAAAACCCAAACCTCTGCCTACTCTTTGATAAGGGTCAAATAAAAGACAAGCTAATATGCAAGGTTGGTGTAATATTGCAATATTTTTAGGCTAAGCTAGTAAATTTGTTGTGCTAAAAAAATTGCCCAGTAGCAAAAGTAGCAAACACATTCAATTGTGATACCACCTGAATCAACAGTTTTTCTACTTTTCTTAGTATGGACTGGATATTGATATTGGTGGCAAGTGTGGTGAGAGTAGAGATCCTTCTTCCCTATTGCTATGTAAATATTTTGATACCTTATTTGGCTGCTTTTCTCTGTCTTAGTGTGTTTTTGTGGCAAATGGAACAACTACTTGTAGCTGCATAAGGAAGTTATTGAATGGCACAACAGGAATAATAAACCCAAGACTGCAAGGACTAGACCATTAATGAAGCTGAGTATTTTGGTTTATATCAGCTGATTAATCCTCCCCAGTACAATAAACAGATAAGTATAAAATCACAGCTATTTGATTTGTTTTGATTTTTCAGCACATATTTCATATATTCCAAGTGAGAACAACAACAAAAAAAATCCCTTGCTAACTTCAAAAAGATTCTTTTCAAAACTTGGCATGCTTTATAAGAGTCTATGTTATTGGTGAACTGTGTTACCATGACTGAGAAAAAAAACTTGAACTTTTCTCTGGTAACTGTAAGTTAATATGCAATCAGCAGAATAGTTATTAGCGACAATTGACATATGTAATCAAGAATATTTCTGATAGGAGGAGCAAGGAACTGAAGGTAAAATGTTAGGAACGAGAATTAATTTACAGTGATTTCATGTTAGCAGATCCAACCAGTAATGAGTTACAATGTACACTAGCTCCCCAAACTTAAATCTTCCTATAGCATCAGAGATTCAGAGTTTAGAAAAGTCTACCATCCTGTTATTTTAAAGGTGGTGAGCATGAAGAGCTGGAAAACACAACCTTAAAATCCTCCTCAGGATGCCAGCAAACACTCATTCCAGGAGAACGTAAGACAAAATGGGCCTTCTCATTTCCTTCCAAATCCCAGACTCTAAAGCAAAAAACAAACAATAAGACCCTCACATAGTATTAAACGTATTGCCATTTCACTGAAAATACATTAACTTTCAGTACTTCAATACATTCACAAAGGAAGTTACCAAATTAAATATTGTTCATGCTTTATCATTTCAAGAAGTCAGTAACAGCAGTCAGTGCTGAAGATAATGCATTTTAACATTGTTAATTAGGCAGTTTAAAAGGGCAGTGTCCAAATAACTTCACAAGTTTAATTGTCAAGACATGAAGTCTAGATGATACCTTCCCACTTTATTCATAAGTCAACACCACAGCCTTTGTACTATACCATAAATAACAGTGAGAGAAAACAAAGCAGGAAGGTCAGTGTTGGTCTAGCTGATAAAAGCAACTTAGAGTGAAGTACCAAGCAACTTAAATCATCCACAATATCATGTAAAAGGTAAGACCATGCTCTGATGTACTTTGCTTGTCTAATATACAAATTTCCATTTCTTCCTAGTAAGACAAGATTGAGTAATGGAAATATAAGAACTAAATATGAAGCTAAGGCAAACAAAAGGATCTATGGCAGAGGTAATGCTAGCCCACAAAGAGTCTTGGCAAGCTTTCAACAAAGAAATCATATGTGACAGTTTAATCTTCTCCTGTAGAAGCACCTACAGTACATATCAAGCAGTTAAAAAAAATATTTAAAGAATCAACAATATTTGATCAATATGGACTATCAGGGAAGTGTATGCTGAAAGACCAAAACTAGGTTAGGTGATGAGTGAGTTTTCTTTGGATGCATTCAACATGAGTGTTAATGAGCCATGAAGCTACTTCGTTTATAAAATGCAACAAAACCAAAACTGAGACTATTTTACCTCACAGCCACTGCTCAACTGCCTCTTTTCCTACAAAATCAGTAGCTCAGTTGCAGGACAAATACATCACAGTTGTGAAAATCAGTCTTAACCACAAGGCTGAATACTATTTATATGCATTTTCACACCAAAACATACACATATATCCTTCCTCCGACATGCAAAACCTTAGAAATAGCCAATTTTTCAAGTAGTGTTCTGCCCAGTCTTTTGAGTTTGATGAGTGGCTATGTACTAGTATTGTTTATTCTAGAGGATTTTTGCTGACTTCCTCCAGACTTTTTCAGTTTATATCTCACCAGGGTGCTTAGAGCCTTATATTTAAGAGATTTCAAAAAACTCTTAAATAATACATCATAAGTCTAGACAAAATATATGGGAATAAAGTAAATATGTTTAATGAACAATGTTGTTTTCTTATGCCAAACCACAACAGATCAAATATTTGTTTTCCCTGTAGAAAACACAGGGTCTCTAATCTTGAAGGATCAGTGTCCTTATTAAAAAAAGTCAAAACAAAAACCTGACAACCGTTTAAAAAATGAAATATCTACTTGATTAGGTAATTTAGAAACATACAATACTTTCTTCTACTGCCAAAAATTTTGCCTTGTAGATTTGTCCAAGTCAAATCAACACTCTCCATGTGTATTTACTGTGCAGGGAGAAAATGATGATATAACAGAAGACGGTGAATCATTTTGGCCAAAGGAGCATGCCATCATGTTTCTTTCCCTGAAGTGAGTGAGGTTATTAGGTGTTGAGACAGAAATTTATGTTTTCTACCTCCCTAACTTTGTTATTTATAAAATGCCTAACTTGCATCTCTTGCTGTGTAAGAATGGCAAGATTGTTAGTAACAAACAGTATGGGGGGCGGGGGGGGGAAGGATAAATGCCCCTCCTATATTTTCTTCTTTCTTTCTTGATAATAAAGATGGTATCATTTAGTTTTGAAAACAAAACACCAAACCCAAACCAGGCAATACATATCAAAGCAGATCCTTGCCTGAATGGATCAAGTGCATGCTGGTATGGAAGTTTACAATTCCATATGTGTTCAATTAACTCTTTTCAATATTTCTT
Organism: Tringa solitaria; assembly: GCA_026413425.1. NCBI lineage: Eukaryota > Metazoa > Chordata > Aves > Charadriiformes > Scolopacidae > Tringa > Tringa solitaria. The sequence continues at coordinate 60,169,634 of JAOXJM010000001.1, read as the reverse complement.
TGTGACTAACCCAAGTAAGAAATGTGCAAAGACCAAAAATTTAGCCAAACTGAATTTCAGTTACTCAATTACTCAGTAATCATAAGCAAATCAGCTACAGATGCTAAAAAAAACCCCTCAAGTTTTGTCCACATTCCTATCATGTAAATCAATCCAAAAAGACAGAGCATTTTGTCTCCCGTTCAAAGCCCTTGAAACTTTACTCATATCACCATGATTTTATACCAAAGCAAACTAGTATCGACTTCCCCAAAAACCCTGCAATGTGTCACTCCTCTTACTTCTCCTCCTCCCCCAACCAACTATTCTTATTTAGATTTGCTATTGGGCTAGTGATATATTTTTTTATATATTTAAAAAAGCTGCCACAATAAATTTAAAGGATAAAAGTTTGAATAACCACAGCTGAAATAAGGGCCAAAGTTCAAATAATGGAAGGCCTCAAAAGTAATATGTAATCTTCTCAGTAAATTCACTATTTTTTTAAAGTAACTAAGGACTGAGAAATTATATGCTGTACTACTCACAATTTAAACTAACTCAAAATACAGCTAGTTGCAAATGCTGTTAAAGAAAATAATTGTGATATTAGTATATTTCTTTTGTGGCACATATCCTATGATTAAACAAATAAATGACAACTGCAGTTATCTCAAAGCACGAAGACATTCAAGCTACGTTGGAACAACTACATTGTATGTCGTATGCATAATGACATGCTGCACATGTACAGTAATTTTATCACACAATGGACTTTTATTAAGGTTGGCAAAGTATTCATTAGAACATCTGAAAACCTGTCTCATGGCAATGGAGAGGATCCTTATTTTATATTCTAACTTTCTGAATTTTGAATAATTCTAACTAGAGAACAAAACCAAGACTCAATAACTGAATAAAACCCATAATTTACAACAGTAAAACAACTTTACTATATTGCAACCTTCAGGCATTTCTCAAATACCCAGAAGATGGAAGTAAACTAGGGAATTCTTTCAACTTAAGATTTCCAACTATTCTGGTGAGTGGGGTGGGGCTAGAGCAAACCTTGACATCTGATACCATTCACAACCACAAATCATGATCCACTATACGTGGACCATTATTCATAGATTACTAACCTACCCTTAAAATGCCCAACATGTTTTGTTTTGTTTTTTTTTTTAAAATAATATCTAACTTAAATATGCCTTGCTGACATTTCTTTGTATGTCCATCAGACATATTCCACTTCCAAGGAAAATCCTATCACCCCTGAAAAGCCTCGAGGACTATGAAGAAGGGAGAGATTCCTGTTACAGGGATCACACAACAGAAGTAAAGAGTGAAGTTGTTCCTCACTGAGCACAAGGAGCGAGGAGAGAAAGATCTCAGAAAAGGAAAATGGAAGCACAGAGATTAGTTAACACTGTGGAGAATACAACCAGCCCTGGCCTTGTTTAAGGTCTTCTGCCAACTCCAAATGGAGGTGGTTATCAAAGACCAGAAGAGGATACTAGGTAGGACATGAAAGAACAGAAGGCTGAAGTGCGACGGTAAAAATCCCCTCTAGCTGTTCAGAAGGAGAGAGATGTAATATTAAAGATAATTTCTAGTAATTTATGTTATTTTACTGACAAAATAAAGATTTTTTTTTATAAATCAGGTAATGCACTGCCCAGCAGTTCACTGCTGCAGAATCCATAGTGGAATTAGACAGCAGAACTCCCAATTTGCCACACTGTGCAGAACAAGCTAGAAGACAAGAACTGTGCAGAAACAAAGGTTTCATGAGGAGAAAGGGGAAATTCACATGTGCTGCCTAGCACTAGTCCGCCAGGCACAACCATCTTCAACTATCTCCTGACTTGGCATACAGGATCCTAAATTTGTGACTGGAGAGAATTTCCTGTACTTCTTTTTCATTCATGAAATAAAAGTCGTTTTGTAGAGTAAATGCCTAAATACTCTTTCAGAAAGTTAACATGTGTTTCTTTTAGTGGCCAAAGGAAGTGTCAATATCATTATTCCATGATTCCATGATTAAAGAATTAGTAATTGGAATCTTTCAAATTTTAAAACCCATCCATGTTACATCTAGCTTCTTGTAATATCTACTTGGATATACAAGCATTTATCTATTTTTCACTGATTACTGTAGGATGTAATTCCAGTTATCCCCTGCAGTGTTGGTAGAAGTAGGAGGAGCTGCAAATGTACTACCTCAAGCGGTTCAACTGACTATTCTTTGCTAACATGAATTTCAGGACATGTACCCTCAGAAATCTAAGTCCAAGAAATACAGACTACTACTGTAATACCCTTAAAGTTATCTAAAGCAAAGCCAGAGGCTAAGCAGTAATTTTGCACAAATGTGAAGCTTCAGTTGTATCATTTCAACCAAAGACAAATTAGCTGTTAGAGTTACCAGCTTATTGTTTCCAATGTAGACATACAACTAAATGCTTCTGTGGGATGACTCAATTACAATTCTGCCAATCAGTTTGTAAAATACAAGGTAACTGCTAACTAAGTCTAATGCAGTGATTTCTATTTAGAACAATTTATAGGCTAGACTACTTTCTAGGACTACGTGACTCTTAAGTCATAATGCGTCACTCAGGAAATGGCTACCATTTCATCTACATATTTTGAAGACTTCCTAACTAAAGGCTTATTCATCCACACTGAAGACCAGACTGAAGTAAAGTTTCAAACATTTGGAAAGTGATTTATTTATTTATTTAAAGCTAACTGGGTACTGTGACAGAAGGCCAGTTAATACTTGCATAGTGATTTTGAAGTACAACAGAAGTTGTTGTTTATTATAACAGAAATTGTGTAAGACTACATTTGGGGAACATACAGACACGCAGACAGAAAGTGTGAGAAGTCAAAGACTAGACTCTTAAAAACAATCGAAGACACTCCTTTATTTTCATCTATTATAACACATAACTAGCTTGATAATTATGATCAGCATACCTCAGAAAGGATAAATATTTTGGTATGACTTTTCCTATATGAAGAGACACCGGGGAATTCTCTCACAACAAACAGATGAAGATAGAACAACAGGAAATAAGACACCTTTCTTAAAAAATTTGGCATAACCCTGTAATTGAGTGCACTAGGAATGAGAAGATACAAATAAAATAGGATTCTGGAGGCAGGAGTAAATGAGAATGGCAACTTTTCAATATAGCCAAAGACTGAAATATTTAGTGAATTAACAAGGTAAGACTCAAGTGCAACAAATGCTGGCAACACATTAAAGAAGACAAGACAAAGAAAAACATTGGCTTTTCTTCTTATTGTCTAGAGAAAGACCTGCACAAAATAACTAAGAAATAAGAGTACCATAGAAACCAATACACTACAGATTAAAAAAAAAAAACAAACTAAAACCAGATGAAACACTACAATAAATTTTGAGACTCTAGTTATATCAAACCTTTCCCACGAATCTCTGTCCCAGGGAGCAAAACTAACCTTCTGATGGACTGGCATTTGTTGTATGTACAACAGAGAAAGCTGAACTTGACTGTGACTGATACATAAATTCACGAAGTCCTTCTCTATGAAGCAACATAAGCCATAGCTTAAGTAACTGAACAGAACTCAGAAAGGAATCAAAGGGCAAAAACATTCACAGATAAAGCGGAAGATAAGTCAACTGTACATTCTTTTCTATTACACACACGAAAAGAGAGGAAGATGATGTACTTTAAAATAAAAAAGAAGAAAAAGCTTCTTTTCAGCTTTTAAAAATGCAAGCCAATCCAGCATTTGATGACCATAAGAAATTGTCACGCTGCCATTTTAAAGGGCCTTACGCTCTCAGTAATCTTTCAGTTCAATATCAGGATGAAGCACGAGGAGTTTATCAATAAGATGCATTAGTCTTTTAGCAGTCAGATGTTAATTTTTAGCATGCATATAAGACTAGTGTTTTTTACCAGGATGGTATTTTGCATGAAATACTTCAAGAAACATCAGATACTGTCAAAAACTACCAACAGTGGAGGGGTGTCTGTTAAGCTTGTGCTGTTTTCCAAACGTCCTATATTCTTTTTGCAGAAGCTTCATTAAGTATCAGAACAAAATGATTTGTACATCTGAATCCCTGCAGCCTCCTATGTGTTTCCAAATCACACAAAAAATAGCAGTATTTTTTTTTCCTTTAATAGTGGTGCACAGGGAGCTGCAGACACAGTTCTCATTAGCAAAGTAGGATACATGAGTTGCTACACAGAATGCAAATATTCAAAGTGTATAATACTTTAACATTTAAGGAATTAAATGAAATTATTCCTTAAAGCTATCATAAAAGATTTTGTCTTACTCATTAAAAATGCTCTTTTACCAAGAAACGGATGAGCAAAGTACTTTAATTGCACATAAATATTATATAGAATGTTGAAACTGACATAGGAAAGACAGATTGTGAAAAAAAGATTTGAAGGAAAACAGATTAAATCCAAGAGGTAATTTTCTTTCAGCAGAAATGTATAAATATCCTAAATTTGATTTTTTTTTAATGTATACTAAGATCCTGACTTGTGTTCAGTTATACACAATATGTTAACACATATAACTTATAAATAAAACTGATTCAATTTTTAATATAACAGTAGTTATTTTAGCAATTTCCTCTGCCAGTCTTTTACCATTTTCTTAAATTTTGCAATCAAACTTCAAAAATAATTTTATTTCTATTTTTTAAGAGAGTAAAGCAATTACGAAAAGAATAAAAATGTGAAATACAGGAAACTATCTTGTGAGTTCCTCAATATTAATTGACTATGTATTACAGTATAAAATAAACATAATTTGAAAATGACAATATCCTGTCAAAGATATAAATTAACTATATGCTTGTGAACACCTTCATCCATCTTGTAACATAGAGATCCTTGGGACAAAATGAAGGAATAATATATGATATTTAGGACCCAGTACTTGAGTTTTTCAGTCAGCTTTGCAGATGCAATTTTAGGTACAGGAATTTTGATCTTTAATAGCAATACAGTTTCGAGTAACTGCAACATGGTGGGTTTTAAGAGTCTTCCAAATGTCTCTTCTTTAAGAAAATCAATTCTTTTTATGGCTGTATTAGTTTTGAGATTAAGTGCAGAGAAATGCAAGATTACAAAAGCATACATACCAACACCACTTGTCTATGAATGCACACAAGACTTTTAGGCACACAACATCTTTATTCACTACTACATAGCATAGATGGATACTGCAATTATTGTTACGCAAGATTTTAAAATCAGTTCTACTTCACAGCTGGGAAAAAGTCTTGTGTTGTGAGACCAGAAAGGCCAACAAAGACTATGTGCAAGAAACAAGAATTCCTCAATGACACAACAGCAATCTAAAGGTAAAAATATTGAATCACCACAACCTCTTCAATCAGTATCTAACTTAAACTATCTTCCAATCAAAACGACTGAACTGAGCTTTGAGATCACAGAATCACAGAATCTTCTAGGTTGGAAGGGACCTTCAAGATCATCT
>JAOXJM010000001.1:60150970-60164029 GCA_026413425.1 Tringa solitaria | reverse complement strand
AGTTGTAGAGAGCAATAAGGTCTCCCCTCAGCCTCCTTTTCTCCAGGCTGAAGAAGAGATATCACTGTTGCAGCAGTTTGTGCCAAGATTGTTTAGCTCATGAAAACTGAAAATTTGGGTTCCTTAGAGATCTCTGCTAAACTTGCTGAGTGAAAACCAGGGAAGATTTAAACATGCTTGCGTATATTCTGCAAATACTGAGACATTGTATTAAGACATTATTCAGATTTAAAAGTTCTTAACAGAACAATACCCAAATAGTCAAAACTTCATATTCTTGTACTAATTGTTCTAGAACTTTATTTCAAAGGTATGAACAGATGATGTATCCTGAGAACAGTTTCGGGATAGAAACTCAGTACAGACAGAAGAATTATTCCTCTTCTTACATTACCGCTGAAGCAAATTACACAGTAAGTAAGGAATGACTTTGGTAAGTCCCAGGGAATGTATTTTCCATTAGTTTTGAAAGTGTAACCTTTAAATTCAATAAAAAAAGTCTTCATGCTCCACATGCATGAATGGAAAAAATAAGAACTCAAGTAGCCAAAAAAAATCCTACTTATTTCCCATGGCTTTTAACCAAAGCCTTTATGGATTGCTGCATAAAATGTCTTTCAGAGTTACTAAGTTGAAATCTTGATAGTATACATTAATTATATCATTTTTATTTCCTTTTAATTTAGTATCAATTAGACTACTGTTTTTAAAACAGCTCTCTCTCATCCCAGGAAGACTACGCATTTCATAAAATAAACAAAAAAAGGCAACACACTGAAACAGCTCTTTGCTGAATAAGGCCAATATTAGTTTATATTTAACAAAGAAATCAAGGATAGGAAATAAATTAGATCAAGCTACGAATAAGTCATACATTTCTACTATTCATTTCTAGTGATTTTATTGGGAATATGGACACGGTGTCTATGGAAAATCTGCCTACTGGTCAAAGTAGTATTTCTGAGTTCCCTAGGGGTGTTAAAATGACAGGCCTTTTAGATTTTCTATTTATGTAGGAGAGAGTAGCTCAATTAAAGCTACTAAACTGTGATTTATACCAGTTGATGATCTGCCCTTTACAAAATCTCATACAGAGAGTAACCATTCTGAGAGCTATTTCCTTCTCTCTTAGCCAGGTAGAAAATGGATTAAGTGAAAAAAATAACAAAATGATTTCTGTTTCCCATGAATATTACCTGCTCATTTTAATAGGAATTGATATGGTGGTAACTTCAAAGAGAAAATATATAATTCATAATCAGAGATAAAATTAAAACTAAATTCCTTAATTGAGACAAGTTTTGAATTATCACAGCTCTTACAAAGTCAAAGATGATGCTTTCTCAAGTCTCTTACTGTTACTGCAAGGACTTGCAGAGCCTGCACAGCTGCCCCCCTGATCTCTCCACCTGTGAGCTGCTTTGGAGGGACAGGAATAGCAGCTTTATAGATTCACATGCACTACTAGAAGATGGGGATAGGGGACCTTTTGACAAGGAAAAATTCCTGTAGTACAAAACCTTAACCAGTGTTTTGTTGGGGGTTTTTTGTTGTTTGTTTGTTTTGGGTTTTTTTTGTCAAAGTGTTTAACCAAGTTTCCCTTTTACTTCAAGTTACAAGTAACTAAATACATACACTAGTTTTAAACTTGACTCATCTGATGACAGAATCAATAGACAGGGTCTGTACAGTCCAGTGATGAGCTTACGCATGTCTTCTCTCTCCTGTTCTCATGCCTTTTATTCCTGTCTCAGCAGAGGAAATTACAGTGTACGTAACTCCAAGACAGAACAGTTTTCTTCACATTGTATCTAGTTAGTTCAAAATATTGCTTTGAAAAAAAACAACCCACAAGTCACAACAAAAAGCCACTCCCCAATCTCGTTAACAAGGCTGGTCCACTTGCCTTGTTAGTGGGCTACGAAGGCCCACTAAAAATAAATAAATAAATAAACACTTATTTATTTAAGCAAACATATGAAGCATACACACAGAAAAAAACCTAAACACTGCTATTTCAATGATGTTTTGAACAAAATGCATACCTGCAGGTGTGATCATCACTTACACTTGCAATTTCTTGACCTTCTTTGGGAGCAAACACCAGATCATTAATGTAATCTGAGTGGCCATCAAATGTCTGTCAACCAGAAAAAAGAAATACTTTTACTTTAGAGCTGACTGTTCCATCAATGTATTTAATAGCCCTACTAAAGAAAAGTGTGTTAAGATAAAGCTGTCATTTTACAGGGAAGGTAAAAAAGTAATTATCAGTAACTGGAGTTCTTTAAAATAGCAAAATCATGTGTAGATTCATACTGTAGGTGAAAAGACCCCCCACTACTCATTCTAGTTACCACAGAGGTCAGCCTGATGCTCCTGCTTGACAGAGATCAGTGAATTGCACCAGAACTTTTTATCATCCCTTCAACCACTTAATTTTGAAGGTAGAAGATAAGTCGTCTCAGAGAAAAAGAGGAGAATGTGCAGGAAGTGAATGTATGCATGATCTACATACCTTAAAAAACTCTGATTAGTGGTAAGTAACCCTTATCTCTGAATAGTAGTTTTTACTAGGGGTTCCTGCAAGCAGAAAGGGAGTTTTTTTCCTGAAGAAGCAATAAACCAGCCATTTGTTCAGCATATGCCTTTTTCCAAGCAGTCAGCACACAAATTGCCTAAGAGGAGATGTCCACTAAAGATGGCAGACCAAAAGTCTACCTTGAGAAAACACTGAAAAAACTCTCAGTGAGAGAAGATGAAACAGAAGACAGTGCACACTTAAGACTTATAAGAAAACCAAAAATGAGGAACAACAGTAAAAGCAAAACCAAGCAAGCCATACGACACTGTCGCAATTAAGCACAATTACTATTAAGCATTTGAGAAGAATAGACACGGTGCTTTGTGCTCTCTGCTTTATATGCTGTGGTGCTGCAGAGGAAAGAAAATGGGGTATAGTGCACACTCTTCTTTTACTGTGATTTAATAGATCATCCATTCTCAAATCATAGGATATGAGCAGCCATGGTGTGAATGTACATGTGAACTGCCACTCAAAAGCAAAAATTTACAGTAGTATCAGAAAGCATGAAATAATTTCAAAGGGAACCTTGTTACCGTGTAATTGTTCTCGTCTGAAGCTTCTTAATCATGACAATTTAGTTCAAAGTACTGAGAATAATTCGTATATAACAAAACCCAATTTAGAAGCATAGTTTTTCTGAATAAAAGCAAAATTCCAGTTTTAGTAAAAATTAGAAGCTAGACAATTTTTATGTATTTCAAAGGTTTTTCAGCTATCTTGCCCATAATACCAAGCCACGTTCTTTTTCTCAATTCTATTCAGTGTTTTGTACTTATCTACAAACATCAGTCATCTTTTGAGGTTTACAGTATCCTCAAAAACCTAAGTGAAAACTTATACACACTTAGCGTTAAGCAAGCATGCAAAACTCATCTCTTTTAGGGTCCAGTTGAAGTTTAAAGTACATTCAAATTCATTCTAGGGGCCAGGTATGAATAAATAATCTCTGGTCTCATTAGAAAATCAGTAACTAGCTAAGATATCAGTTTGCTCCATCTGAGGATTTACCCATATTTTCTCTCATTAATTATGGTCTTTTTGACAGAAATCTCACTTAAAACTTTAAGTCAGGCAAATGTCCATGTTTAGATGTTGCATCTGTTACTGTTCCATCCTCTTCAGTTCCACTGATTAAGTCTCAAGGCATAACTGCTCTTGTTTTGCCCAGCAAGGTATCATAAAAAGGAGACAAAAATATCCTCTGGATAACAGGATGACATGGAGAGATTGCAGAGGAAAACATGGTTGAATGAAAACAACCAGTTTTCTGGAAGGAAAACACACTATCTGTTCCCTAATTGTAGCTATTCTGAGGAGTAAATACAGAACTGATAAAAAAAGTTCTCTCAAGCATGCACAATAACTAAATCCTCCTCTAAAAATTTTATGAATGCCTCTTCGATTCAGAAATATCTTCAGCAGCCAACTTAATTTTTTCCAATAGCTCATAATTTTATTAAAACCTTGTGGATTATACTAGAACTAATACATCCTAAGATGATGCTAAACTATTTAGACAGAAATGCCAAGGCTTTTGAAAATTTTCAGCATTCTGAATTCAAATATCCTGCCTTATTTTACTTCCACAGTTCTGATGAAATATGCTTTTTATTAAACAAAATTTGAAGCAGGAGAAGGAAGCCACAATTCATTTCCAAATGAAAACCTCAAAAGAAGAAAAAGATTTCATGATGATCCATCAGTCATATTTTACCTTTTGTTTGTTGTTCTGGGCTTGATCCAACCCATAAATTTTGGATTACTCGTGTTGACAAAGTAATGGAAAACTCACTATGTTTCAAGTTCCTTGTTGATAATTACATCAAGACAGTTTTTCCACTGGGAAAACAGTAAGACTACTACGTGTATCCCTCCAGAAGCAACACATACTGACTGTTTACTATAAAAGACAAAATGTTCAGAGATTACATTTTGACTGTAATCACATACTTCCTTCAGCTTTGTTTGCACATTTTGTACCTCTCCTAAAAATCCCATGTGTAAAGTGTGCACCGTACAATGGATCAAAGTTTTCCATGTGTTTTTCATGAGTTCAACCTCAGGTTTATGAAATAGCTTTTCTAAGGTACCAATTGACTGTTACTAAGAAACCACCATACCAAACTTATTTGAAAGCCAGCTCAGCATAGGTCAGCAAGTATTTGTGAACATCTGAGATTTTGCAAATACTTTAAATCAGAGTTAGGTGTTACTTTTTTTTTTGACAAGGGGTATATAGTACAATGATCGTCCAGGTATAATTAAGATGATTTCCCAGAGAAAGTATTTTCCACACTTAAAAAACCCAGAAGATAGTCTCAATGACAATGTTTTTACCAATATAAACACACTAGTCCGCATACTTCCTTTTTATTAATGAGTTCCCCCATTACATATTTTTAAGTATTTTTAGCTGTTTTCTGATTATTTTTAACATTAGACCAAGCCTGACCCAGTAACAATACGGATTTTTACTTTTTTCTCAGTCTCAGTGCATCCTTAATGAAGTTCTTAGACGTTAATTCCAGTGATGGAGCTAGCATAAACAAAACTAACAGTTTTATTATTAAATTCAAGCCAACACTTCTCATTTGTATTGCATAAGCCCCAAACGATCTTTAGTCTTGTGTATTGCCAAAATTGAAGAAGCATCCATGACATCTTCAGCTGACAAAATTCTAGGATCCTTCTGTCTACATTAGACACTGGAGAGGGTTATTCATATCAACTGGAGTTGAGTAATTAAGATACTGTAATTGCTTGTTTCCTTCTGAGGCAAAATAACATCTATACTTCTAGTACTTACAGCTGTGACCGTTCAACCAAAATACCATGTTCTAATGTCCAGCACCTGTTTTATTAATGTTCTGTGGTCTCTATATACCTATCATAAAAAATTACTCTGACGTGTTATGCAATGAACATACTTTTGCAGTAGAAGCTTATAACTACAAGTCAGAGTGTTTTGTGTAGAAAGAAGTTCTACGGGTAGATGAATGAGTTCTCCAACAAACCTTTTTGTATGAAAAATAATTGCAATCTTCATGGAAACAGAAATGTGGCATTTCAAATTTATTTCTAGGCATCTAGTCAAAGCTACTGTATAATGTTCCCCTAAATTAGAAGAGCACATTTTAAAGCATCATTTGTGTTGCTCTGATACCAGAAAAAAATTCGTCAGAACTGGGAAAACAATAACCCATCACAGCAATTCCATTCTGAAAAAACAGCACTCGGCAGACTGTGATACTGAGTTGCCCCCTTTGCTTCTCTGGTTGTAATACAGATCACACACTGAGCTAGAAAATAATTATCTCATTGGCTATATTCAAAATGAATGTTATTTTAAAAATGTGTTGTTTGTAATCTCATTCTAATTCAGTAATAAACAGCTTACTAGAATTCTTCATTAGAATAAACTTGCTTACTTGAACTTGTATATTAAAAGATTAAGCTTATGAACTATCAAAGATGTGTTTGTGTGAAGTTATTTCTCTGAAAGCAATTAGTTCCAAATGAGCAAAATGGCAGATCCCATTGGCAATTCCTAGTTTTAAGTCTAGGCTATATCCACATCAATGTGGAGAGCCTGAAAGGGGACATAGACATGAAATCTACTCTGGAAAGTATAGAAGAGGACCTTTGGCTAAGGATCCGATGATGTAGAGACTGGAAGAGGAATGAACGTTATGAACTGTAACAGCTGTCACATTCAATTTTTTACAAAACCACATAAAATTACCGATCGTTAATTAACCCCCAATAAAAATAATTAATAGCTTTCGTATTTATTAAATGTGGAAAAAAAGACTCATCCATGGCTTGAACTAGTGTCCACTGAAGTCAAAAGATTTCTCATTAATTTTAGCAAACAGTCCATCAGGTCCCTTGTTAATCCAAAATAAAAAAAAAATTAGAATTTAGATGCTGAATTTAGCTGAGTAGAGCCTGTAGTACCAGGTTCCTCCATATGTTTGATTATTCCCACTTATTAACCATCCTTCATCTACACTGTTACTAATAAGTTAAGTAGTTTCTGTACAACAAATATCATTGTCTTACTAATATAGATTACCAAACCACAAATGAAAGCCTATCATTATTTTTATTGTTCAATACACAACTCTCACCAGAAGTGGCATTATCATATTCCATAGCATTAACAAAGAAGGAACCCTCTCCCCGGATTTTTTAGTACTTGCTTATTCTTGGCTGAGTCCTCAACAAATAAATTCAAACTGATTAGCACAAGCATCTAATTAATATTAGTATTTGGCCTGGGACACTATTTCAAAGGCAGAATTTTGAAGAATACACACGTATTCTTCTTGGACATATCCAAGTCACATAGGAGTTGACATGTCTTGCAAACAAGAGAAATCTCGAGAAAACCAATCTTTAGCTTATAAAACGAACACGGTATTTAGACCTGGCTTCATCTATATCACTGTTTTAAGAACACTGCCATCTACACTGAGAGTAAGAGAAGTGAAATTGTATTAGAAGTAGACATTTCCTTTGTTTCTATCTTAGAAATAAACAAGTGACAGCCTTGGGCATGTTTAGTGCACCTGTCTGCAGTTACGTACTAAATTCAGTATTCTTTAAATTTTCTACCATTTGAAAGAGCTGAATTACAACTTTCAGTTTCCCATGAAAGAAGAATACTAAATCTGCTTTTCTTGTAGAGGAGTCCTATAACCAATACCATATAAAATTTTACAAGTCTCTATACAAAGGAATCTTATCCAACATGGTACTTGAAATTCACCTGTAGAACATTCTGTTTCTGAGTGTATTTTAGATGATCCATAAGCCTATGCCAGTTTTTCTTCAATTTGGTTAAATTGTTTTGTAAGTACTTTTAAGTCAAAAGATCATGTAACTCATAATTCCAGTTATTCCCACTTGAAAGACAGAAAGGTATATACAATGCAATGATTTTCCCTAGAGATAATGGATATAGGATCTGTCACAGTTCAGTGCTCTATCTCATATGGCACATTAAGCACGATGGGGTAAAAGGGCAGTTAAAGATTAGACTTCACTAAAGACTAAATATTTTTTTAAAAATCAGCTTAGCTGCCCTTACCTTAAACTCATTCTTGTCCTGCACGTCTGAAGTAAATAGCCTTAACTTCCTGTCAGAAGCCGCAGTACAAAACCTACACTCAACAAAGAAAAGACTTTCAGTCAATTATCACTGCAGTAGTTGACTATTTATCAGTTTCCCATCAGCTTAAACCTGCAAATTAACATGCAAACCAAAATTCACATTCTGAAAAAACACCTAAAGCTTCTATCTTAACTTTTCTACTTTTGCAAAAAGCAGTATAATTGGAACTTATCTATAAAGTAGTGTGTATCAAACGCCAAGAGTGGCATGGTTTCTTTTATGGAAAGGAACACAAGACATTTTACAAAGCTAAATTTCAATCAACTATCAGTTACCTAAAATATCTCTCACTGAAACTTCCCTTGGAAGAAGTGAAGTGGCAGATCACAAAAAAGAACCCTCATTATCAGTGTTTTAAAACACCGAAACATAAATTCATAAACCAATTTCTAACATATTTTAGACAGAAGACCGTACAAAAATGCAGCAGTAAGCAACGATCATAATTTTAAACAGGCTTACAAGCTACCATCATAATTTTGAAGAGGATTACAAACTATTGAGAACAATTTAATTCTTAAGGGCATATTTAATAGTTAACTATATTTCCAGATTTACACCTCAATGGGTCTCACAAATAGCATCTGATCTACTCCTAAACACAGCCCTTATTATGCAGACCATTACAAACAGCTTTATAAATCAGGCCATTACAACAGTCTCTTCCTTAGCAAAGTTCTTAAAAGAATTCCTTCTTCACATATGTACAAAGAAATAACTACATTTTATGTGAATTAAAATAATGAATAAGGAAAAACAATTATTTACTGCTAGTTCACTGGGGGGAGGGGCAAGGGGCACAAGAAGTAGAACAACAAAGACCAAACAAAAAAAGACTGACTCTAAGAATGAAAATGTTTTTCTACTGAAGTGTTCAGAGACTTCATCAGTGATTTCTAAAGAGTTGGATTTCACCCATAAGCTTTAACCTTAGTCCAAGACTCAGGAGTTAGGGAAAACAGATAAGAAACGAGGATTCACTGTACTCATTTATGATAAATACCTTAACTGGGGAGATGACACATCAAGTCTAGTTTCTGGACTCCATGCTATGGCATCAACTCGGGTTCCATGATGAAATGTTTTTAGTGTCTTATATTGTATGCCTTCCACTTCTGCATCTTCCTCCTATAGAAATATTGTAGTTAGCTAATCCAGAACATCTTGATGACTTCTAAAAATTCAGATTTATATGAAATTGAACAGCTTTCAAAATTACATGTATCTGGGATCTTTTTAGATTCTAACACCCTCAAGGTGAAAACCTGGAACATAAACAAAGTATTAACTTGAAACATGCAAGTCCTTACAAATACGTGAAATGATTGCAGTCTCAAGCCAGAGGCCAATGCAGAGCGAAAAAATCAGAACTGAGCCACAAAGATGCCGAGCCCATTCTTTGCACAAGTATTATCTTCATAGATACAACTAAATCTACTTATAACAGTAAGTGCACACTGCAATGAGATGAAACAAAGGGAACAAAAGCAGGCATGTCATTTATGCTATCTTCTCTCCAAGTTGTTTTTATGCTATGGAAAAAATGCTAGCATTTCCAGAACAAGGTTCTTCAAACAGCAGGAGCTAGAAAGGTACCCTCTGTCATCTAACATGACCAAAATTACTAACTTAGCTATTCTCCCCGCTGGTGAGCATGCTGGATGGTAGGAAAGATGAAACAAGAGGTGGGGTTGCGGACTCAGTCAATCAGTTGACCTCTAAAAAGAATTACAAGTTTTCAAAACATCTAATGGAGCACCTCAAAGGACATTTCTACAAAATTTTCCCTATGTCACAATTCTGTTTTAAGGTAAAAAACCCCCTTCCTGTATGCTCTCTGCATAATATAGAGGCTAGGAAGAACCTAGCTGAGGAAGCATGAAACCATCCAGTTTTTCAATGCTTTTTGAAGCAAGGAGCAAGAATAGCATTTTCTTCCGCTACTTTGAAATACTCAGTGATTCCACAGATGGAAGAGAAAACTATTGAAAAACTTCCTTGTACCCGTGGTTGTCAAAATTTTAATTAGTTTCTTTTCAAGACCTACACCAGAAACAAGATAGAGGGCAATACAAATGACAACGGGTTTTTGTGGTGAGCATTAGGTGCTTTTCAGAAAACTTCCAATAGTAAGACTTTGGGGAATAATAATAACAACAACAGTTATGCTGCTATTCATATTTGGTTAAGTACACAATTAATATTGCATAATAGAGAACTGAGTTGAAGAAAAAAAGCTTAAAAATAGATTCCAAAGGTAACAGTTGTCTCCTATTTTCAAGCATCCTTTCAAGAAAAAAACCCACGTAATTTAAGAAAAAAATCTTATACAGCATAAAAATATACAGTATAAAGTATTTTACATTTTTAAAACTTTTCTATTGTGATGACTCTAAATAATTTCAAGGTAAGAAAACATATTTTACATTTCTATGAGGAAGATCTGACAAAAACAATAGGGAAAGCAAAAGAAAAAGCAAAAGAAAAAAAATTAGGTAATTATTTTTACAGTCCCTCCTTAAAAGAAATATCTATAAAATTAACACAGAAACTTTAGTTGTAAATCTGAAAGCAGTTGTAATCTTTGCTGTTTCACAGGCTAGCTGAAAGCTTCAGAAGATAATTTCAACTAAATAGCAAACATACATAAAACAAAATATAACTATGCAAAAAAAGGAGCCAATTACCCTCTGATGATACAGAATATACAGCAAATATGAAGTCACACATTCCCAAAGTTGCACACCTAAGTTCTCAAATAGCAGTCATCAACGTTAGCAAGATATACTAAAATATCTCTTCCAGTAGAGCACTCCTGGTTTTTTTGCAGTCTATTCAGGGAGTGCAGTGACAGGATGAGGGGTAGCAACTTTAAACTGAAAGAGGGTAGTTTAGATTAGGTATTAGGAAACAAATCTTTACTGTGAGGGTGGTGAGGCACTGCAACAGGTTGCCCTGGAGGTGTTCAAGGCCAGGCTGGGTGGGGCTTTGAGCAACCTGGTCTACTGAGAGGTGTTCCTGCAGATGGCAGTGGGGTGGGAACTATGTGATCTTTAAGGTCCTTTCCAACCCAAACCATTCTATGATTCTATTCAAAAGGAACTTGATACCAGCAGGATGGTAATTAATACCATACCGTATTTTATATGTGTATACTTATATCTATTTATATATTTTTTTGAAGAACAAACATCCCAAACTTGTTAATGTAATGAAACCTTCCCCTGGTTACATGGGGAGGGGTGGAAGCAGGAAAGTGACCACAGTCTGTGCAGTAGAGGTGCTGGCAAAGTAAGTTTCAGGAAGCAACTAATAAAATCAACAATAACAGAAACTTACCTGAAACCTGCACAACCCAACAACTACATAATTATTGCCACCATACACAATGAGGGAACACGCATCTCCACTCTCAAACGGATTGAATTTTACCACGTGCACATAATCTTCACAATCCACAGTGTAAGCAATGTTTCTACTAGAATCTTGCTTCATTTTCAGTGGACCAAGTTATCATGGAAGTGATGTCTTCTCCAGGATGAAAATCTACATTCCTACAAAGAAAGTTTTAAAAAGCATGCATTACTCATTTGCAAGAAGAAAAAATATAACAGGTATTTGTGGCACAAACCCCCAAAATTTCCTGTAATATCATATTTAAGAACACAAAAAGTGCACTTAAGCTCATTATTTTTAGATGTAGCATGTAGTTTCATCAAAAGATTGACTAAATTAACTAACACACATTCAAAACTGTATCGACAGACTTCTGCAATAACTGCAGATTTTGTGCTACTGTTGGCAACCCAACACCAAGACAAGAAATTAAGTAACTGTACACAGCAGAAAAGTCACATACAGAATTTTCAAATTTTCAACCAAATTACAAGAAATGCTACATTACTACCTTCAAATTCTTTTTACTTATGTCCCTCTTGAAAGACTGTATATGTCTAACTAAAGGCAGAGTTAATCAAGGCTGCAAAACTGTAAATAAGAATACTGTCACACATAATATTTAAACATGGTTTCATGACTTAAACCTTCTCAACTGCAGACACTGCACCTATACCTCTGTGTACCAAAGAGCTTATACTTTACTATATTCAACCAATTTTCAAGCAAATTCAGTTCAGGCGGAGATACACAACTGATTTCAGAACAACTCCTTTTAGTCCCAGTACAGATTTGACACTAATTTAAGCTTTTTTTTGGGGAAATCAGGCCTTTAACTACACACCACGTGGAAAAACAGCTTTAAATCTCTGACGTTTGACAGATTTTTCTGCGTTAACAATCTGAAGGTCTCGGCATCCAAGACTGAGTATTTTGCTTGGGAGCCACCCAGGTTTGACACAGGCATTGCTGAGACGCAAGGACGCTCTCCATAGTTGCAATATTTATTTATTTATTAATTAACACGACAGACCACCACAATAACATAAATAAACTTAGCCATATAACCCGCACAGCCACGCTCTTAAGGCCAAACGCGAATTTTAACCCTATGGATAGTCTGCTTCCTTCAAGGCTTCCCACAAAGACAGGCCACCTGACCAGCTTTTGCTGAAAATACCAAGAACGCCATTAGCTTCATTCTTTCAGGAAACACAATTCTGGCAAATCAGCCGCGTGGGTGCCCGTTACCCTCCCCCTTTACCCTCCTGCTCCCTCCTTTTCCCTTCAGGGCCCCGCTACCACGCGCGAGCGAGGCTGCCACAGACTGGGCCGGCCCCGCAGCGCGACCGGTCCTCAGGCAGAGGCGAGAGCCTGACTAGGCCAGGCCGGCTCCTAGGTCTGACCGGGCGAAGCTCCGAGTTGCCCCCTACAATCCCGGGACGGGGCGATCCCCTACCCTCACCTCACCCCCACCTTCCCGGCCCCAAGTCACCCACCGCTACAGACACCGCCTCTCCCGCCAACAGCGCTTCCCACCCCAGGAGCAGCAAACCCTGTGCTTCCGGGTCAGCGGCTCCCCCTCTCTAATTGGGCAGCTGCGGAGGATTTAAATTTAAACCGCCGGTGAGGGCAGTTCGGTCTCTGTAGCCGGCTCGTTGCGCGAGCGGCTCTGGCTTCCCTGTCAGGCAGGTAGCGCCGCTTGGAGAAGCGGGAGCGGCTCTGGCTTCCCTGTCAGGCAGGTAGCGCCGCTTGGCCGGTTGCGGGGCGGGGAGGAGGGTTGAGGGTTCTTCCCTTCTCTTTCGGGGGGTACCTGAGGCCAGCGGAGCTGTTCGGGGCCGGGCTGTGTGTGAGGGGTGGGGGGAGGCCTGAGGTGGTCACAGTCGGCGGGCGGGAAGGG
>JAOXJM010000001.1:60138844-60150795 GCA_026413425.1 Tringa solitaria | reverse complement strand
GGAAGGGGGGGGAGGGATGCTCAGCTGGAGGAGCGGGGCGGTAGCAGCGACAGTAATGCGATCTCTCAGGGTTTAGGGGGTTTGTTTAGTTGGCTTTCTGGCTTGTTCGGGCTGTTTCGCTCTGTGGTCACTCCGAGTGACAGGCCTTGTCGCTTGGAAACCTCTCAGAGTAGGGGGGAGAGGCAGAAACTCCTCCAGAGAGATTTTTGTCTGTCCTAAACTGACCTGCAGTTGCCCACCTGTTTCATTCTCCATGGCCTGTATGTTTTGTACTATGGCAGCGTAATACAAAGTACGTTGTCCTGTGCAAGCATTTTGGAGAGTAAGTAACTGTATTAAATAAGGGGAAGGGTTGACTTTGTGTTCTGAAAGTAAATGGTATGAATGCTGCTCCTATACTGTATGCAGTGTTTGGGAAGTGTGTTTCAGGAAAGAGCAGATTTAAAGAAGGCAAATTGTTTTAAAGAGTCTTGTGTACCTGTGTCTTAACAAATGCAAGAAGGTGAAAAAGACCAAGGCATGAAAAAATAAAATTTGAAGCTGATACTGAAAATCATTGCCAAAGGAAATGGGGGAAATAATGACTTATGGAATGGGAAAAAAAAGGAAAAAAGGTAACAACAGAGAAATGGACATTTAGAGATGTCTTTGTTAATAAATCTTAGAAATATTAAAACTCTTTGTTTCCAGGTTTGGAACGTTCTGATAGACACTGATCTGCATGTATAGTGAATGCAGGTAGTATAGAACACACTCTCTAGGGCATTCCGACTGCTCTTCAGAGGCAAAAGACTGTCATGTTTGTGATAAAGTTTATTCTTTTATGTTGGCATGATGTACAAAGAAAGTAAGGGGTCTTCATGAAGATGTCTCATATATAAGCACTTTTAACCCCTTCTCTTTATGGTTGGTCTGTCACAGTGAGGCAAGTTGCACTAGACAGTTTAATGGGAAGAGTTTATTCTAGGTACTTGATCTGCATGAAGATAGAACAGGGTTTGCATAGGGTTTGGTAGGTGAAGATGCACATAGGCCTCTTGCATAGTTACATTAATTTTTATTTCTCTTAATTATTTCTGTCTTCTACTCTAGACAATGATTACTTTCCAGCAACAAATTTTAAACTTGATCAAGTGTTTCAGAAGACAATGGCCTTTATTTTCAAACTCTGAAAGGACTACTGTCTGTGGAGCAGACTACATGCTGATGGTGTTACAACTGTCGATGGCTGAAGTCAATAAACAGGTTAGCATTCTTTCAGTTAGTTCTTGCTACTTAGTGGTCCTAACTGAGGGTCAGATGCAGCAAGATGCTAAAATTAGTATGATTAAGCCCATTGTTGAATCAGGACTTGGAAAATGAAACTCAAGACAAATGGGAGGATGGAAGTGGTTTCAGTACATATCTGAGTTCAAGACTTTAACGTTAATGTATTTTTCCTGATCACGTAACTTCTACTTATTTCCATCAAATGTTTCTCTGTGCTGTAGATCAGGGTGTGACAACTATGGCATTTGGGATGCATCTTTTTTCTGAGTGTTCTGAGCATGCTTGGGGATGACATGAGAAGAATATGAACATAAAACTGATTTGGTACAGGCTGCATGAGTTGTGCTTGCAGCAGTCTGTTCTTGTCTGCTGTTTTTCCTGAAGCTCCTTAGGTGAAAACCTATATATAGAAGTTGTGAGTGTCCACCCAGTACCAGGAGGAAATATATGACCTTTGCATGTGCATAAGATGTGTCAAATGATGAATATGAGATGCAACCCTGGAGTACCTCTGTAAGAAGCACTGGGGCTTGTCAGAGCTGGAAGATAGGACATTAGCAATCATCTGAAACATACCTAAAACAGTTGCAACATACAGTCAGGCCTTCTCATCTAATGAGAGCAATAGTCACTTTAATAATCTAAAGATAGCTTTTTGGGTTGATAAACTCAATTATTGATGAAAACAAATTACCATTGTGGAAGACTTACCCAGATGTTTCATAGTAAATTAAACAAGTAGTATAAATCTTTAGTTTAAGAAAAAAAACCAACCCCAAAACAAACACCCTACAAACAACACACCAAAACCAAATCCCCAAAGCAACAGAAAACCCCAGACAGAATACCTGCTTCAGTTTATGCACTCCTGGTTGCAATGTAATATTAAAACAATTATCAGTTGTGCTGGAAGAAGCTTATATCTTGGAAGAAATATTTTCAGAACCACTTTTTAACCTAACTGAATTAATCATTGGAAAAAGCTTTGTAGTCTAAGTTGTCCAGAATAAACATGAAATATAAAACATAAAAGCAATATGCATATTGTATATATATAATACATTAAACAATATATTACAATAAACCAATAAATATTACAGCAGAAATCAGAATCCTGGGAGTCTACCTTTGTACTTCGTAGGATGTAATATATTCCAGCCAGGATCCCAATGTCCTCAAAATACCCATAGAGGTAAAACTAGAAAATGGTTGTGCATCAAAACGAACTCTCCAAGAACCAATTAAGGGCAATAATGCAAAACTACCTGTGAAGGCAATCACTGTTTGTCATGTTTGTTGTGATTCTCAAGGGAGAACTACAAATATTTTTCCAAAACAAACTCTGTTATTTTGTTGGATGCCAAAAATTACAGACATGATAAAGATGATATTTTTATTGTTTATTACTACTTCTTTCCTAACAGCTTGCAATAAGTTTTTTCCTTCCCCTTGAGGTAACTCATTTATTCCACTTTCTCCTGTTTTTAATTCCTCCAGGAAAGATTCTTCCCCTCTACAAATATCTTTGCTTTCAGAGATGATCTAACAAAATTAGAGCAATTATTTTCAACTAATACTATCTTGAAATATAATATTTTACTTCAAATCTGAAGAAAGACCAAGTGCTCAAAATCAAATTTATTTTTTTCTGATTATACTAGTTGGTCTACCAAGACAAATTACCAGTGTATTTATAAAACTTGTCTTGCATATGTGGATTAAAGCTATTTTAGCATTTGCATTTGCAGCCTCTGAAGTTCAATTTCTTCACTTGGATGTCCATTTTGATGTTGTGTTAGAGTAAAATATGGCTGGTTTATTTTGTTCAGTACCAGAACTTTAAACTAAGGTGCAGAGTATTACAGTTCTAGGCAAGTCCCTTGTTAAATCTGATTTAAGCACAATAATTTCATATTGACGTAACACCTGTGGAACAGAAGTCTATTATGATAGTCAATTACTGCAAGAAAAATAACTGTATTAACAGGCTATTCACTGGCTGGATTGAAAAAAAACCCACAGCCTACCACAAGCAAGAAAAACCCTATTCTCTTTCTTGGGGAGGCTGGATAATTTTTATGGATTAGGCGTTTTAACTGTTATCTCTATCTGCAGTAGGAATGAAAATAACAAGTATTTTGGAGAACTCCAGAGAAGTTTAAAAGTCTTTCAATTTATTAGTCTTACATTTCACCAAGAATGAGGATAACAAACAGTGTGATAATCATTGATCAAATGTCAGGGATGAAAGGGGGGGGGAAAACCTACAATTTGAATTCCTCTGAAAACCCTTTGTGTTGTAGCACACTTGTAGCCGTATGGCATAAAGACAAGTGACATACAGTCTGTGGTGAAAGTTCATACATCTTACCTAGACTGTTTAGTATAGATCTAAAATCTAGGAAGACTTTCAAGAGGAGCCTTTCTTAAAGCTTGAAATAGAAATAATTTTTCAAGTTAAAGTTCAGTTGAGGGTAATTGCTTTAATTTGTCTATGTTTGCACCTGTGCTTTAGGAGGGGTAGGAGACAGTTATGAGGACTAATAATCACTTGTTATTTTCAAACCAGGACTTTTTTAGCTGGTAGTGGGGGAAACTGAGACATCATATAAAACAGTTGATTTTCCCGAGTCTGTGAATTTAAATTCTCAGGCTTGTCTTAAGTGTTTTGTAAATCTCTCTTCTAGCACTTGGGCTGTAAGACTGGAGTAAGAAGTACTTCATTGTTGGTTTTATTTTCCCCTTAGAAATTTGTTTGTCTCTTTCTGATTCTGGATTAAATCAGCTTTGGTGTGTGGTTTAGTTCTACCCAGTGCTTCCATGAGTGTATTTTGCACACTGTCTGAAGAATGTTATGTTCTGTTCAGTATCCTGTAATTCTTGAAATGTTTTCCCAAATCATCTTGTTTCCATGTTGGCAAATAAAGAAAAATGCAAAATTGTTTTACAGTGTTACTGCCTTAAATACTTTTATCTGTCTCCATTTTGGTAATGAGAGACTCCTACCAAGTTTGTAGCAATTTAATATGCTATGTTGCTTGTAACATATTGTAATGACGCTACCAAGAGACTTTGTCTTGGCTGTTCTTCGGTATGAATAATTTTTCAGAGAATTGCAGAACAGTAAAGTTGCAAGGGGCCTCTGGAGGTCATTGTGTCGAACCCCCCTCCTCAGGCAAGGCCACCAAGGGACAGTTGCCCAGGACCATGTCCAGGTGGCTCTCAAATGTCTCCAAGGATGGAGACTTCATAACCTCCCTAAGCAACCTGTGCCGGTGCTTAATCATCCACACAGTAAAAAAGTGTGTTCTGATACTCAAAGGGAGCCTTGTGTGTTTCTTCCAGTTTGTGCCTATTGCCTTTGGTCCTGCCACTGAACACTTTTTAAAAGAGCCTGGCTCCAGGCTCTGCAGCCCTTTGCACCAGAGCAAAGAGCTCTTTGCACCCTGCCTTCTGATGTTTTTATATATTGATGAGATCTTCCCTGAGCATTCTCTTCTCCAGCCTAAACAGCCTGAGTTTTCTCAGCCTTCCCTCGTATGTGATATATTCCTGTCCCTTAGTCATCTTTGTGGATGATTCACTGGACTTGGTTGGACTATCTCCAGTATATCAGTGTGTCTCCCTTGTATAGAGAAGCCCAGAACTGGACAGAGCGCTTGTATCTGGTCTCACCAGTGCTGAGTAGCCTTCTCTACAAAGGACAGGCTTTTTTTTTTTAAAAAATTAATTTTTGTAGGAAAAAGAATGATGTAAAGACTCATACAATTGTAGAATGGTTTGGGTTGGACAGGACCTTAAAGATCATCTAGCTCCAGCCCTCCTGCCATGGGCAGGGACACCTTCCACTAGACCAGATTACTCAAAGACCCATCCAAACTGGCCTTGAACACCTTCAGGAATATTAAATTGGATTTTTTTTAAAAGCAAATGATATACTGAGGCTGTTCTACTGTCTTTCTTATACCCTGTGTAACCAAATCATAAGTAGTTAAGTTATTGTTTCTTGTATTTTTGTGTTGCTTAACAGCTGGGGTTGTTTTAACTACATTAAGACTCTTACTACTTAAATCTTGATGCATCCTCCCTAGCTTATCAATAGGATTTTTTCTTTTCCCTCCAAGAGCAAGAACGTGGTGTGGTTGTTTTTCTTTGCTGTGCTTTTTTGTTTGTTTGTTTATTTTTAACCAATGGTATGCTATATTTTGTATCTTGTTTTTATTACTGCTATAGTTGATAGTGTTGACTTTAGAAAACAATAGTTTGTTTCTTGGATGAGTAGAATTTTTACTTTGTTTCAGGATCCTATTGTTGCAACTGCTGTTGTTTTGTTGTCCCATACATACTGTAGCTCTCCATTTCTCCTTAAACAGATCATACCTCTCTCTTTGTCCCTGCTACTTTAGCCTTGACATGCAAACACTCCACCCCCAAAAACCCCCAGAAGTTCAGTCCCAAACAATTACCCATGTAAGGTAAACTGGAATTTTTCTAAGCGTAGGATATTGGCCTCTAACTTCACAGGTTTTGCTTCTAGCAGATTGCGGTAAACAACTATCGGATGCTTATGTCTATACACCTGTGCTTATATGAACCAGTTTCTGAATCTGTCAACATTGACTGGATTGAGAAACTTAATCAAAATGCTGCTTTATACTACTTTAATGTTCTTTATGTACCACAGTTTGGGAACGTCTGTCTTGTATGAGAGCATATGCAAGCAATGAAGGCTCAGTAGGACTAGAGGTGACAAGGCTGCAGAATCACACAACTTGAGGGCAATGCCAGGCAACAATACTGCAGTCTAGAAGTATGCCTGACAAGAATGGACCTAGAGATAACACCTGGGTAGTGGTTAAGCACAGCAGTCTTGAACTTATTCCAAAAAATGGTTGGGGACCATTCGTTTGGGGAAGGCAGGAGAGAACGTGATATTCCTGAAACACATGTCACTTTCTGTTTTTATAAAACAATTTTCTGTCAAAACAGAAGCTTCTTTGCTATGTAGTTAGCCCAACAGAGCTTGCAATACCTACAAAATACTAAAAAAAAAATGATTTCTTTAGGCATGAAATGTTACTATTGGATTTCAGATGTTCTAAAATAAGAGTCCAAGGGAACTTAACACACTGCGCTACCAAGAAGTGAAGATGCTTTATAAGACTTTGTTTCTATGACTATGAAACACAATACTTGCAATGTCTATCATGGAATGAAAGTAAGGAATTTATTGAACTTTTTTTAAGCTATTACCCAGTTGGCATATACTTACTGCAAAACACCACGTTTTTTTTAATTAATTTTAAAACCAGGGAGTCTTGACAAATTGACTGTATAAGTAATGAAATACAGTGTCACAGTGAGAACCTGATCACAAAGGTTAGTATCTGGAGTGCAATTTTATTTGGATTTAAAATATTTTTGTAGTGATAATATAAACTTTGCTAATCTCTGCAGGTCCTTGATCTGGTGAGGAAAGGTTTTGATTTATTAGATACCATATTGAAGTTGTACTTTAACGTGGTACTCTTGGAGGATTTGTTTCAAAACAAAGTGAGAAAACAACTTTTTTTTTTTTTCTACAACCTACTGCTGTTTTGATCTGTTTAAATTGGGTTCTAATATGATTACATCTTTACTTTTTTGAGGGGCTTAAATAGAAAACAAGTGTTTTCCAGAGAACATATATGCTGTGTTAATATTCTGGTAATCTGAATGCAAGTTCAGAGTGCTGAATTATCATAACCTGTGCACAAACTAGAAGGCAGAAAAGTGCTCTGATATTAATATGCATGAGTACTCTTTCATTTTCACTCCTAGTTCTTTGTCTAGGCGATATCCAGATAGTTGATACTCGGGACCTCAGAATCATAAATGTAACCAGGCCTATTGGGAAAGTTCTGCTAAGTATGCTAGAACCCTAAGGATGGATCTTTTGGTCTGGAACAACTGAGATTATTAGAATTGTTTCTGACCTTTTTTTGGTTTTTGTTGCTACTAAGCACCGTTGCTACTGGTGTTTTTAGGGAATTATTTTATCCAGATTAAAGTTTCTTAATGTGAAAATGTCATGAAATAAAATAAAAACTCTGCACTAGTTATCTGTTGTTATTAACATAGCAAAACAAGGCTTGTCACTCAGTCACAGGGCTTTTATGTCGTGTTACGTAATGAATTACATGAGCTTATAATATTGCTTTTTTCTTTTTCTGCTATATACTGGGGATTGCTTTAGATACCAGTAGTATGAACTCTGTTTGAAAACTGGAAAATTCGCTACTGTTGCAAAATTACTTCTTGCAAGTGTTCTGAGGTCCAAGTCAAATAGAAGGACCTCAGCTGAAAAAGTTTAGCAGCAAGAAGTGGGGACTGGTATGTAGATCAAAGAGCAGGGTATGGATGAAAATGAGGAGTCTAGTTGTGAAAAAGGAGGGGATAAGAGTAAGTAGTAAGGAAGTCACAGATTTCAGGGGAGAGAGGAAGTGATGGTGGGGAAATTGATACTGGGGTGTATAGTAGTATGGAAAGGTCTGCAATAAATATGGCTATGAGAAAACAGAGATTATAGTGGACATTGGATAATAAACGAAGATTTGGGAGCAAGGTGAAAACAGCACAGAATATAATGAGGTATGGGTGTGTAGGAAAGTTAGCAACTCCTAGCTAGAGTTTTGGAAAGGCAGAGAACAGTACAGGAGTTAAAGTCTGGAGTCAGTGTTCAAGAGATGAAAAACGGGTTAAAAAGTAATTAGTGAACAAAGAACAAAATTCTGAATTACAGAGGCCGGAAATATATATGTAATCCTGCATCCGAAACCCTGTGTTTTGTCACTGTTACCTTTAGCACAATCTAATTAGTAGCAAAATTCACTGCTATTGTGTATTTTCACTTGAGTAAGTAGCATCTTAATGCAATTCTTTATTTGTGTGCATAGCTTGGCTTACAGAGATTGAAACTGATTTTTCTGGCTTCCTCAGTGTTGCAGTCTTTAACCATGGACGATACACTCATCTCCTTTATTGTCAGCCACAAGGGACAGGTTTGGATTTCTTGCAGATTCCTGCTCCCTCACTATCATGACTGTGAATCACTTGGTTTAAAAAACAGTACTTTACTGAAAGTAAAAAAGGAATGTCAGAGATTAAACAAATGCGATTGTGTATTGTACCTAATTATTTCTTTCTTAGAATGCAGCAATAACTGCTCTCTCCTCTAACTTCTTACTGATGCAATTGGATGGTAGCTGTCTTGCATTCTACTTCCTTCAGTAACACATCACTTGATTTGTGACTCAAGTAACAGGACTTTGTCACTTACTCAGCTTGTTCCTATCTGCTGTGACACTTTCTCCTTTTGTTTGCTACTTGTGCCCTACACCCATACTCATAACTTTGAACCATGCCAGGTTTGCCAACAACTTTGGTTCTTTAGTTACTTCTGCTTCAAAAATGTGTTTACATGTAACATTATGGACTATGTAGTCTCTCTCATTCTTAGTCTCTTGTGCTCTCCCCTATAGAGATAATTTTTAAAGAAAAACTTATTCCCTTTTCTCATTTTAGTTTAGAACTGCACAACAAAATTCAAGCTTGTTGCTTTGCAATTAGGTGTTCACTCTTTTTAGTGCTTAGACATGATTATTTAATACACCCCTACATATAAATGTGGTAATAGCAGATGTCCCCACTTTGTAAATCTTTTGAAAAAAAGAAAAAGTATGATAAACTAATGTGTAAATTAAACATGATTTTAGTCATTCCTGTTGATATGTTTTCTGTTTCTGTCAACCAAGGTCAAAAGAGCACTCCTCTCAAGAGTTGGAAAGGGAGTAAGGGACTGCTAACTGTGATACAAGTCCCTTAAAATACTTCATGATAAATTTGAAACTTCTTTTTTGCCTAGAATAGGAAAAGGTTCTTCAGTTGCTCACAAAATGCTGTTGGTTATTTTGCTACCCATGTATTTGTTGTCACCCACTTTATCTGCTCTTTTAAATTAACTTTCTTTAATGTAATCTAATAATTTTAACAGGGAGAGTGGGCCAGAAGCTGGATATAAGATTGTAGCCTATACTACATAGTTAATGTTAGTTATGGTACTAGTAACAGATAGGTGTGCATTGCTTTAATGTATTTGTTAGATCCATGTAGCAACGCAATGTTATGCTAAAGTATAATTGTACTGACACAGGAAAAAAGGCTCATATTTTTTGGACATGGCATATGTTTTCTCCAATTACTGCTTGAAGCAAGGTAATAGAGCTATATTTACTGCCTTTGGGATGTAAATGCCTGGCATGCTAAAAACTATTTCTGCAAATGAATAACTTTATGCAAGCAGTAGTCCCGTGAAAGTCAATTGTCTTTTGAGTGAAGTTCAGTATACATACCTGGAATTTTAAAGATCAGGAACAACTACTGCATATAACAAAACTCAACTCTAAAGACAAAGCACTGGAAATTAAAATAAACAAAGTTTTAATTATAATTTAAACATAACTATTTAGATTATAATTTTATACATACGTATATTGCTTGTTTTAAAGTTATTTTTAAAGTTATACTGAATAAAAACCAATATTTTTGCTTTTTTCTGTTCTCTTAGCAACATGGAGATTTCACAGTATCACTTAGTGATGTGTTGGAAGCTTGGAAATACTTGTTACATGACAAACTGGGATTATCATATGAAAATATGAAAGAACCTGAAAACTATGCTGACCTTAAAAAAGCCTATCATGCCTTCTTAGCAAGAAGCAATATGTTAGATCTAATAGATGTATGTCAGAAGTGCTATAGTCTTGGACTTGTATCTGAAGATGAGAGCATAGCCTCTGTAAGTATTTTGTTTGTGTGACCTTTGATATTGTTTTGACATATTTTTTTATTCCAGTTATGGATTTATGACACTTCTAAATAAATGCAGGAGCTGTGAATTATTCACAAGTTACTTTGTTCTTCCGTTGGGAAAGCAGATGAGTTTAAATTACTAAATCTTTTAAAGAGATCTTAAATTCACTGAAATGATTTCTTTTTGTTGTCCTGCTGGATGGGTGGGTCCCACAGCTTTTTATGAGTATATCACTCCTTTGAAAAATGGACTGTAGAGATTTGAAAAGACTGGAACAAAGCTTAGTGATTAGCATGTGTCATGGAGTTTTGACTGTATGTTGATATGCAGTCAAAATATTTTTAATGGTTATCATTTTAAAAATACCACACTCCTAAAAGCAAAAACTTTGGTATAATACATGTAGTTCCCTGTTAGATTTTTCCAGAAACCAGAAAGCCACTCAGTCAGCAGCTCTGTTGCAGTTTATTGTAGCTCGGATGCTCTTATGACACTGCATGTGAGGCATGCCCTAGGCTAGAGAAGTTCCAGTGTGTATGCCTCTCTTAAACCATGAAAGTCTATAAAAAAATGAATTTGATTAATCTCAGTGTTATTAGATAAAAATTTATGTAAGCAGTAATCAAGACAAGTTTGAGAAACAAGCATTCCGCATAATTTTGTTTGATTCTGTGCTCTCTAAAGCATGGAAAGGTCAAAAGACAAAGGATACTGATACTTAAAAAAAATTAACTTAAATTGGAATTAGAAACCCACGTTTTTAGCTTGTAACAAAAATTAAAGAGGAGTTAATTGCTTTTTCTGCCCGTTCTCAGCATTGCGGACTTAAACAAATTACTGTTTATTTCACCTTGTGAATTTGATGTATGATTAATTATATGGTCATTTTAACATGAGGAAAGCTGTATCAGTAACCGACAGTTAATTGAACTGAGGTATATTATGAACATAGCATGATTAAAACTGTTTATCTTCTAGCCTACTAAGAACAAAAAGCTTTCTCCATGAAAAAGTTGTCAAATATTGGAACAGGTTGCCCAGCGAGAATGTGGAATCTCATCTTTGGAGATATTAAAAACGCGGCTCAGCGTATCACTGAGCAACCTGGTCAAACTGGGCCTCCTTCAAGCATGAGTTTGTATCAGATGATCTTTATCGGTCCCTAGTAACCTAAATTGTTGTATGATTTTATGACAAGTATGCTGGTAACCAGCTTGTCTACTTCCTTAAAGACTCAGAGAACCTATGCTCAAATGCTCATGTGATTATTAGGCACAAAACAGATTATAAGGAGAACTGTAGTTTAGGAAGAGCATGAAAAGTGTCATTTTTCTAAACTATTTTATTTCTTCCTGTTTTCGTGACAAAGATAGAGAACCTGGGTGGGTTAATGAGCTCTTCCTAAATCTGGTATAACATATTAAGTTCTCCAAAACATAAGCAGCTGCTTTTAGTGCAAGTGTATTAAATAACTATTTGAGAGATCTTTTCTAAATTAATTTGAATCTTACACCTCATTTTTCTACTGATGCAGTTGTACTATTAAAAACTATACCCAAAATTATAGTTGGGTATAGTAAGGGCTGTGTTAACCTCAAAACACTAGCAAATTAGTGGAGATATAGTTTCACCAGGTTTTAATAGTACTTTTCCTTTCTAGTCATTTTCATATTTAAATTTATTCCAATCTTTTTTATTAAAGGTTCAACTGTTGGAATTTATTTCTGGCATAATGAATGTACAGGAAAATAATGGTTCTGTTCTTTCTACTCCTTCTACACCAGTCAACAGACAGGGCCAGGAGAACGTGAAGGTAAAAATAATTTGTCTC
>JAOXJM010000001.1:60124730-60138216 GCA_026413425.1 Tringa solitaria | reverse complement strand
ATATTGTAGGTGTGTTTATGGTGTTAAGTGTCAAAAATATTACTTGCTCTTTTTTCTTTCTCTTAAATCTGTCTTCTCAGACTGTCACACATAAGTTTGTTGTTTGTTGTTTCTTTTTACTGTCTATATTTTTGTTGTATACATCCTGTTGAGTAAGAATAAATTCCATTGCAAATATAGATGTTGTCATTATCTTTCCTTTTCTAATGGCCTTTTTTTGGTCTTTGTTTTCTTTGCTTGTGACAAAACTGTAAATTCTTCAGTTCTGGGACCGTTGTTCTTACAGGATCCAGAACAGTGCTGCAATATAAGCAATTACAATATTATGTTCTGGCTATGTGTATGGAGCTGTGTCACAATTTGTGTCCAAACTCAATCAGTGGAGTTTCTGTGATCGATATCCACTGGTAGCCAAGGAAAAAACTACTGAATCTGACACAGAGCTGGCAAGTTGTTTAAAATCTTAGCCTATTTGAAGTTAATGACAAATCTTTTGCTGGTTTAATGGTGCTGGTATTTTGTCTTGGGATAGGAAAGGAATACCTGTGAAGAGGTTTCTAAGTAGAAATTGATAGCCAATTTTAATAGCTAGAGATCCAACCCTCAAATATTTTGTCAATATTCAAGTACAGTATACATAATTTTAACATATGAATCATGCTTGCTTTTGTCTATACTTCCAGAATCCCCATACATAAAGTACCATTTTGAAATTATGCAAGGTGAAATTCTTACTCTTCCAAAAATTCTATCAGTATGTATCTAATTAGTTTTAAAAATAACAGAACATAATACATAATTTAGCAGCAGGATGACTAACTTGTGTGATATTTTCTTATACAGGTGACAATCCTGGCAAAGAAGTGTGTTTGTTCATATTTAAGCCTGTTGGTGAATTCTAAGGATGATCTAGCATTGGCTCATATTCTGAACGTTCCTGACAGAGGACTCAGTAGAGAGGCCTTCACTAACCTAAAACATGCCTCACAGGAGAGAAAAATGTCCATTTTCCTGGTATGTGTGTCAAATGAAACTTGCTGTAGATCAAAGGCAATGAAATAGATCTATAAACATAAAGTGTTCCTTTAATGTCATATGCAAGACTGACATTTGCAAGCCAAGTCAAATACCACCATAAGCATGGTTTCTAGGTTAAAAAGACACAACAGAGATTCTATGTGAAGAAATGGATGCTCACTTGGTCATGAGATCTAAAGTTGCACAGAAGAATAATTGTGTGCATATGTACCTCTAGGGCTCTAAAATATGATATCCTAAAAACAGACATCAAGACAGTGACTGAAATCCTACAAAAATTTACTATCTTAAACATTAATACAAGTTATGCTTTTTATATTGCTTTCAAAGTTTTGAGATCTTGGTGAGTAGTGTGAAGTGAGGTCATCAGTATGCACATCAAAGAAAAAAAGACAAAGGAAGAAAAGATGGCATTATATTAGATCTTGCTGCTTAACCAAATACCTTGAAAAGTGATCAGGTTGGGTTGAATGAATATCACAAAGCAGTATTAACATTAACAAAAGCAAGCCAGTAACAACGCATTACAGTTTTAAAGTGCTATAAGTATTTTGGTTAACTAGTAAACCAGCATTTTTCTGTGCATTTGTTAAACTTGAGACATCTGGAACCTAAAGTATTTCTGTGTACAAATTGTTTTTCTTAGGGCAACCTGGTGACAAAACCCTTCATTTGACGTGTACGCTAGAACACAGGACAAAATTTGAAAGGGCAGTATTGCAATTTTTTCAGCTTTGACTCAGAATTTGGTGAGGGCAGTGCTTTCCAGTCATTTGCAGCTTCATCAGTCTTGAAATACTCTTCAAGTTGTGATTGATATTGGACATTCCTGCTCATTTTATTCTCAAAGGCATAGAGCTGGAAAAATCTCTCAAGACAGTGGTATACTCTTTTCTCAGTGCCCTTGTACAGGAATATAAAAAGCTACGGCATCAATGTGCAGTGCTCACAGAGGCTTGTTGCTAAAGAATCTAGTTTGGTATGTGAGGTGTATTTATACTTACAGTAATTATAGTCCGTACAGAGCTATCTCAAAAAAAGTTGGAATAAGATGAATAAGAATTCCTTCTCCAAAGAACCACTGTGGTCCCTCATATTCTAAATAATCAAATTTTGCATGCACAGTGGCCTCAGTGCAGACAACAGCAGACCAAGGTAAAACAGTATGGGTATGTAACAGTCACTGAAGCAGCTGCATTCTCAGATTTTTATGGTTGAATAAA
Organism: Tringa solitaria; assembly: GCA_026413425.1. Taxonomy (NCBI): domain Eukaryota; kingdom Metazoa; phylum Chordata; class Aves; order Charadriiformes; family Scolopacidae; genus Tringa; species Tringa solitaria. The sequence goes on along the minus strand of JAOXJM010000001.1, from coordinate 60,135,955 downwards.
TATGGAAAATTTGTGAAATCTCAGTTCCAGGATTAATTATTTTAGCTCCTAATGCTCTGTTAACATTGTATAAAAAAAGTATGTGTTTGGACTGGATTTATTACCTCTTCCTCACAGTTGCCAGAGGGGAAACTTCTCTACCGTGTAAAAAAGTCATCTTTTCTGGCATTTGTGTCTTGAAGAAATCTTGCAAAGCCAGAATATTTTCCATTGGGAAAGCAAGGTCCCATGAACTGTGCTTGATCTACAGGAAATCTTTAGCACAAAGGCAGGAATACTGGCAAGTTTACTTTCTTTGCTAGAGTAATTCCAGTTTTACTCTTTCCAGTCCTAAGAGCTTTATGATTTAGCTGTATAGTCTGAAATTAAAATTTATATGTAGAATTAATATTACTACATCTGTATCAAGCGAGTTGGATTGTTATCTTTACTTTCACCTTTCTGGAGGACTGTTAAACTTTTTATTTTGACTCTTGCCTTAAAATTAGAGGGCTTGTCCTTGAAGGCATACTGCTTCGGGGATATCTCTTGTCTCCAGTGTCTTTATAGCATAAAAAAATATATGGAAACTTACAGAATTGGGTAGCTCTGATGACATAAGCCTTAACTGTGATAATTTTTCAGAAGTTTTGAGTATACTACTTTTTTTTTTTTAATCTCTGAAAATAAATATACTACTGAAGTAAACTTTTACATGCTTATGTTAAAATTGTTCTTGGTTCATAGATAGCCCTCTGAATAAGAGTAGTTTTTGTGAGTTCATCATGAACATTTAAGCAGCAGCAGCAAAAAAAAAATAATCTGTACCCTGTGTTAATAAATTTTTTCTTAAGCTATCAGAAATCCAATGTAAATATGAAATTAGCTGGGTAATTTTTGCTTTGGCTTGTGTTTTTTTTTTATTCTGCTGCACTATTTAAGTATTGAGATGTATAAGGTTTGCCATTAAGTGGTATTCTATTGATTTCAATTAAATTATTTCTGCTATCAACCGCCTGTTATACACTGCAGATCTGTAGGAGAGGCTCACTTCAACATGTGTACATTTTGCATATGTCTACAGTTTCATATTTCTGAATATTTCTTCTAATAGATGGCGACATCTTTTATCCGAACTATAGAACTTGGAGGAAGAGGCTGTGCATCTTCATTGTTTGATTCTTTAAAAACCCATGTAAAGGGGCTTTCAAACTTCGTTAATTTTATTGACAAGCTGCAAGAAATTGTTGGTGAAATCTTAAATCCAAGGTAATAGAATTTCTGTTATATTTTTGTCTTGTGGAGCACCTTTCTTTTTTTTTGTTCATATGTGTCAGAGTGGGAACGAAAGAAAATCTAATAATTTGCTTATTTAATAATTTGGAGTAAATGTTTACAATTTGAACCTTATTAGAAGATATAAATATTTGAAAAACAATTCAGATAAGCTTATATTGAGGTTATTCTTTGTATTAAATTTTTATCAAATCAGTGTATGTATGGCTACTTGTAAATGAACTAGTTGTAAATGAACTTCAAAGATTCTGGTCTTGTGGGTCTGGTAAGTACATAAGCTGGTATGTTCTTTACTACTTCTTGCTTGTTAATTACTTCCTTTTTGTCATTTCATTGTGTATACCCTTATATAAAGGAGTCTTTATTGCTGCTGACAAATGACAACATCAGTTCTTTAGCCTTTCTTTTCTCTTCTTTTTAACTACATAAGCAAAGCATAAGAATTAATTATTAGGAAGGCTCTGGTCAAGTCACTGATTTTGAATGTTTTTGAAGACCTGGTCAGTCTTTGGGGCAGACTTACAAATGTGAGGTTAGTTAGAGATAAGTGCAAGTGTAACACAAGAATTTGAATTGGTAAGTACTGGCATTAGTACAGAGAGAAGAGCAATTTTCTTAAGCTTTAAAGAAGTGGTCTTTTTTTTTAAATTTGTAATCAGTAATTTTTCCCTACAAAACTTTAGCAAATCTGCTGGGATAGTTCTGTCCTTGATACCGAAGAATAATTGTTTTTTTTTTAGTACGAATTGAATTTAATCCACACAGTTCAAAACAATGTGATAAGAAACCATAAGCATCACTTAAATTACTGCTCAGATTGTATAAAAGCTGGAAGTAGGAAGCGTTTCTGAAATTATTTTGCAGTTTTCATTTTGCATCCTGGATGCCAGAGATGTGCTGTCTGTGCTGTATTTAAAGAAAACTTTTGACACAACATCTAATGTATACTTTTTTCTTTACTTAAATCATACCTGGTACTGTGCGTGGATAAAAACAAGAAATGGAAAAACATTTATGTGCATGAACTTGTTTTTAAAGGGTAGAAGACCACTTTTTCAGATATATATAGTTCATCAAAGTGTATCATAAAGTGTTGTATCTTATTAATTACCCTTCTCTTCAAGGCATGTTTAAGAGAAAAATCAGGGCAGGATGGTTGCTGGGAATTACCAATTTCTAATTGGGACATTTGTACCTGCTGTCCCATTTAATCTGGGATATAAATCTCGTTAACGTCAGATTCTGTCATGTTCATTAGGTTGCATGTATACATATAGCTGTTGTTGGTTTTATCACTGACCAAAAATGAAAGCTAGCTGTACTGTGGTGTTTCCAGTATCTATATGGCCTTTATAGTCTCATGATGTAAAATACTATTATTGTTTTTATATATGTATCTGTACAGTAGCTCTGTGCTTATTGGTTTATAGATTGGTATATAGAAATATACCAATCAATTGGTTGTTTTTGAAACAATCTTCATTTATACTGAAGTTCTCAAATATTATAGGACTAGTATACAGCTTAGAAACTGTAAGGGTCACAACATTGGTGAACAAAAAGGTATTTTTCTGTATGCCCTGCATATGATGTGACAGTTATGAGTTCCAGAAGATGTATTTTTAGACAAGAAATTTCTTTAGTTCTGTTACTGCTGCAATCTAAAGAGCAGAGGGGAAAAAAGCAACAATGCAGCAAAATTTTCAGTTGCTTGTTCTTTAGAAGCCTGCTAAGACCCAACTGGACAACCTCTTTTTGGTGTTGCTGTTTCTCTGATGTAGAGATTAACCAAGTTGCAAAGAACAGGTCTCAGTATTTGCAATGCCACAAGAAAAATGTGGTATTTTCAGTTGTTTATTTAATGATTAGAAGTCTGTTATTTCAGTTTCATCTTGTTACAGTGAAGATCTTATGAAACTTGAACTTGCATAAAGCACAAAGTAGCCACATACATGCTGGGTCATTGCAGGACACATTGAAAAGAGGCTTTATTCATCTCCCTGAGTCAAGTTCCTCTGCTTTGGAAACCTGCAAACTGAATTGAAGATGCTGGACAGTGATAGGATGTTCTTAAGAGTATTTTGAACAAAGTAGGAGAGATACTGCAACCAAGCATCTGCCTAACCTATGGAGAATAACAAAAGTGTGTTTCTCATTCCTATGTCATTTGGCTAAGAAACTGAAAAGTGGATGAGGTGAGAGAAGGGAAAGCTGTTATCCGAGTGAAAATTTAATGACACTCTGATTTGATTCATAACATCACACAAAGTGTAAACAGACCTGACAGCATGAGAAACGGAAAGATATAATGAAGTTTGGTAGTTTCAAGGTGTATTTGCTGAGACAATGAACATTCTCAGAAATCTTTGGAATTTTGCAATAGTTGAGTTTGCTTTCCTTGTTTTCCAAATGTCTAAGATTAGAAGAAATCCCTGATCTTTCAAGGATCCGTAGTATGAATATTCCTTAAAGTCTGGGAGTGCTGTAAAACTTGTAACCCTAAAACTATTTACAAATTCTGTACATATAAGAGACAATGTTTATGCAGTAGAGAGTTTGGATGTTCTACTTTTTGTGCCTGTTTCTTGTCAAGAAACACATCAATGTTATATTGATCAGTGAAGTGGATGATTATTATACACCTGAGGATCTGGAAACTCTTTTCTGTTGGTATAGATGAAAAAGTGTAGTACTAATCCATCATTTTGGAAGTACTTCTCTTTTAGGCCAGACAATAATGCTTCTTGCATCTGGAAAGAACTTATTTTGTTTATGGAAGGACTTTTTTCAAGTTTGTAAAAGATGTGTGTGACTTAAAACTGAATGGTGGAAAGGCATTTGTCTTATTGGTTACTCCACTTCTTGGTTCATATAGATGTGTGTGTATATATATATACACATATATATGCTTTAAAAGTCCCTACTGATTTTGTAGAGTAGCAAATTTGGTAGATTTTCTTTTTGAATTGGGCCCTGATTTCGCTGTAAGTACTGACCACTAGGTGACAGTCTTGCACAGCTCACATTAGTAGCTGTTTGAATGTAAAGTTAGCTGTATTGTTTCAGTCAAAACACTTGAGCAAATGTGATACTTCGGGGTGGGTCTTCATTTCAGGTCTATTTCTTATGTGTTGCCTTTGTGAAGCTGTGATTGCATATGGAAATGCAGTAGTATTTTGGGAGAGAAAGCATATGAGACTTTATCTGGTCTTGTGTTGAATGTTTTAGTTAATTGGATAGTGTTCATACAGCCCTGGAGTTTTGTGTTCTGAAGTTGCTGGAAAGTTGTGCAAGTGTGTGCAAAACATTGTCTGTAGGAATCCTTAAACATAGGATCATAGAATAATTCACGTTGGAAGGAACATCAGGAAGTTTCTGGTCCAATATCCTGCTCAAAGCAGGGTCAGTTATGGGGTCAGCCTAGGTTAATCAGAGCTTTATCCAGTCAAGCTTTGTGCAGTCTTCATCCTTGGAGGTTTTCAGTCTCCCTCTTGGCAACCTGTTCCACTGCTTGAGTGTCCTCATGATCAAAATGTTTTTTCCCTTGTATTGACTTGGGACCTCTCTTGTTTCAATTTATGCCTGTCATCTCTTTTCCTTCCACTAACTGCCAGCATGAGGATCCTGGCTCCATCTTCTCAGTTACCTTCTTGAAGGTATTGGAAAGCTGTTAGTAGGTCCCCCTGAAGCCTTCTTTTCTCCATGTTGAACAAGCTGTTCTGTTAGCTGCTTTTCACAGAGCATGTCTCCCTGACCATCTTGGCAGCCTTCTGCTGAACTTGCTGCAGTTTATCAGCGTCTTTCCTGGACTGAGGGGCCCAAAGCTGGACAAAGTATTTCAAATCAGGTCCAATGAGTGCTGATTAGAGAAGGATAATCACATTCCTCAGACTACTGGCTACGCTACTGTTGATGCAGCCAAGGATACTGTTGGTGTTTGCTGCCAAGGCACACTCCTGGCTCATGGTTAGCTTGCTGAACATGCACCAAGACTCCCAGGTTCTTTTACAAAGAGCTGCTCCCCAGCCTGTATCATTGCAAGGTGTTATCCCTTTCCAAAACTTTGTGTGTCCTGTTCAATTTCATATGGTTCCTGTCAGCCTGTTCCTCCTGTCTGTTCAGGTATCTCTGCATGGCACCTCTGCCCTCAAGCATATTGACAGTTCCAGCCAATTTGGTGTCACCTGAAAACTTGCTGAGTATGTATTTTTATCACTGAGTCACTGCCAAAGATATTTAAAAGAGAAGTAGGTTACAGGACAGGCTCCTATGGTACTCTATTTGTTACTGGTCTCCAGATACAGTACAACATGTTCACTACCTTCTGAGGCTGACCATCCAACCAGTTTTTAACTCATCTGGTTGTCATTCATCCAGACTGTAATACCCAAACTTGTATGTTGAGAGTGTTTTCTGACAGTATTGAAAGCCTGACAAAAGTCAAGGTAAATGGCATCCACCCTTGTTCCCATCTGCAAAGCCAATTATTTTATTGTAGGAGGCAAACATATTGGTCAGGCATAATTTACTTGATAAATCCCTGGTTACTCTTACCAGCCACCATCTAATCCTTCACATGTATAGAAATGTTTTCTTAGAGGGCTTTTTACATTATTTTCTCATGGAAAAAAGTGAGGTTGATGAACCAGTGGTTCCCCAAACTGTCCCTTTGGTCTTTCTTCCAAAAAAACATTTGCTTTTCTCCATTTCTCAGGGACTTCCCCTGATCTTCATGACTTTTCAAATATGGCAAAGTGGTCTTACAAGGACATCAGCCAGTTCTATTATTGCTCTTGGATGCAGCCCATTTGGTTTATGGACTTATAAAGTCTCATTTCTGTCAAGTAAACCATGACTTGATCCTTACACACTGCTTGCAGTTCTCCTCTAAAAACTTTCTCTAGTCTGAGGCCTGGGAGACCATGTTGGTGAAGACTGAGGAGCAAAGATAGCACTGAATACCTTAGTTTTATCTGCGTCCGCTGTTGCAAAATCTCTTGCCTTTCAGCAAAGTTCCCTCATTTTCTATGTTCAGCCTTATAATACAAAAGCAGCAGGTGAAGCTACTTTAACATTCTTTCCAAGTGTCGACTCCAGCTGAGCTTTGGCCTTCTTGACAACATCCCTAAATGTCAGACAACATTTCTAGATTATTTCTTTGTAATCTGTCACTTTTTCACCATCCTGTGTAAAGCCTTTTTGCATTGAAGCTCTGTCATCAGTTCACTGTTTAGCCAAGCTGGTCTACTGATATATCTACACATTTTCCTGAGTATTGTGATGGACTGTTCTTGTGCTTGTAATACGCTGTTGTTAATGTCACATTGGCTTTCCTGAGTTCTTTTGCCTTTCTCACGTGGGATTCCGTGTATCAGTTCACTGAATAAACTGAAATCTGCTCTTCTAAATTCACAGTCTATGCTCTGCTATTTGCTTTTTTGCTCCCCTAGGATCTTGAACTCCACTACTTTGTGATTGCTATGGCCAAGGCTGCCATTGATTTTTTTTTTTTATTTTTTTTTTATTTCTGCTCCACATCCCTGACCAGTTCTTCCTTGTTAGTGAATAGCAGATCCAGCTGTGTTGTAACCCTGTGTGTTGCCCATCCAGTATCCATGACAGTCTCTAGGAATCTTGACTGCTTGCATCCCATTGTGATGCTCTTCCAGCAGATGTTGAGGTGGTGGTGGTAAAGTGCCCTGTAAGAACCAGGGTCTGTGATACAAAGCATGCTGAGAGTTGCTTTAAGAATACTTTGCCTGTTTCCTCACGTGCATTGGGTTGTCTATAATAAACTGATTCACAAGCTCTCAACAAGCCTCTTGTCTGTCAATAGAAGAGTAGAAGAGCTCCTCTGTACTTCTGAGCTGCTCCTACACATAGAGGGCATTCCCCCAACTTGTCTTTCCTGAAGAGCTTGTTGTATTCATCCTTGGCAGCTCGGCAGCTCTGCAGCTTTGAGGCTGTCCCAGTGTGTCTTGGTTATTCCCATGAAGTTGTAGTTCTGTCACCACAAGGAGCTTAAAAAAATTTCACTGAAAATGCTTTACACTTTAAAGGCTAACATGCTTTAACATAACTTTGAAGTAAATTATCTGTTTTATTTACACATTTAACTTTATAGAGGAAATACTGATATACTTCAATCTGTTTGTTTTCATTTAAACTTGTTAAGAATGTTTTAAAATATATATAGCTCTAAATAATTTAAACAAAAAAACTTAGTTGGGGTTTAAATTGGATTTATAAGAAAACAGAAATCTTTGGTTGAAAAAGCTGAACTTTTTGGAGTAGTTCTGACTTAATATACCACACTTCAGCTGTGATGTATTAAATGCTCTAACTGTACAGTATTGAATTTAATTAAATTGTGATGTCCCCTTTAATTTGTTGTCCCTTGCCTTTACTTCCTAATTTAGGCTGGTGCTGGAGAATACGCTCCCTGTTATGTCCTAGATATTGAAATTCAAGTATAGTCCCTTAATTAAAAAGAAGACATGGAAGCTGTGGTTCTATGGCACTTTTATACCAGTGCAGGATTGAAAAAGAACTTATGGTTGCACCATCATACATATATCAAACTACTGGTTCATTTCTTTCCATGGCCTCCATTTAATCCAGATTTAAGAAACACTCTGGCAGCTCCCTACCCAAATTTCCAATCCTCATAACTTTTTGTAAATTGCAGAAAAGTGATTATGTCTAGAGGAAACTCTATAAGTTGAATGTGTTATGGTGGAACAATGGAACTGTGTCATGGAGCCCCTCTGGTTTCTTCCACCAAGCTAAAAGATAGAAAATTTTGGCAATACAGCAAAAGCAGCAACAGCAACATGGAAAATTACTCAGCAACAGGATTCTTTTTTGCTGTGCTTTTATTGTGGATCTAATAAACTGAAAAATTCTGAAGGGCCCAATCTAGGGTCTTCACCTAATATTTAGTTCTGTATGGTTTAAAAAACTAGAGTAATAATGCACGTGCTCATTGTTTGAGGTGGAATTTTTGGGTATTGTGTTTTTATATCTGTAAAAGAAAAAAGTAACTGTATGTGTAAAATCTAGATTAGCTCACTAATGCAATTTTATTGTTGAAATAATATGAACTACTATTTTTTTTAAAAAATTATGCATATAAAAATTTAAAAAAACATTGATTTTGCTTAAAAAGGCACAGTTACTGCTCTGTTAAGAGCATTTGATTTTTGTATTATTTCTTAAATAATTTTTGTCCTACTCTTTTACCCAGGTAGATGAAGCTCTAGTTGACATCCCGCTTCTTTGTGTTTGAGAGCAGAATCAGATTGCTACTCTCTTCACATAGTTCTAAATTCAAAAATTGGATAACTGTTCAGTTCTTACCAAGTTCTAAGACAGCTTCCTAAATCCATAACAAAGAAGGCGGCTCTGATCCTCTCTCACTCCATGATCACTAGGTGTTTGTAAACTGTTTTGAGACGTTTGTTCCCACTGTGTAAGTTAGATAGCTATATATTTGTCATCTATTTCTTTACCTCTGTTGGAGAAGTTGAATGAATAAAAATGTTGACCTTAGTATAATAAAATTTTGATATATTCCTTTCTGTTCTTGGAACAGACTTCAGCAGTCTGTTCTGTTTTTTATCAGGCTTTGAATATTGTCCATATCCTCAATTCTTCTTTTTTCTTCTGTATGCTACTTTAGTCTTTTCCACAAAAGATGTATTTCAAGAAAATAAATAAAAGTGCTTCTGCATCATATTAACTTTGCACATTAAGGCTCTAGTTCTGCAAGAGGAGCTCTTGCCAATGTAATTTAGATTTTAGGGAAGCAGAGGAGCTTGTTTATGTGATAATCTCTTTTAGGGAAGCAGAGGAGCTTGTTTATGTGATAATCTCAGTAGAAACAAAAAAGATAAGGCATGCAATTAGGTTCTTACAAATTAACTACCTCAGCATAAGATAAGACAGTTTGATAAGGAAAATGAGATAGAAACAGATAGGACTGGGGGACAGATGATGTAAGGCAAAAGGGTTTAAGCAGGCAGAAAATCTGAGAATGTTTTCAGTAGAAGCAACCAGTGACAGAAGATGCTATTTATACAGTGCCTAGTAAACAGGTAGAGCCTTACATTGTAGTTTTTTCTTTTTTTTTTTTTTTTTAAATCCCTTTAGAAGCACTGATGCAAATAAGGCATTTTTAGAATGTGATTAATTTTATCTTCATGTAGGCATCTGTTTTTCTCTGGGTACAAGAGAGGTGAGATGAATCCCACCTGAACTGTCTACTCCTCTTTTAAGTGCTGGTTATGCTAAAGATGGTGAGACATTCTTCTGTCGGTCGATCTAAAATGTTTGGGAACTTGTTAGTTTTAAAAAAAAAAAGTTAACTGAACATTGTCGGTAAAAATAAATGCTTAGAGGTTGTCAGTGAAGTCTTAGTTTAGTCGCCTGAGAAGCATGCATTAACATAGTCTTTAATTGTGCGATCACATGCTTTCCCCTCAACCCCGCAGTCGTGGCTTTTGTGGATAGGAAATAAAAGTGTGAATAAAGACTGTGTAATTGAAAATGGTAGTGCTTTTTGGACCCTTTCTGGCTACTGAAGCAGATGGAGAATAGTGCAGGGCATCAAAGAAGGGAAAGTGTTCTTTGTTTTAGGTCTCTTCTGCTATGAACTTACTGTGGAGTACTGCATGGTCATGTTGATGGTCACATCTAGACTTGGCTGAGTCCACTCAGTGGAAGATCACCACTGTACTGTTGGATCCAGCCTTTTGTGTTTGAACATTCCCTGAACAACCACAGTGGAAATATAATTCTATAAAAGAATAATATCAGAGTAATTTGGCATAGGGTCTCCTTTTTGAAAAAACACAAAACCAACCCCACCCAAGTTGCATTTTTACCACATAGTCCTTTTAGCTTCCTGCTTTTATGTAATCTTTTTAAACCTCACTAACAATGAAGTCCTACTGGTGGATCTGAAGTTGCTCAGGTAACTTACTTGATTGCTTTAAATAGAACTATTATATTTATTCTTGAATTAATTTATAGTTTCATTTCAAGATGGTTATTTCTTAAATTGTTTTCTGATCCAGTGAATTATCTTTTCTAGGGAAAGAATGATTCTCTTTTTACCACAGACATGACTCTGTAAAATGAACAGAGCCCTAGCCCACCTCCATTTGTGCTCTAGATGGCATATATAATGAGATTAAAAGAATGACTCTACTACTGAGACTGGCTTTACCGCTAGACATGGTAAGTTAGGGCTTTCTCTAGTGAGCTTTGAAATATTCATGAAATAGCACAAATGAGGCAGATTCAACATTTAAAAAATATATTCAAGACTAATAAAACAAACCTTGCAACATAACTTATTTTGTTATATCATAAGCTGGTGTAAAATGGCATAAGCTATGGCACAGTGTTCAGTACTAATCCACACACATTAGATCAGCATTTTGTGTCTTGGCCTGTTTATACAAATTCTAGTTGAAGTATGAATAAACTTTTCCTTTTCTTTGCTCCAGTTAGTACTGTGTATATCTGATGGGGGACTGGAACTCTTTCCTGGAATAGAAGAAGGAATATGGGGAGAAAAAGAGATTAAATGAACTTTACTTTTAATAGCAAATATCCTTAGTTGGCATTGGGTAGTAGAGGCAAAAAAATAAACTTAGAAAATGTTTTTATCATGGTTTTGTTTTGGTTTATTTTTTTTTCTCAGTGAAAAAGTTGCAAGGTAACTGTCACAGAGCATAGCATTTAAATTAAGGGTGTGATTATCTTAACTCATGCCCAGTGCCATATGTATAATAATACTTTTTGCTCCAGCATACATGCGTATATATGTATGTAAAATACATAGAAATTATAATGATGTAGGTAAGCTCAAGATACCCGTAGACAGAAAGGACTGAACCTGGCTTTCAAAGACAACTTCAGTCAATCTTTTCACCTGCTTGTTT
>JAOXJM010000001.1:60076936-60086996 GCA_026413425.1 Tringa solitaria | reverse complement strand
AATTTCTGATTTATGCATAATATGTAATATTGGCTCTAAACTGAATATATAAATTATCAAAATCATGGAGTAATTTGTGAAGAACTGTGTGGTAAAATACAAAGATGTCCAGGGTAGATGCCAAGCTCGTTCATTTACCTTCTCATCGCATATATAAGTTGAAAGATTTAAAAAGATATATATAATCTTACTCTTCTTATGACGCTTTTATAAGAAACTGGTGCTTAAGAGCACTTACATATTATTCCTTATTTGGCAGTCTCCCTGCACTATCATTTCTGATTACATAATCTCTTGAATATTTTTGTAGATGAAGTCGTAGATAATCTTAAAAACCAACAGTGTTTCGATGTTAGAAAAATGTATCAATTGCAATCATGTGGATTTTTTCCTGTTGTTGAATTTTCTTTCATAAAGAGGCAAACACCTCTAGAATGATAAGGAAATTGTTTATCGTCAGCCTACTAAAATGGGTACAAGAGCTAAACAGTTATATATGACATTGATTATATTGAATAAGATCATCTCTGCAGTATTTGCCCCATGATGATTGTGCAAAATCATGCTTCCGATGATGCACTTAATTGCAGTCCTTTAAATATTTTTTTAATTAGAAATAGGCAATCTCTACATTTTGCTAGGTATTGTCATTAACTTTACAGATTTTGAGAGCTCTAGTGCTTAATGAGAAATTGGTTTTAATTATCAAGGGAAGATTTTGTATAACATTTCCTTCCCATTTTAAATGCTAACTTATTGGTTCCTGTAATTATTTACTGATGAAGCTTGTCAAATCAGTAATCATTTTATCAACCAAATCACTAAAGTTAAACTTATAATTAGACTTTGAAATATAGCTGTCTTAGGAAACAGCAGAATTTGACCATCAGTTATTGAACTAGAAGAGTGAAAAAGTGGTGAAATAGAAAGCAGGTTGTTTTTATATCAAAAATAACTGTTACTTATAGTTTTAAATATAAAGATAAGAAATTTATGTTGATGATGTATTCCATTGTTTATTTTGAAAAGTATGAGAGATGTTGAACTAAGCCTGCAAATGAAAATGTGCTATTTTGTTACCTGTGTGTATGTGCCTAGATTTACACTAGTTTGAAAACAGTGCGTCTCTGTCACACAAATTCCATTTGTGGGAGGTTGAGGTCTTACACTTTTACAAATGTCAAATCCATGACATATATAAGTAGCGTCATTGAATACATTCTCTATATAATATCTGCGAAAGAACGTTTTAATAATTAAAAACTCGGAATGCAATATTCTTGCATTCCTTGGTCAAAATCAATGAGAATATTCAGCTACTGTTAGTCCAAAAGAGCTCATAGGTAGCGCAGAATGAATATAAATGCAGAATACTTCCTGTATTGATCAGCAATAGCTTTTCATTAAAGTAAAACTGTCTGTGTAAATGTATGCATAGACAAAACCACAGTAAAGTTTGTTGCTTCTTGGTATTCTGGGACTGGGAAATGGGTCTTATTGAGATCTTTGCCTGGACTTGACATTCTTAGCTTCATCAGACAATGAAACATCTGATCTTACATGTTAAAATGTCACAAGCTTTAAAAAGAATATTGTTTGCATATGACTGAATAGAATCCAGCCTAGAGTCGGAGTATTTGTTGTCTGAGGAGAAGACTGACGTTGAGGAGTGTATTTGTTTCTCTGTCAAGTTATTTGTATTACTAACAACAGCAGTATTAGTTATTATCTTATTGGAATCCCCAAACGCTAGTCATGTTAGTCTTGGCAAAGGGTGACAAAAGGCAGATAATGCAGTCAAAGGTCTGTGATGAATTTTGTAATATTACATCACCTTTAAGTATCTAGCAATACCAGATCTTGGAGACAGCTGGCTAGTTTTGTAATAGAAGAGATCAGATTGTATTCTAACTGTGAGTGCTCTAGTTTTCACGAGAGAAAAAGGATATGTTCATTACTCTGGTCAGAAGAACATGTATGTCCTTAGAATCTTCCAAAGGTAAAGCCTAGAAGATCACTACTGCCAGCTGGTGAAGATGGAAAGCATCAAGTCTATAAAAGTGTAAGACTGGTTTGTGATTTAGAGATGTTTGTAGGTCTGGCTGATGAGGAGAGATTGTGATATGAACTAAATGTAGCTTTTTCCCTTTCGAGCTGATCATATGCTGTGTCCTATTTGACAAAGAGGGCTTATATGTTTTGTTTGTTTAAGCAAGAATGGTTCCTTTCATTATGGCTAAATTTTTATGTTCATTTGTGGCTAAAAGTCTTTTCTTGATGTGATCCCTGCATGCTGAACAAACAGAAGCTCTCTCTACTTATTGATAGTACCATTTTCCTACATGTCTGAAATAATTTTTGCAGCTGAAAAGAGGACCATCATTCCACTTCACCTTCACAAAAATTATCATCCTTCTTCATTTTCCTGTAATCTTTTCTTATAAATATAGCATGTTTTTGAATTGTGTTCTTCTTTCCAAAGATGCATGTTTATTCTGTAAATGAAAATCAAGCTTGTTTATTAGCTCCATTATTAGTGGAACTGTATATTGTTTAATGATATTCTGTTTGCAGAACCTATGAAAGGAATACATTTTTTGAATCGACATTGAGTTGAAAATGCAGGATAATTGGAAATTCATGGAAGATGGCTCTGTGCTTTGGGGAAAAGGTGATATATCAGTTCTTTCTTTGATTCATAAGTCTCAGTTTAATCAGAGGTTCATCTAAATACCTGTGATAAATTATGAACTTTCTGTTCCTTTAAGTTTTCAAGCTAGGAAAAAATTCAATCAGTAAATAATGAATCAGCTGTAATGCCTAAAATAAATAAATAAAAAACCCTACATGCAGAATTTTTTTTGGTCTGTTTTGCTATATAAAGCTTGGGTCAGCATGGAGTATGTTATATACAGTTTTTCTATATGGTGCTTGATAGTCACAAAACTAACGAGAGATTGTCCCTTTTCAGTCCTTGCAGTCCCACGTGAACTGTCTAATAACAGCAAGAAACTACAACTGCACAGTAGTTGCCTAACAATCATGTTTAAGCATGACTGACTTTATATTCAGCCATTGAAAAATATATCCTGTTAACAGAAGAAATAGCTGCATAGGTGATTAGGTTCATGCACATGTGTCCAAGTGTGTGAAGAACCATTGTAGTTTTAGGGTTTCCTGATCGTTTCTGGCAGGGTATTTTTGGTGTGTAATAAAGCTTGTTGTATTCCCTAAATAATTTCTTTATCTGCTTCACTAACTTGCAATTTAGCTAGCATGTTTCAAATTCACTTTCAAAAATATCAAAATATGGGTTAGATTGTTTTAACTATAGTCTAGTGAAGAAACACAGTGTTGTTTTTTTTTTTTTATAGATGCCTATGTACACTGTATCTAGTTATAAGGAACAGGGGTTACAAACATTAAGGTAAGTTTAAAAGGATAATTTAAAAGAAGATAAAAAGAGATTTGGGAGGACAATTTTGACAGAAAAAGTTAGGAAATTATAGGGCACCTTTTACTCTTTGTTAATTCATTTGTTTATCACATAACGTATTTGCAGTCCTTGAAAATATAGTTTGAAAGACGATGGAGAATTTGGCATTATAAAAAAATAAGCAGTAATCCAACTGTAGGAGTTTAAGCTATAAATGGTAATGTTTAAAAGAGGAAGTGGAGCTGTGGTTAGCTAATAAAAGGTAAATAACATAACTAGATTTTGTGTAATTTATTCATGAGGTTCATTTGTCACTTCTAAAAGTGAGATGTGTTAATTAAGCACTTAAGAGAGACAAAATAAGGCCTGTCTGAAGAATTCACAAATATTCAATTATCACATTTTAGCTAGAGCACTTGTTATAGTGTGACCTTTCATTTAAAATACATATACATGCAGCCATAAAAATACTTTTCGTTCAGAATTTATTCTGTGGAAGTATATTTGTGCTAAGTGCTTCTGAAAGCGAGAGACTACCGGTAGCAGGAATACTATTTGTGGAAGGGATGACAAAGAACTGCTGCAAATGAGATGGTAAATAATCACATTTGTTTCATCCTGTTTAGCAAATAAAAAGTGGATTAATATCAACAAAGCCCATAACCCCATTTATAACTTATGCATGTCAACAGTATAGCTAGTGATTAACTTGGGCAACTCTTGCATTTTTCAGCACTGGTCCTGTGTTACAATGATTACACTATTGCCATCAAAGTTCCTAAAGTGGTTTTTAACGTCGTTGAATGTCTGTTCATCAATTGCTGTTGCATAACTGGGGGAGGTAGTATAAGATTGCCAGTAACATTATAAAAGCTCTTTTCCAGTTCCGGTTTGGTGATTTCATGTGTAATCAGTGAAATTTAGATAGATAATAGCGAATATTAATTCTTGTCACTGGCATTTAATTTTACCCTCAAATAGAAAAACTACATTAGTGTAATTCAACTGTAATACAACCCTACACAGATTTGAAAAAACCTATTCTTTACCAGAATGCTGGGGAACAAGTACTTCTCTCTGATATACACCATCCCTTTCAGTTCTTAGTTTTATATCTGGTTGGCTTCAGAAACTAATGGGAAGTAAGAGGATTTGTACTGCATATTTTATATGTGCCTCACCAGACCTACGTAATTTATTCACCTATAGATTATTCACTGAGAAATGTACTTGTGGATTAATATTGTATCTGAATAGAAGCTGAATTTATTACTTTACCTTGTCTGATCTGCAAATAGGGGACAAAATTTACAAAATTATCATGATGCTATTCACCTTCTACCCATGGCCCAGTGGTCCTGCAATTTGTATACTACACGTTTTTGACAGAACATATTTTAGTTTTCACTGAATGAAAGTAGTACAGGTGATCATGGCTCCTGTGAACATCCTTTCCTATTCTCCCCTCAAGATCATTGTATATAATAATGAGATGAACAAAGAAATGCCTACGAACTTGGAGTCGATTAATCACAAGAAGGATGTTCCACAAGAAATTCAATATTCTCTAACCCAAAAAGGAATGTTAAAATTTCTGACATGTTACCTGATGATTTTTAGCCTGATTCCTTAAGTAAATGAGACTTAGGCTGTCACACTGAGTCTGTAGATTTTTGTAAGAGTGTGGTGTTAGCTTCCCCCTGGAGGTGTTCAAGGCCAGGTTGGATGGGTCTTTGGGTAACCTGGTCTAGTGAGAGGTGCCCCCGCCCATGGCAGGGGGGTGGACCTAGCTGATCTTTAAGCTCTGTTCCAATCCAAACTATTCTATGATATGATATAACTGCACACAAATTATCTTAATTCCTGATGTTTATTCCCCTTTCAGCTGACATGAGTCTACAGGCTGATTTCCCAGAAAGGGTTTGAAGGTTTTTTCCGTAGTGTCACCTTGTAGGCACTTTCTTGCTTACATATACATACTTGAGGTGGTTCTGCTTAAACTATTTTGGGTTCAGTTTCATACCACTGCAGACCTTTTTGTCAACTGGGTCCTTCAGTCCCTTACATGTCTGCTGGTTGCTCTCTCTCTCCCCTGGGAGATCTAAGAGCCTGAATATCTTCTGAAAATGGATCTTTGTTTTCTGTATTGCTGAGGTGCTTTTGAAAGTTTTGCTGAAGGAAAGTTATAAACTCACTTTAAGCACACTTATTTAAAAAAAAAAATCTTAATTTTACTTTGTCATTTAATGATATACACTGACAGATAGCTAGACAGATACATTAGTCATTGATTGGCATTCAAGAATCATTTGTGTCATGTATTGAATTCATACGTCTATATCTGGAAGACTGGAGAGAGAAAAGTTTAGCAGATAAAATGATTATGCTTTCAGTGACAATTTCTAAATTGTTTGTAAACATTTAAAGCCACAATAGTTCATACATATCCTCGGTGATAGAAGTTCACTTACTGATTTAAGTAAGTGATTACTGATTTTTCTTACTGGAAAAAAATGTCACCTGTTAGCCTTTGCTAGGTTAATGGAATGAATTTTTACAGTGTCTAATGTAAAATTTTGATTTAACTGCATACATTACATATATTGTTGTCATAATATAGCCTGCAAAACAACAAATGAACTTCCTTTGCTCTAAGCAGTGAAGTTTAAACTTCAAAACCTTGCGCCAAAATATACATTGAGATTATGAACTTCAAGATTTCTTACACTTTGTGTATGTCATAGTTATCCTGATACTTTGATTTAATGGCATGCGTGGCTTAATATACCTGAAAGTTTGAACCTGAAAACTGAAATATTACTTTTAATGTTGCTTACAATAAGGCAATAAAATTGACTTACAATAAAACAGCAGAATCATAAAAATAATAGGAAATTTATTAAAAAAAGGGAAAGCATTTTTTGTGTTCTGTTGATACCCATTCAAATAGAAAAAATGTGTGTTAACTCTGTGAAGTAGTGTACCATATACAAGAATGCCACCATTTTCCAAATATTGCATTGTATCTATTCAGTATGACAATAGCTTTAGGCATGAAATAAAATTTTGATTGCTATTATTTTAAATATTTATAGGAAGATGTTTACTCTTGGAAATACTGTATCAAATTGCACTTATTTCCTAGATTTGTATTGGGCTAAAAGAAGTCATTAGCAATTTGCATTTTGAGAGCATTGTTGGTACAATATAGTGGTGTGAGTCACCAAAAGCTTAGTCACATAAAGAATTACAGCCTGAAGGAAAAAAAAAGAATAGTTTGCCCAGAGTACTGCATCTGATATAGTATATTATCATCAGAGATTTGAATTGCCTTTTTATATCTTGTTTTTCAAAATATGAATTTAGTATTGGTAAAGGGTATTGACTCAGAGTTTTGAAATGATTCCTCGGTGTCCTTGAACAGACACAGCACAGGCAGCAGCAATTTGTGTCTGTGAACAGGCAGCAGAATTTTTCTCTTCCCTGTGCATTTCAACTATATGCCTTGAATATGACTTTAGAGCAGTGATGGCAAGCTTCTGGGTTGCGTGTCGAAGTTGTCATGTCAGTAGAACATGGAAAATTGGTGTTTGGTGCCTCTACATCTGCGGTGCCAGAGTTCACTTTTCTCTTGTCTGTTGCTCTAATGGGCTACTAACTATGTGAAACAAACTGGTATGATGATGATGGCAATATTAGCAGATGATCAAATTAACCCTGAGTTCATTTAAGAGACAAGATAACACTTTAAGGAGACTGGGAATATCTCCATTTCTGATTTACTCTTTGCTTCTTAGGCAGCCTTAACTGGGAACGTAAGAAATGTAACCTTCAGTGCTTTCTGATATACACAGGTCTTTCTTCAGAATTTACTGTGTATATAGTTTTCTATGGACGAATATTTGAAAGGAAGAAAGCAAGCACTAATTTGGAACTGAAGAAGTGGCAGAGCCTGATTCCATTTCATTCCATTCCATATCTTCATTATGGAAGAGCAAATCATTTATATAAGGTCTATCCCATGAAAATATAGTTTCTCTTAAATGACTAAATTACAATATTTTGGCCAAATATGGATGGATAAAACAAATTGTCTTGGCAGAGTAATAGTAGGCTTTGATTATCCTACACTAAAATTGACAGAACAGTTCTAAGCAGAAGTTTTATCTAGATGGAGAATTTTCAGTATAAATAGATGTGAACCTATTTTAGCAGCAGATAGTTTGGGATCTTTAATCTAGATAAAATTACATCTAGAGTTTTGTTTACTGATAGCTATTACATATGAATATATTTCTTATTAATTTCTTGTGGAAAACAGAGAAAATCTCCCACACCAATTTTAACCTTTCATTCGCTTTTACTCCAAACTTCATGAACTCTTATTCTACCTAGTGTTCACAACACCACTCTGGTTAGTTCTTTTTTCCTGGAGACTTCTTGTGTTTGCAGCCATATGGAGAATGAAAAAGAGGGAGTAGTATTAGCTTTTTTAGCGCAGGCTCACCAGACTGCACAAGTAATAGGAAAGGCTGCCGCTATAAACCTCTGCTGCTGGGAGGCTTCATCTACTAAAACTAGCTCTGTAAAAGTCCAGCACGGACTTTGTAGGTTCACTGGTGTTAACATCATTGAATATACAAATTTATTGATGCTTTTGTATTCTATATACCATGATACTGCTTACAATGATGTTTCTTCATATTTTATAACAGTTCTTGACTAATGCTTCATGACTAATTTTTCATAAGCATAGACACTTTCATAAGCATTTAGTGGAAGGATAGCTTTATTTCCTTAAATTTTTGCCCTAAAAGGCATGTGGCTGGAGGACACTTAGAAACTGCTAACATTCAGGTACAGAATAGTAGCAGTACCTCCAGTATAAAACCTAATATTAAATTCTTTTGAAGAAAAATGCTGCAACAATGGGAAAGCATGTGGCCTTTAGAAGACAGAACTTGTAAAATTTAAACTGAACACTTTGAAACAGAATAAGATAGTGGTTAGTGCTTTGTATTTTAACAATAGTATCATGATGACTCACCAATACTGTAGACCACACATTAGAAAAAGAAAACTGAATTGCTTTATGAAGACTTTCCCATTTATGTTTATAGTTCAGATTATACCCATTCTTTCTGTGGGAACATTAAGAAGATATCATTCTCCTAGCCATTATTTTTATATAAAGTTGTAGAAACTTACTGCCTTTGACATCTCTACACCTTACCAAATTTCTTGAAACATGCAGATAGTTCAAAGTCATTAGAAAAAATGGATGCATTGCTACAGGTATCATGATCACACAAGATTTATTTCTCTACAAATCCAGTATAAAAATATGTTAATGAGGAAAACAGTCTTTTATAGGATTTGTTCATTTGTGTTTTATAAAAATTCTCACAAACTAAATTTCATTCTTATTATGTTATTGATTCTTTTGTGTGTCTTTCTAGAAGAGTTCATAATTCGATTCTATTAAATAATTTTTAAAAACAATTCAAGATGTCAAGATGCTTTTTGCAAAGTGGGCCTTTTTCTTATCCATAAGTAACACACCAGAGAACAACTTCTTTTTCTGTCAAGGCAAATTGTAGCAGAGCATAAAGTTTGGCACAAGCTTGTTCCTTACCATAGGTATTTTCACAGTTTTTCTTGGAGGTTTCCTCAGTCTGAGAGAGAGCTCATAGGACCAGCTGATCTAGCTGCCGAAAGGAGATAACTTTGTTTACTTTTGCAAGGTCCTAACACCTGGCAAAACTGATCTTAGCATAAACACTTAAAACATGTAAAAGAATTTATACTCTTACAATAGGTTCATGTGCTGGTTTATGCTCATGTTAGGGAATTTATACTATTCTAACATCTCTTACAACATGTTCATGTGCATAGTACTTGAAAGCATAAATACTTACTCCTACTGAAGTTACTATGATTTTTAAATGTATAGCTTTTACAAGAAAGGATATTAACTTCTTTATAGCTGCTTGCTCCTATTTACTGGTGAATCTGGATGACTGTCAGAAATCTAGAAAGCTA
Source organism: Tringa solitaria (assembly GCA_026413425.1). Taxonomy (NCBI): domain Eukaryota; kingdom Metazoa; phylum Chordata; class Aves; order Charadriiformes; family Scolopacidae; genus Tringa; species Tringa solitaria. Next base: position 60,077,518 of record JAOXJM010000001.1, on the reverse strand, counting down.
CTAGAAATCTAAGCAGGAAAAAGAGAGTACTTAAACTACAGCTGAGTTTTTCTGGCTAAGATCATCTGCTTAAACAGAAAATCCCCACCAGCCCTGTTTAGAAAGTTCTATGTAAGACTTATCATTGTGAGTCTACTTGATCTAGGTGAGATGAAACTCATTTTCTTCATGGAATGTTTTTTTTTCGCTTTTTATCATTTAAATTTGCTTTTTATGATGGTAGCATTTTGATAGCAATAAAAATTAGCATTTTATTTTTTTTCATTTTGTAGTTAAAAGCAAGAGAGCTTTCTCTGCCCCTCTCCCCCAAGTTTTTTGTGAAATCTTGATTTGTTTCTATTTAACACCAAATAGCTAGTCAGCAGAGCATTTTCAACCTATCTGACGAGTTTGTAACTAGTAGAATAATGTTTGTTTTCTTGGAGTACTGTGGATTCCAGTGTGATGTAAAAACACTGAAAAAGATTGTAGGGGAAGGTCATAGAATCACCATCACTAGCAACCTCTAAGTCAATCATGGCTATACCTATCAGTGCCTTTTATTTTTGCTTGTCTTTGCTTTAATGTAGTCACTGTCTAATC
>JAOXJM010000001.1:60039139-60050337 GCA_026413425.1 Tringa solitaria | reverse complement strand
TAAAGACTTAATATTGGAATGTTTAGTTGCATTGTTCGCTGGGAGAATGCCCATTGGTTGAGATTTCATCAAGCTTATTAAACCATAGGGTTTTTTTAAGTCTTCCAATGTTTAACAAATAATTTATTTACAGCAAAGTATCCTGCAGATGGCACATTCATTCTTCATTCTTGTGGATGGCATGTTCTTACATTCTGTAGTTTCTGTTTCCTGTGTTCCCTCTACTTGTGTTCTTCAAATGCACTTCCTGGAGGTATAGAAAAAAACAATTAGTCAAGATAGGTTTTAATATGCTGTATAACCACAAAACTTATATTAGTGAGAAAACAGTTGTCCTGAATGCTGGAATTTTTAGAGCCCTTCTGCAATTTCACAGAGAAATGAACTATACAAACTTCTGTACACTAAATTCTGTGTTCTCCTAGGCATAAACACTTTGATATCTGTCATTATGGAGCTTGACAGAGGAAACATCTGCATACTGGAACCTGGATGATCTTAGACATACAGTAGGTAGCAAAGATTTTCTTTGTTTCAGAACAAGGACATTTCCAAAAGCAGGATGTATAGGGGCCAGGGAAGTTTAGGGTTGTAGCTGCAGGATTTATGGAGCCTCCTGGGCTTTGGTACCCAGTGGTAAGAGGTTTTCAAAATTGCTGAGTGGGACTCTGTTTCCTACTTTTTGCATAAATGGCATATTAGATGTGTAAAGTTTTTGTTGGATAAGGCCTTTGGGACGATAAAAAGTGTGGGTTCACTGCAATAGCTGCAGCCAAATAATTTGTATTTTCAAAAAGAGACAGGGTGATGTGCCAGGCAAATCAAGAGTGCTTTGGAATGAATAATGCCCTCAGTTCGCTGTCTTTCCATGCACAGGCCAGTTTCCAGCAGCAGCAATGGGTGTGGTATATATCTTTCAGTTTGATTTCTTTATTTGCCTTGCTGGTAAATGTTAGCTGGGCCCAAATCTTTGAACATTCTGTACCAGACTAGAGGCAGAATTGTTAAGTAATTCTCCATATTTATAGTCCTCATCAGAAGTAAAATACTTAGTTAACTGAAATCATGTCGGTTGTCTTAAGAAAAGCCAAAAATAAAAAATCTCCCTGAGAAAGGTGAAGCATGTGTATGCAGCTCTACCACTGCATTATCTGCTATTTAAGCCCTATAAAAAGGAAATGTAGTCTCTAAAATTTAAAAAATAATGAAATTTTGCCTGCTTTTCTGATTGGCAGAAAGAAAATGGAAGCTGATTTTTGTGCATTACAGAGTTTTGTGGGTTTTTTAAATGATTTCCAATATAAAATACTATTCTATAAATAACTTTTCAATTTTTCTCCAGTATCTATTAAACATAAAATAAATCAGAAACTGGCAAAGGATCACAAAACTTGACCTTACATAGAGCTGATTAACTTTCATTGATTTTGGATTGAGGTCTGATGGATATGAGTTGAATTATTATTTTCAGAATATAAAACCCCCCAACCAATCAGTACTAATAATTGTTAAATTAATTATAGCACCACCAAGTAAGAACACTGAGCCAAAGTAAGATTTATTATCACTGACAAGTCAGATTTGTTAATAGCAAAGAATTAATAATGAAGAAATGTCTCTGTTAGGAATCTGCCATTCCAGATATTCTTAGTCGAAATGCAATACTAAATATGGAACAGGAGACTAATCATCTAGTCACTATTACTGTGACCAGTTCAGTAGGATACTGACTTGTCTTTACCAAATTTTGCTAATACCTCTATGGAATAGCTTCCTTAACATGGACCAAATGCAGAAACAGAAATGTCAACAGAATTCTGCTTATCCATAAATTAAAATAATTCTTGCTCTTTTATTGCCTATTTCTCATCCAGCTTTTCCAAAACTACCTTTTCTGTCTTTAGTTCTCCCTAAGTTGTACCTTAGTTTTCGCCCAGAAGCATTCATTCTGGATGAACCCTTCGGTTTTCACTGATTTTCACTAAAATCATCATTGCAGCACTTCACAGGAGTTTGCCAATGTTAAGGATCCTCCCTTATGCTACAAATGCTTGTACTGGTAACAATGAACTAAGAAAACAGTAATTCCTTGACTCATCTGCCCTGTTTTTTCCTCACGGCAACAAAGCAAATACTGTTGTCAATGCCGCCCGTAGGTGCTCCTCTTTGAAGAGAATTTGCCACCGCATAGGAAAGGTTATGTTACTTTTCATTTGCAGAAAGTCATGCATTCTTAAAGGCTGCACACTCGTGATCTATAAAATTGACAGTGGGAGCCTTATTCTGAAACAGCAGCCATTTTGCATTGCAGTGGCTTTCGAAGTATACTTAGATTGAAAATTAACTCTAAGTTTCCCAAGTGAAAATATAAATTGTTTCCACTACTGTTGCCTGACTTTAAAATGGCTTTATCATCCAAATAAAGCAAATCCTAAGATGCATGAGGGTTTCAGTTGTACCTTTTAATACTGACGAGTAGATGGAAAAAGAGCTTTCATAATTCACAGGCTAGCTTTGAAATTGAGGGAAGATGGCAGGTTACTTTTAGAACACTTTCTCCTCTAGAATCAGCATTTTGAGGAATCGTTATAAAGTGGCACTGGTGGTGGCGGCTGTAACATGTGTGCTAGAAAATGTTTTGACCCATATAACACATTTTTTCAAGTATGCGATGTTGATACCATAGGGAAAAAAAAAAAGTGTGAATGCCTGAATCAGGTTATCAGACCTGCATTTGCACTGGTATAGAAAAGCTTGCCTGTAACTAGATATAAAATTGTGTGATGCTTGTTTCATTATCAGATCCCCTGAGCTGATATTCAGACCAAGGCAACAAGGATTTTAAGACGAGAGATGCAAAACGCCAACTCTGCGTAAGTCAGTTCATGAACAGAGAAGCACAGACTGCTAACCTGTCACCTTAAGGCTGGAGACAGGGCAGCCTTAACATAGGGATAACAACTCCCTCAGTGATAGTAAGGGTCATTTAACTAAGATGGAAGGGTACCGAGAAGCGTGCAGCAGCATTCTTCTCCTATTAGGATGGACATTCAAACCTCCTATTGGCATTAAGAGATCTCTTCCTTTATTGGTAATAAGTGGAAAGTCTAATGTTTGTAGTAACAGGCATGATATCTTAGCTACGAACTCTCTGGGGTCTCTTTGAAAGCTTTTTGGTTCTGTGGGCAGTGTGATCAGTAACACAATAACAAGGCCGGAAAGTAAGCAATGGGAGAAAATAATTTTCTGAAGAGGCCAAGTTCTTCTATCTGTTAAACCTAAAGGTTCCCTCATTGGCTTTGTAATGTGGCATGGCTGTAATAGAAATTAGGATTAGTGCCATTGTGCATATTTTGGCCTGTAAATGTATCTGTGAGTTGATACTGAGCCAATTACAAAACAATCTGCCAATCTTAGAGAGATTAATGAGAAATAACGCAATGCTTTTTCTGTTTTCTTAATGGCATTTTCTTACACTAAAAATATTAACATCTTTTCCTTCTCTGTCTTATCCCCATTTAGTATTTATTTAAATTTTGAAGAATAGATAAAATCTGAAATGGATTTTGATATTTTGTTGGTATATGTATTTATGTGTGTTTTCCACACATAAGGCTTAAAGAATAAGGACTGGAAGAGCAAAATTATATCAAGATGTATTCCTCTTTGGTCTTTTTTGCTCAGGGTGCATGGCATGGCATGGCATTATGGTTTTTTTTGCTTTTCTTCTTCTTTATTTACAGGAGTTTAAAATCAACCTTGCCAGTGTTCACATTCATGAAATAATTTTCAAGGTACCTTTTAGCCTTAAATTGCTAAGAACTTTATGCCATTGCTTCTGTGATACTGCTGGATTCAAAAAGGTCACAATCTTCCCTCATGTACACAACTGTTGTGGAAATAGCTCAATTTCCTCTGCTTGAACAGAGAACAGTTGTTTCATTAAGTTCTATTTACTAGTTTTCCAAATTACTGTTAAAACTTAATTCACTTAAGGGAAAATAGACTAAACTTTTATTAGCATTTCTCAGAAGAGAAAGAAACAAATGAAAGAAATGCTAGATGGAACCACATACACTGAAGACAGAACTTAATTCCCCTCCTTGTACCTGTTTCACAGTTTAAACTCTGTAAAATAGTGTAAAAATAGGTGAAAACATTGCTTTGCTTTCCAGCACAAATACTAGAAGTTTCTCCCTGTTCTTACTTCTTGATGTATTTACTTACTTCTTTACTTACTTTTACTTACATCAGCCTTACTACCTGATGTATTTGCTCATTAAATGAGATTTTAATCTGAAAGCAATGTCAACAATTATTCTAATAGTTTAGGTTAAAAGAAATACCTTGATATGTAATATACTTTGGTTTCACACCTGTTCTCCTTGTTAAAAATCAAGGGACACCTTTCTTGGTTTTAGAAATGATGGCATATGATTAAGTTGTCTCCTCTTGAATAATTTCTGCTTATATAAATAAATAATTGAAATTGGGGTAGAATTTTATAATGGATTTGAATTATATAGTTGATCACTTCCTATTTCTTGTCAGTTCTGGCAAGACGAATACCTAAGTATCTCTCATTTTTTAATAGTTAGAATTCTAGTGAAAGCTTTCAACAGAGTAGTCAAATAGCAAGCAAGTAAAGAAAATAGGCTTTGGATGAGCATAATTTGTGAGTGATCAGTAAATGAGTGAACAACAGATCCCACAGTTTGGTTGGATTATTTGATCAACTGCTTAGGTTTTCCTTATTCCTTGAAAAGTGATTATTCTTTCTCATGAATTTTCAAATGGTATTTATTCCAAAAGAAAATTGCTGCAAGACTAATAGGTCTTGCTCGATTGGGATCCTGCAAAAAATTACCTTTTTGTTTAAATCTACAAGTGTTTTAATAAAATTTAATTTTTACGGTATTTTAACTGTTTGTTTTACTGGGGTCCTGTTTTGAACAGCAGTGTAATTAATGCAAAGTGGTGAAGTACTAAATTTCAGTAGCTTAATTAAGATGGTCAGCAGCAAAGTAAGGGGATTTTGAGTAATATTAAATTTCCTGAAATTTGAGGAGATTGAAAATAGCGTAATGAAGATCAGTTTCACCAGACAGAGCTGCAAGGTCAGTTTCACAAGAAAGAGCTGCAAGAAATCAAAAAGCTTTATTTTGACTTCCTGAGATAAAAATGTTTTGCTTTGGAAATACCAAAATATAAAATTGCAGCAGTTCCAATGTGAAACTTCTGATTTTCCCTTTTCAAAACATAATTTTTTTCATTTAGTGTGGTAAAGAGATATAGAGAACTAATTAATGTTAATAAAAAATATTAATAATAGAAAGGTATATACATTAAAGTAAATTAAATAAACTGAAGAAAGAAAACCAATCTTCATCATCTTTGGCCTTAACATTGCAATGGGATCTGAAATTATTCTATTTCCTTACCTAAAAATTCCAGAACAGTTCTCCTGAATATTTTTTTTATTTATTTCTTTAATCTGAATGCTAAACTGAAAATCAAATTTAATAATCTAGCTTTCCTTAGGAAGTGTAGTAGAGAAAACTAGTTGCATCACCTGTAACTCTTGCATATTTTGTGTCATTTCTATATTTCTGCTCAGCTGCTTTTCTACTGAGGGATCCGAATGATCAGGGCAATATATTCTAGAACACAGATTGACTGAATGTGGATTATAGGGATAGGTCCTATTTTGTTTTAAAGAAATAATCTACCTTTGCCGATCAAATTCAGAGGAACAGAAACAAAAGATATAAAGTAAATGGCTTACTAAATCTTAGCCAGCTATGTTGCTTTTGTATAAAATCTGCTTCAGATATGATTGTTATAGCAATGTGTGAAGGCTATTGAAAAAAACACTTGTATAAAACTAAAGCATTTTCTCATTGACCAACAATTGTTCAGTTGTCACCAAGAAGACAGCTTTTCTTCTATGGCAGATTAGGCTTTAAAAACAGACTTGCTACTTCACTGTATATTTCTTGTACCCCAGCTTGGATATATTTATTGTCTCACGCTGGAGATAGTGATTTGAATGCTCCAGAAGCCTCTCAAACTGCAAACAGTTTTTTCATCCCAGACAGAGTTGGTGACCCAGACAGTTAGGTGACCTCTGTAGGATTTGGGTCAAAAAATAGAAAGTATTTCAGGAAGTAGTGGAGAAACTTCTTTGTAAGTAGAGGACGCACACTCTGGTGAGAGCCTGGTATCCTTTAGATAGATGACTGTGGAAGATGTTTGACTGCTGGGCACTAACAGAAACTACATATTACTGTAGTTCACAACTTACTCGAGGCCCACAGTGCTGAAACCCAGCTGGAAGGATACTCTGAGTTATCCCATCTGTTCACTAAAGACTTTAGGGTGGTTTGCCCGTAGCTATCACAATGTGCTCTGATGCTTATCTCATTTCTCTCTGCAAGCTATTATGAATGCTTGTCGCGTTCACTGACTCCTCCAGTTTAAGGTAATTTTGTCATGGGCTCAGTGCAAAGAGGTCTAAATTAGGATAGAGTGAAGGTTGAATATGTGGTCCATTCTATACAGCAGCTGTGGCAATAACAAAGTGCTTCTGGCTGCCTTCTTTCTTCATTTCTTTTTTTGTAAATCTGTGAAGTATGCTGTGTAATACCCTTAAGCATATCATAACAATGTGTTCATTTTTTATTTTTCAATATATTTTTATAGTTATTTGTGGGTAAAGGTCTTACAACAGGACAAATAATGATCCTATAGAGAAACAAATATTTTGTTTATTAGCTACAAACAATCAAAGCTCTAAGCCTACAGTCTCTCTAATTGAAATAAAACTAGTTCTTGGTGTTGGCCTTGTATCAGCAAATAGGCATTTTGGGGGTCCCAGCTCACAATAATCATTAATCATTCATTGCCTGGCCCTCATCATTCAGATTTGTGTGTGTAGTGTAGCAGCACTTGTTTGTAATGTAATGACAAGAGATCAGCATTAACATAACCTACAATCAGAAGAACAGTCCTGCTCCAGTGAAGTGAGTTATTCTACCAAATTGTGCATAGCAGGAATGATCTGCTCAGGGAATTGGGAAAGTAGACCACTTAAAAAAACCCTTAAACCAAAACCCAAATCCTGGATTTGTCTATTTAAAAAGTTATGAGGAGATGCCAAATAAAAACTGCATTAGAATGAAAAGGTTAAGAAATTGATTGTGTAAGAAATCTGAGAGTAACTGCACAACATCTCTTATATTCCACTTAATTCTACCTTAAATCTGGTATGTAAATCAGAAAATATTAAAAAGGGCATATATATTGTCTTACATATATACATTCACTTTATATATATGTATCTCCTATATAACATGTAATATTAAGAGAGAAGAATATTCCAAAGCAGACGAAATTGCTCAACTGAAAGATAACTTGACTTTAGTATAATTAATTTTTTAATTAAAATCAGTGACATATAAGTATACTATGAATTTACTAAATGCATTCATATAAGGGGAGGCTATCCAAAGAAGAAAGTATGAATATAGCATTGTCTTTTTTAAAAGGCATGTACAGCTGCCTGCAAAAAGAAAAAAGACAGAAAAAATAATTACATGAGAATATGTACCAGAGCTTTTTCACAAAGCTTTCTTTTTAGTTATTTTCATAACGAATTGTTTCCCTTCTCTTCCCTTCCCTGTATTTTCCTTTTTTTCTATCGTAAATCTGAATAATAGTTTCTCCTACCCCTGCCGTATTTTGTTTCCTGAATCTAATTTTCTCCATCCACAGATATTAGTGAAAACTTCAGTTTGTTTTTCCCATCGGATTTCTGCTATTTTATCATCAAGTTCCCTTCAAGAAGCATTTATGATTTTTTCTGTTTCTGTTCACCTCTCTCCTTACTTCCCCACACCTTTTCTTTAAAGGTGTTGGATTTTTTAATATTATATTTTCTCTAATTTTATTTTCTGTCTTTATTTTTCTCAAAATTCTGTCTTTTCTGTGTGATGCGCCATCGTTCATTCAGTTCTTCAACTTTTCTCATCTTCTCAGCTTCTTTGATCTAATTCTCTCCCCCTTTTTTTTTTTTTCCTTTGCTCCTCATTGTCTTTTTTACTGCCCTTTTCATGTCTTGATGGTTTTCTCCTTTTAATTTTCTGGATTATTCTTCTGCACCAAGTTCTCTCCATTACTACATACTCCCTCTAATTTTTTCCTTCTTCCAGTATCCCCTCTTGAACACTACTTCCCCTGCTGCTGCTGAAAGATGCAAGGCCTTTCTTCTGTTCCTTCCCATTTGTACGAAAAGTGTTTCCTGCCTGTCTTTCAAATTAGGAAAAGGACAGCTGCCTAAAGAATGACATCATTCTTTGGCCCTCCAAAGAAAGTGGTGTGGAGATCTGGCAGGTATCTTGTCTCCTTTTACTTGAAGTTACAGAATGTTTTACACATCACCTTAGCCACATCACTGGCCAAGCTTGTTTTCTTCTTTTCCCGCAAGTCTTAAATGTATGTGTGCCCAGTGAGGAATAAACCAGAGGGTTTTCTTGTCTAAGGTTGAGCTCTACCTGAAGAAGGCTTCACTTGTTGTCACGTGTGCCTTCTGAGATGTTCATGGCTAAGTTGATATTTCCCAGGGAGAATCATACAGCTATTACTTTTTAAAGTTAAAAAATCTTCAGGAAGAGGTGAAAAGATTGCTTTCTATGGATTGACTTATGGAAAAGAAATGGAGGCTGGAACGATTACAATTGTTCTTTTCATAAAGATGATATTAAGGAAATTAGTATATAGTGCTGGTTTCCTGAATTCCTATGTAGTCTTTGGATTTCATGCAGTTCCATTTCTTACAAGAAAAAATTTTCAGATAACTGTAGGAGTGGGGCCAACGTATGTGTAAGACAGACGGGGTCAACAGCAATAAAATATATCACTAGAGGCTTAGAGCAGATGACAGAAAACATGTAAAACAGATGTTCACAACTCAAACGGGAGAGACAGTTGGACTTGAGCTTAATGGTAGCCTAATCTAAGATGGGTTTTTTGAGCTGTAGGCTCTATTGAGGAGAGATGAGATTTAACAACATATATGTACAGTATATCTAGTATGACAGCAAAAAAAATCTGGATACTCGGATCTCCTCAACTGTACAAATAGTACCAATGAATATTTGAAATTCTTAGAGAATATACATGTTAAATATTAAATAGTTAAAAGGAAGTATGTAAGCATTTCAGTGACTATCCAGTTAATTTAGTTCTGATAAACAAATAAAAAAAACCAATACCAAAATAATGAGGAAAGAAAAAATTATTGGTTCATTTACATGTAAAATGAATAGCAGAAAAGCTGCGTTTTCCCTCTAGATCACTCTCTCTGCATCTTCCTGACAAGGAAGGATGAGTGAGGTTCTGGATAGATCAGTTGTTTAACATTCAGGGTTTGGTTTCTCTTTTGAAAGGAGTCTTATGTGCTATTTATAATTGGATGATATAAGTACTTGTCATTTACTATCCGGTAGCAGGATAAAGCCTCACAACTGCTATCTTAGCAATACCATTCTTTTTTCAGTGTTCTAAGACATGAGATAGAACACACCATTTCCTACTTATTGCCTATGACAGACAATATTTTCCAAATCCCCACTAAATCTCAGTGTCCCTAGTAGGCAGAACAAATCAGTTGTTTGCGATGTTACCAGCCTTGACAGAATTTTCCTTCCTTTAAATAGGTAGGGCTGGGGTTTTGGAGGGTTTTTTTATTTGTTTGTTTTGATTATTTTTTTCCCAACCTGGCCTACCTTTTGTGCTTTTGGCATATCAGTGTGGCGCTGAGCACGTACAGAGCGTGCAGATTTAGGTGGCTTTATTGGAGCACAATACATCTCCAGCCTCCTCAGGTCACAACTCTGGAAGCAGCATTCATCCACTATTCCCTTGTGGTGTAAGCGTCTACTGCTGGATCCATACCCTGTAGGCTTACCTATTCAAAACACAAATGGAAAGTTTTTATGTTAGAAAGAAAATACAAAGATCTCAGCAGCAATCATACTAAGTTGCATTATTTTAACTGAATCACCAGTGACATTTGTAGAGGCTGCCTGCGTGTACCTATTCTAAGACCCTGTTCTCTATACAGCTTTGAAATATATTCCTGGAAATGGCCAGCTTTGATGTCTGTCTATGGATGGTTGCTATTTAAGCAGTTGAGCAAAATGACATCTTCTTAGAAAAGTATTATTAAAAGATTTTCTTGAACTGTTTAGGCGCCAAAAATGGAGAGGAAGGCAGTTAAAAATTGGCATTTAGAAGCTTTGCAAAGGAAATTTGCCCTTTAGCTTTTGGATGAAAGCTGATTGTTGAGCTGACTGAGGTAGCTGGTGTTTAAAGATCATAGATTATGCTTGTGTTGTAGGCAAGTATTTCCTAATGAAAAAGGCTACACTGAGCCACTATGTGAAGTCAGTGTGTTCCAAAGGAGAGATAAATACTGTACACTACTGCACAGGCTGTAAGATCTGCAAGCTTAGAAACTAGTGGGAAGCAGAAAATAAAGTAACAAAATAACCAATGAAAAGCAGCAAAAATAGGAAGATGGCTTATGGAAGAATTAAAAGTAGAAATTTTTCCATTCTATAGCTTTACGCAAGATAGGAAATGGGAGTGACATAATATGGTCTTTCCTGTGTTTTGTGTTTGCACTGGGTGTCTCTAGAAACTACTTGATTGGCAGATGTTTTGCATTTTTCACTCAACTGCAATAAAGGGTCACATTTTTATTCATAGAACTCTTACACTCTTCTCTCTTTTTTCAGTGATTTATGATTTCTTTAGTAACTGTTGATTTCTCTGCTATACTATGCAAACATTACAGATCCATTATTTCCTGGGTTTGTTTGTATGCAGCCCAGTTGGATGTGCAATTGCCCTGTTATGACTAACTAAAAATGAAGGAACAGTAAATTCACCCAAAAAAGTAGTTGTTTACTTACTACATCTATTTTAAAGCTCTGGTAGAATTTGGTTTCAGACAGTAAAATTCTGAAAAGGTTAAATGTTTTGTTTTGACAGTTTCAGCATTAAATGTTTCCATTTACAGAATGACCCACATTGGTTAAGAACCCAAAAATATGGAAAAAAGGAAAGAAAATTGCATCAAGATCCAAAAAGTGAAGTAACACAATTCAGTCAGCTCTACCAATTTTTTTCTTGCT
>JAOXJM010000001.1:60020451-60033521 GCA_026413425.1 Tringa solitaria | reverse complement strand
CTGGTAGTCTTGTCTATTTTTGAATTAAAAATACATGAATATGCAAAATAAGAGATTGTTGTTATCACTTTTCATCTCATGATCTTAGACAAACAGTTTAATGTTATATTGGTAATACTTCTTGAGGGTACTCTTGAATTTCTAATCTGTATTTGGAAAATTATGAGTCAATGTTCAATCAGTAGGAAATGCCTGTATTTTGATACTTCTATGAACTGTTAAAACAAACAAACAAACAAACAACAAATCTTGTGAACTGTTGTAAAGTCCCTTAACAGAAATACCTCAAGGTTTAAACATTGCAAAGTAGGCAATTTGATTTTCATGTAAATAAGTTGCATGCATTTTGAAGTTACAATATTTAATATTTAGCTTCCATTTTCCTTCAATGTTTTGTTAGTGCCAAAAAATAATTATGCTTAGACTGGTTTTTGTTTGTATTCATCAAAATGAGCATATATTAGCATTTATAAATGCTCAATGAGTGAATGCTCTAGCTCTGAAGTCTAATTTAATATGCATGAGAATAGAGGATAAGCTTTATCAGTATGCACAAGTAAAATCTTTATGAAAGCATATGCATTTGTTAATATTGAGATATTGCACTGGAGCTACTGCTTTGTGGAATACTGAGTTGCATTAATTACTGAGTCTAAGGCAAGATGTTTCCTCATTGCTCTGAAATTCTAGGTAAGACTGGGAAAGCATAGGCACTCAATACTAATCTATAAGAGAAATCTATCAAGACTTCACAGAGTGTTTTGTCTGAATAATTAGGATTTATAAACTGGACCTAATGAAAGAATGAAAACTCTTTGAGGTTTCAAATGGAGAGTAAAGCAACTATTTCACTTCTTTAACATCAGTTATCTCACAAATGTAGATTTATTCCAAAAGATGTCTTCTTTTTTAATTTATATATCTGTATTTGTTTAGTCTGCCACACAGTTGAAGAAAGTAACTTTTTCCTTTAGAAATATGCTTTCAGAAGCATATTTTTCTTCATTGTGTATTTAATTGGAAAAAAAATAATCCTCTTCCTTTAAACTTATTTCCACTTGTAACACTTGTAACAATTTCCTCTCACATATAGCTGCACTGTACTCTGCCCTTTTTATGGAACGCTGCTTTGGAGGCCATTAAGTACACTGAGCATGTGATAGACCCATTATGCTTCACACAGTAGTTCCTAAGCCAGTTGCAACGTGTGAAGAGAAAGACCTAGAGTTTTGTGAGTATTGCATTAGGATACAAAACGGAAATTTCAGAGTTTAGAATTCTTTTGAGGAAAAAAATAGCAGAAAGAGTGGGAAACAATATAATGTATTATTTTACACCAATTCAGTGCTCTAGAGGGTGAAAACCTTGCCAACCTAGCACAATTTACAAGCCTACGTCAGATTCCAGGGCTGGAAAGTGCCAGATGCTGCCAAAAAATATATACTTTGGCAAGGGAAATGCTTTGCTGGAAAGAAATTCACTATTGCAAGAATAGCCAGGTTTATCAGGGTTTGGGACAAGATAATTAGAAACCAGTAGGCCATTGTTACATTTGAATATCGCCCCCCTAGTGAATCAAGGACAATGGTAATCCAGTCATCCATCCATATTGAAAATACATTCTCTCTTCTTGTTGTATATGCTCTAACAGTAAATAATTACTGCTCACCCTTGTGTGTGGTGAAAGGATGATCAATCGTGACAGGACCTTTCATACCCTTCTTATCCTGTAGCCAATACAAAACTGTCTTTTATTTGGATTACCAAATGAAGAACAATGCAAAACCCATCATTGGATGAAATCCTAGTATCACTGAAGTCACTGGGAAATCTTTTAGTGCATTCAGGATTATGTCCTGATGAATTAGGTGTCAGAAGCTACTTATATATAACCTAATCCCAGGTCTGTTAAAGTCAATGAAAAGACTTCCACTGCCCTTAGTAGGCTTTGCATCATGCTGGTAACAAACAGTCACTTGCTTTGTCTCCCAACCTTACAGTTCAGTGAGTAAATACTGTCTTAATGGCATCTAGAAAGACTTGCAGGGAATAGATGTGATGTGATTCCTCGAAGGAGGTAAGAACAAAAGAATACTGATGTGAAGTACGAAGCACTGCTATGTGGTTAATGCCACTGACCACGCAACAAGCAGTACATTGCTTTGCACTGTGTAATCGAGATTTTTATCTCTATAGGTACTCTTTCTCAGTTGTATTCTGAGAAATTAGTAATAAATAGCAAACATGGTACTCTTGTTACTGCATTTCAGAATCACCATCTGGTTAGAGGCAGAAGGTGTGAATGGCTGTATCATTAAGTAACTCCTGAGTGATACCTTTCACACTATCCAGGAGTGTACCTATTAACACGTTACAATTTTTATTTCTGTTTATACAGCAGTAATGCTTACGGGAGGGTTAATCAATTGAGAGCAGCCACTCTCTCTACTGTATCTACTACAGAGGCAGATAATTTTCATTCCCTTATTAGAAACAAGTGTGACAATAGAAAAGAAAGCAGGAGGGGGAAAGAAGATAACAGCAAGGGCCTGGCCCGCTTCTCACTTAGTCTAGTTTTATTTTTGTCTAATGCAGTTAACTTCAGTGGATTTACTCAAATATGCTCCAAGCTCTAGAGCTACAAGCTCTGTTTAGTTAGATCTGATATCATTGCCAAGGGCTTTGTCAGCGTCCAACCTTCTGCAACAGTGCAGCAACAGAGCATAAGGAATAAGCAAGATTCAGCTTTGTACCTGTGCAGTATCATCTGAATCTTGTTTGGACTGTCAATTACTGAACTTTTCTGTACAAGTCAGAATGACATTACTTTAATTACTTCAAAAATTGTTTTCAACATGGTAAGATGACTTAATGCTTTTGAAAAAAGTCCAGCATGTACTTTTCTCATGGCCAACATTTTAAATATGAATTATTTTCCAGAAAACTTATTTTTGATTGTCTGCTACTTTTGGCATATCGGGATACTTTTACTTGTGAAGATTGACTTACAAGGTTCCTGATTAGCAAGGACAAATTAACCACTACATTCAGAAAAGGAATTAAGACAGAAAGATAAGAGACAGATACTTTTGTCTTCACTGATGTTAAGCAGTACTTCATCCTAAATTAAAACAGCTCTTTGCAAAGAAAGACAGTACTTAATTTTGAGTAATATTTATGGAATCTACCTATTAATTATTTGCACAGGAAAAGTCTGTGACAGTGCCAGGAACTGAACCTACATCAAAATGAGCACCAGGCCAATGCTTTAACCATATACCTGTCTTCCTTTAACCTTATTTTTGAGTCAGTAGGGCATGTAAAAATCTAATCTTGAAATGAAACATTCCTTTGAGGTCATGATGCTCCTGCTAAACTTGTCTAATGAGATAAAACAAGTGAAACTTTCCAGTGGAGTACATAGTCATTAGGGAGTGAGGATGAAGTCATTGGGATGAGAAAGGGACAGTGAGTTGTGTCTGGAAACAAAACCAGATCCAAAACCAGCAAAAATATACCAATATGCTTGATTCAGCTTTCATTCACACTGATTTTCTATCAGTTGTAGCTCCATTCTGTAGTGATTTAATACTGCAAAGGAGCTAGGAGAATCAGTTCTAGTGGCAGGAACATAAAAGAAGTCACAACCGAGTAATAAATGAAACTGCTCTCATTCTCCTTGACCATCCAGCTCACCTTGTTATTACTGAAGACATGCAGGGGGATTGTAAAGGAACACTGGCATAGTGCAGGGAAAAGTTTGTTCCAGTGTAACAACTTAAATACCAAAACTACAGTCTCCATAGGATCATATAAAATGGAAGTGCTTATAGGCAGCAGACTTAGTTTATGAAGTAAATAGGAAGTTATCCTTCTTTTACAGGGCTTACAATGCCCTCTCCAGTCACAATTTTTTAAAGGGAATGTGGTTTCTGAGTAAATTTCTCACTTTCTAAGTTTCAATGGCCTTTTCAGGGAAGTTCAAAGGTCTTATAAGTTCTTTTCTATTTAATGAGAAGGTTTTCTAAGTAACCAGAATTATTCCTTTCTTTTACTATTTTCCTTCCAACTTGTTCAGATTTGATTAATGACTGAAACGTCCACATCAGTTAAAGATATTTTTCAGTAGCTTCTCTTATTTGACAATCTTGCTGTCCTTTTTTTTGGCTAGGTTTGTTCTGTGTGTCATACAGGAATACTATACACTTTAAAAGGGCTGTGGCAGTATTGAAGTTCATCTGGCTTTTAAATGCCACGTGCTCACTGACTTCTTCTGAGCCACAACTTTATGCATCCACAATAACTTAAGCAAGGGAACCCAGTTCAACAGAAAAGAAGTAGGATGAATAAGTATGCTTACAATGGTGTAGACTTTTTCATTTATCTTATTGGTGTACTGATGTGTGGGCTTAATCGTGACTGTGTAAACGCTAACTCTGTTAGGTGTTCTTCCGTCTACAAAATTGTTTTTCCCAACACTGGACCCCTGCTTTTGCACATCATGACATCCAGTTCATCAGGCCGAGCCTATCCCTGCTCAAAATCTATGGTGGTTATGCAAAAAAAAAAAAAAAAGGTATTTTTGAAAAATAAAAAAAATATTTGCCTCAAGCATACTTGGCCAGTGGAGGGCTTACATGGTATCACAGAAAATGAGAAAGTGGAACCAAGTAATTCCATTGAAATGCATTTCTAAAGATCTCTTTTTTTCCTGTATTAGTTATTGGAAATCACAGCCATTTCTAATTCTCAAGCCTTCAACATCTAATATTCAATTTTTGTTCCTTTAAATGCTAATAAAACTCAAAGCCTGAAGGATTTTGAAGAAAGCTTTTTGATCATCTGAAAGCATAGATTCTGAGTTGTATCTGAAAATATTTCTTGGACATAGGCATCAGTATTAAGGTCTTTTCAAATGTTTTTCTTCTGAGTCTTTAGATATTTAGTTCTGTAGTTACAAGTTAATTAGCTGTATTTAAAAGTAGTAATCCAGTATTCAAATATGACATTAAGAGTCAAGCTGTACAAAGGGAAATTATGTTCAGGCATACTCTGTTGGTACCCAAAATTTGACTTGATCACAAATATTTTCAAATAACTGTCCTTAAGTAGTTAGTTGTAGTTAATCCTTCTATTAAAATTGATACTGACATACATAAACCAAATCAAATAGGATAGAAAACAATATTTCTACACAAAAAATCA
Source organism: Tringa solitaria (assembly GCA_026413425.1). Taxonomy (NCBI): domain Eukaryota; kingdom Metazoa; phylum Chordata; class Aves; order Charadriiformes; family Scolopacidae; genus Tringa; species Tringa solitaria. The sequence continues at coordinate 60,028,316 of JAOXJM010000001.1, read as the reverse complement.
CCAAAATGCCAAAATCCTTGTATTTTCTTCTTCTTCGCTTCTACTGTCTAATTTGATACAACTAAAGGCATGGGCAAATATCCAGGGGAAGCTAAATCATTTCAGATATTATAGATGTGCCACTAAAAAGTGGGTTTTTCTAATAACATATTCAAATTAACTTTGTCATTTTCCACTCAAATGTCATTAAAAAGTGGAATAATCTATACAGTTTCCTCTGACACTGCCTCCTAAAAGTGCTATTTATGATAATACTTGCAGCCTCCTGCACTTTTACTATTTATACACTTTGAGTGTGGATGTAAATGTCAGCAGTACAGTATTTCTTTCTCTTAGTTTTTCTGTACCGCAACTTTTTAGAGTTCTTTCCATTGAGGGTGATTTTTGGATAAAATAAGACCATTGCTCTCACTGAACCTTTGGTCAAAATGTATACCAAATTAAAATTTTCTGTGGTTTGGGAAAGTTGAATTATTTTTTTTTCCCCGTTGTTTTTCATTTTGCATTCCTTTGAACTCCTCTTTGCTAGCCAGAAAATGAGGTGCCAAAATAACCCAAGGAGGCTATGCAGCCTGTCCAGAAGTGATAAGTTCAGCAAGTTTAGTGAGAGTGGCTGTTCACGTAAGATTTCCGTAAGTGCAAGGCCCTTAACAAGGGTGATACTCATTTTCCTCATTTGTGAGATTTCGAAAAGTTTCAGGTTAGAATCCGGATAAAATCCTAAATGAAAATAAAATGAAGTCACTTTTACAATTCTATTTGTCTAAGATGGGTCTGTTTTCTCTTCTTTGCTTCTAAATGATTAAACTGCATCTCTTGTGATTTTGCTTAATTATTTGCAATCTCTCCTCATCTGTCACTTGCTTATTCCTCTCATGTATTACTCGTCTTCTTCTAATATCACTTCATAACTTTTCTAATTAATTTCCTAAACTCATTCCAGCATTCTAGGTATTCTTTGTTTATCCCTCTAGCAGTTAGACAGCAGGGCATTAAATAAATTGTTATCAATTTAAGCTTCATAATTGTTTTAACTTTCCACCCAGCATTATAAAACTGCTACGCAATCAACTGTGATCACTCTAAAGACTAAAACCACAATAATAAACTATTGCATATGGTTTTCTCTATACAACTTCAGAATAATATTTTCTTTAGACCAGATAAATTTAACATATATCTCATTGAGAATTAGTGACAATAAAATACAATCAATACAACATTGTATTGCTATTTTTGTATAATCTTAGTGATACAAAGCATAAACCGAAAGTTTTGATGCAGGAAATAGCTGCATATTATTGACCTGTGTGGGACTGAATCTCTTATTTTCTCTCTTAATGTGTCTGTCTCTCTACTTGCAAAACTGTGATCTTTTGCCAACAGCTACTATGCAGCGTCTTCATAGAATAGCACACATACAACAGAGACATAGGCTGCTTCTCCAATGACTTTTTGTGTCTTCAACTGTGTATATATGATGGGAATATCACGTGAATTAAATGCTGTGGTGATATATATAGAATTTTTTTTCTCTGTCATACAAGATAAAGAGATGGAGCTGTTGTGATGAAGCTGCATCATCAGCAAATAGATCCAAGCACTGGAATTTCCTGGATATTACTTATACTATAGAGCAAAGTGGTTACACCTCTAGAAGGTTTGAGTGATCAGCACATAATAGATAAGATTTACCCTAGGACACAGGGTCTACAAAAAGGTTTTCTGTCCTTTAAATTCTTTTTAACAACTGTTCTTAAAGTCAAGGTCTACTGAAAAATTTAAATAAATGTTTAGCGGGCAGGGATTGCAGTTTATTTCTGCATCATTCTTGAGTTTTTGGATTCCTTCATCAATTAAGACTGGTTATACGGCCAGTCACACATTAACCCTGAAATCGCATTACCTGTAACACCCATTAAGACCAGCTGGAAGGATATATACCTTTTTCCCTTCAGTGTTGAGATGCAGGAGGTTTTGGAATTGTTGCACCTGCTGGCCAGCGTGTGTTGCTGGGATGCCTGGAGACTGACAGTGGCATTGCCGTCATTGTTTTGCTGCATTACTGTGTGCAAAATATGGGAGGTAGGTTCAGTTTCTTTTTTACACTAGAGGGCTCCTTCACCCTTGTTAGCAGCGTGGCAGCGCCTACAAGTCAGAGCAGTGGAAACACACCGTAGTGTAAGGGTATGTCCACACTACAGGACATAACAGGCTCTCTGTGCCTCTACCAAAATTGCATCTGCATATCATGGTATTGTCACCTCATGAGCAGTATCAGAGAGGCTTGTCATCATTTTCCCACCTTCTTAGCCCATAATGTGGGAAGAGCAGAAACCCCATGGAACTATTTCTGAACAAAGAGAAGATAAGATTTGCTCCCTGTTCGGTTTATAGATACACGTGAGAGTGGTAAATGATGTAATCAAGTCAGATGGCAAACTGGAAATCTTACCTTGAAAGTTTCCTAAAATTATGAACACTAGGTAAGATTCTTGGAGGCTATTGAAAATCACATCAACTTGCCTTTTTGCTGTTGGAGCGGTCGAGTTAAATTAATTTCAGTAGTGGGACCAGGAATTTTGCAGGTTGAAGAAACTGCTTATGCTAGCTCTGCATGTTGCAATAGTTTTTCCTGTCAGCATTTGAATCTTGTTCAAATCACAGACAAAAACTAGAAAATGACAAGAAAGCTTAACTATTGGAGGAAGGCACCCCCGTGTGATAACTCCACTTGACCTTTTTTAGACCAGAATTTCAGATAATTTTGACCTGTAAGTGTGGTTCTGGGATTTGAAAAATAAGTTAGTAGAGAAGATGTGCAAATTGGGAAGTAAAACACTTCCCAAATATCTGTCCTTCAGCCTCATTTCTGCATTATTAATAGTTTTCTTAATTGTCTATATTGAAATATCGTAATATTAATTAGGTTAGGTTTTCTTCATTTCTAGATTGAATGAAATATTATGATAGAAAAACAGGAAATTTACAGACAAAATAGCTGTAGTTTAGTAACCTTTTAAGTTTCTAAAAGAACTGAACTGTATTCAGCGCAAGAGGTTATGTAGTAAACAGTGTTTTCCATTCAACTGACGATAACAGAAATTGTTCCCAAACACTGAGTTATGTTGATATTTTAAAATATTGCTACTGATCTCCTCAGCTTAAGCACTTAAGCCCTACCCTGCTCTTTGTCATCTTCATGCTTGGGAAATGTCAGTGGAGTGACAGCTGGTGGAGTGAAGGCAAAGAGCAGAGAGGAGGCACTGAAAAACGTTTGGAACATGTTGCTGTGTTGTAGGGAGAAAAGATACTAGAAATACAGAAAACAATATGTGGTGTTTAAAATCCACAGTATGTTCCACCCTACGTAAAAGACTGTTTAGTATCAGTTGTAATTAAACTTATATGCATGAGGAGCAGTATATTTGTCAGAATTCCTTATCATTCTTCAATAATGCAGTAACAAGAAAGATTATCCTTCCCCTACTCCAGGATGACGTCATTGTACTGATAAGTAGGACTTAGGAAAGGTTTATGTTCTTAGCACTAGAATTAAAGAATATAATACTCCTTTTAATGTAGTAATTTCTAGCTCTACTAATTTTCAATGTTTATCTTGCAAGATCATTAGGAAATTCAGAAATCATTTCTCTGGTTTCAGAGACAGAGTGGGGTGATCTAAGGATAAATAAGCTGTCTGCTGCAGTGTTCTTCTACCACTGTATCACATCTGGCAAGTATCTACAAGGTCTTTCAAAGTGATATGCTGTAAAATTGCTACGAAATGCAGTATTTAAAAATTCAACCATATTGTTAATGTTTTAGCGTTGAAGCTGTTAGCAATTATTGAGTACTGTATTTGTTTCCTAGTAGAACAGACGTTCTTAATTTATTATTTCACACTATAAATTTTCACATTGGACACCATACTGGCTCAAGATAAAATATCAGTGATAGGACACTTGTTCTTTCTTTTTGTTCAGAAGAAACCAGACATTATTGCACCATGTCCTGTATCTTTCTCAGATTCTTTTTGACTCATTTCCTTACAGAAATTGCTGAAACCTCTCCAGGGTTCTTCATGGACCATTCATTCATTATTGTCTCAGTACTTTGGCGCAATTATATAAAGTCACATTTAGTGGATGCAGAAGAAGAAAGATTAGGCTATATGGCATCTGGTATAGCTCAAGCTGGAATCAATGAGGGGCAGCCCAATCCCCAAAGAACAATTCATTCCATCTTATTGCACAAAGTGCATATAAGTGTTTGAAAATTAAATACTCCTGCAAAAGCAAACTAAATATCCTGTAACACTATCATCAACTGAGCAGCAGAACATGAAGTTTGGTAATCATACATATAAATTGCTATCATTTGGCACCACAATATTGCCATTGACACTAATTGTTGGAGCAGGTAACAACACCCAAACTTCAGATTGCCTGACACTTTCTAATATTAATCTCTGCCTTAGCATTGTTGTAACTTCACCAAACCTTAACTGTTTGAGTTTTAGGTTTTGAGAATGGAACATCTTTGATAAGTTTTTGAGGGGTTTTTGTTTTCTTCTTGTAAAAGAATGGGATAGAGAAAGGTGCAGCTAAAACCATGGAGTAATTTCTGACAATAAGATAACATAACCCTCTCTTCTCTGAAGTGTATGTCAGTTTTATTGAATAACCCTTGTGCTTCCGTGATGTGAAGGTGGAATTCATGGAAGATGGAAAAAGGAAATTACCTTGGTTCAGAGAGGTGCACCTGTATCCTCCATGTGGAAATTCACCTAAAAATTGCAACTTTCCAAGGCTCTGAGGTATTTATCAGTAAAGGCAGGCATAGGTATTGATCAGTCCAGTATTACTATTAATCAGTTCAGTTCTCTGATGAGTTGGACCGCCACAAATGTTTTTATTTTTGTATCCCCCTCATGACAATTTCAAGGAGTTGTCATCTGGCAACTTTCCTGCTCCTTAGAAAGGCTGTTATCATTTGTTACTGCTTGCCATAACTGAGCCTGCTGCCTGACATTGACATTTGCCCATCTGAACATTGAGGTGAGTTTTGAGACTGAAGTTAAACAGGATGTGGTTAGGTGATCTGCTGGGGGTATTTCTACAGAGATGCTCCACAGTCTGCGCTAGCAGACTGCAAAATTGATACTTATATAGCTATCCGCTGACATGCAATTGCTAGTACAGAGTGCAGTCACTGCCCAACCCAGATCTGGTAAGAAAAATTGGTTGCAGTTGCATGTGATGTGCGTTTGTGAGAGGAGAACTGTCCTTGAAACCTGGTTCAAAGATGATTCACCCTCAAAGGAATCAAAGTCCTAGTTCAGGTAAGGTAGCTGCCAAATACATAACTTTATTAGCAACTTTTAAAGGCTCCTCTGTATTAAATTATGTTTTCTTTTGATTCATCATTTTTACCTCTTTCCAGATGAAATGTTTCTGCTTTGCTTGTAGCACATCTCTTACTGCTAATTCTCGCCGCCTTTTCTTCTGCATAAAATGTTGATGTATAATGACTGTTTTTAAAAGAAACATACTAGAGTATTGACTCCTTTAAATTAATGATGAATATCTCAAAACTCAAACTAAGGGTTTGATTTTTTTTCTATTGTTCCTGCCTTAATAATACTGGAAACTTTTGAACAAAGTTTCTATTAAATTTAAGAGAGTAAAACTTTTCTCAATTGATTTTCCCACATCAAAATTACATAGCTATTCTGAAAAAGAATACCTTCACAATTCATTAACACAGTATTGACCCAGAATTGACAGATATCCTACCTGCAGGGAAGTCACTGACTTCAGGGAAGTTAACCTCATGGGAATATTGATAGAAACAGGGCTAGGAAAAGAGCATGCAAGGCAAGCGCACTCTTCTCTGAGGCGACTTTTTTGATTTATTGCCTCATCTCTGTGTTAGCATTGGCAGACTGTTGTGGAGAGTGAAAAGAAAATGCTTACTAGGCTCTACCACTTTTTTGAGAGGATGCAAGGGAAAGTGGTGTGAAAAGTGGGATGTGTGGGGAATTAGAGTGAGAGCACAGTATTTTGTTGCTGGCAGATGTCTGCTGGGCTTTACCATTTTACTGGGGTGGTACAATTCAGTTGTTATGACACATCCAGGAAGAAAAACAGAAAACATGAGCTTGGAGAAAATTAAATGATGATGACTCAGAACTTACACCCCAAACTAAAATGAAGATTGAAACACTGCACCAATTTGTTCAGAGCAGGAATCTGAAGCACACATGAAGAAATGAGCTTCCGATTTGTTGAAGCTTTGTACTGATCTTCAGATGAAGAGGGTAATATTAGAAAGCTAGTGTCAAGGTGAAAAGCAAGGATGATTACAGATAAACTGCAAGCTTAGCTTATATTTTTGCTGCCATGCTTTTTTCATAATATTCTTTTTGTTCAGCGTGTAGTCAGCCCCACATCTGCTTCTGCTGAAATCCAAGGAAAAGTGTTTCAACGCCTGGAAGTGTTATTGTTTGACTCCTTTGGCTGGGAGAATGAGTCTCAAGTAACCTATGAACTCGCATACTGCCATATACTCACAGTAAGCAGAGGGCCTGCTGGGGTGATCTACTTAACTTGCCATTAAATTTTATGTAACTGTTATAGTATTGTTTAAAAATGGCTTGAGGGATTCTCTGCAGTAACATGGCATACATTAACTTCTAGTTTGAAAGTAGTAGCCAATTTTTATCTGTTATGTAAACAGATCTATTTTTATTGTATTTACTGAACTGTCTTCCTAAGTCTGATAGACTGTTACCTATAATTTTTCATCCTTACTGAAATGCAGCATTTTGCTTAAAACTTTAACCCTTCTAGCGATTGAGTTATATACGGATGAGCTTTTAAAAAATAGTATTTGGATGGATCTGAATGTTTACATGAATTAGAGGATTTCAAAAGCATTTAAAAGGTGAATAAACATCATTGCCTCATTTTCACACATGGTGAAAGTAAGACAAATACAGATAAAATTGGTATGTTCAAGGTTATGTAAGCCAGTTAGTCCCAGAGCTAGAAATAGCGATAGCCCTCCCAGCTGCTTTTCTTTATCCATTGCCTACCTAGAGAAGCACTTTGTCTGTCCTCTGAAATAGAAAAGGTTAAAGAGAGTTTACACCAGTTAGGCTTCTTGTGTTTTGGAGTCTTATTTCTGGATTTGTGGATTGCACAGAAAGGGTCTGTGTTAAACAGAATTATGTACTGCTGGACTCATGCCTTTAAATATCTCACCATTTCTTTCTATGGGTGCAAAATTCATAAAGAATTTTCTGCACATATGAGACATTGGTTAACAACACAATAATCTTATGCAGCATGTATGCACTCAGAGCAGGGCAATCTCTGGTATCAATACAAGCTGGATGATAAAGGGATTTAGAGCAGCCCTGAGGAGAAGGACTTGGGGTACTGGTGGATGAAAAGCTGGACATGAGCCAGCAATGTGCACTGGCAGCCTGGTGCTGCATGAAAAGAAGCATGGCCAGCAGGTCAAGGGAGGTGACTTTGCCCCTCTGCTTCACTCTGATGAGACCCCACTTGGAGTTACTGCATACAGCTCTGGAACCCTCAGCACAGGAAACGCATGGACCTGTTGGAGCGGGTCCAGAGGAGGGCCACGAAAATGATCAGAGGGCTGGAGCACCTCTCCTATGAAGATAGGCTGAGAGAGTTGGGATTGTTTAGCCTGGAGTGGAGAAGGCTCCAGGGAGACCTTATAACAGCCTTCCAGTACTAACAAGAGGCTTATAAGAAAGACGGGGACAAACTTTTTTAGCAGAGCCTGTTATGATAGGACAAAGCGTAATGGTTTTAAACTAAAAGAGGTTA
>JAOXJM010000001.1:60007311-60020351 GCA_026413425.1 Tringa solitaria | reverse complement strand
AGAAGAAATTTTTTACAGTGAGGGTCACAAAGCACTGGGACATGCTGCCCAGACAAGTGGTAGATGCCCCATTCCTGAAACATTCAGGGTCAGGTTGGATGGGGCTTTGAGCAACCTGATCTAGTGAGAGATGTCCCTGCTCATTGCAGGGGGGGTTGGACTAGATGATCTTTAAAAGTGCCTTCCAACCCAAACTATTCTATGATTCTTTATCAAGAAAGCAAGTGGCCGTGGGTTTGATATTGTAAGTAGTCCGTGTGCAGAATTCTTGTGCACTTTAAGTAACAGTTATATTGCCAAGTGTTGAAAGAAGAAATGGTGGTCTTGTTATTTGTTAACAGAGAAATTCAGGTCCTTTTATCTTTGGCAAAGAAATTGTAATTCAGTCTACCCCAGATGACAGTGTTTTATGGGGCATATCATCCCTTATCTTCTGGGAGCATAGCTTCAAAATTCATTGATAATATGCAGCCTGTGGGATACAATAAGCCTTAATTTCATATTTTTATGTGTCATAAAAACCATGTTACTGGACTCTTCAGTGGATCATCAAGGCTATATTGAACAACTGCTGATAACTGTGATCACATAAAGGGACAATGAATCCGACAGAATGCTACAGATTTACAGCTGCAATATACTGATATTCTAAAAGGATAGGTAACAGACACCAGAGACTCCCTACTGCATGTCACTTGAGGCAAAGGGTACATGTCATTCCCTTTACTAGTACCTGGCACTACTGAATTCTGTTTATCAATCACCAGTGACTTGGCAACAAGAACTATTCCTGGTCAGTGCTTTGCTGCTGCCCTGCACAGCAGCTGCTCTGGAATTTCTGCAGCTCGTAAGAATGAGGCAACTTCTGTTGCTCCAGTAAGATCAGAAAGAGGCTAATGACTCTTTGGATAGATGCTTAGTTTTGAAGAAAAGGAAAGGCCGATTACATTCCCCTTTTCTGTTACGTGCTGTTCTCCATCGCTTGTATTTGTCAGGCCTAACCTATACTGTTAACTTAGACTGACACATAAACCACTTACTCAGCAATTTGGGAGTACTGTGGTATTTATTGATGGTACAATTTAGGTGCATTGTGGTCCATTTGTAATGTAGAAGCTCAAGCTTATTGTCGCCTGTTAAAATGATCAGGATTAGCTCTTTTACCAGATTATATCACTATGAGTTATATTGGTGATGAAACCTCTTCTTTCTGTGTCTGTTGCCTGAATCCAAGCTTCCAGCGTTAACATTGGCTTAAGAAGCTTTACATATTCTTTTCCCCGTATAAAGAAAAAATATGAAGAGCTCATATTTCAAAATAAACCTCCTGAATTGTACGTTATTTAACATCTGACACAGTTGAGATTTTAAGCCGCTGAATGCACATATCATGCATTTTTAAAAGTGACATTGCTATGGTTATGAGTTACACAACAACATGATGTCAGCCCTCTGATTGGTGTCATGGTATTTAGCAATGCCACTTGGACAGGAAAGTTCACACACAGAAGCCTGTCCAACAGTTCTAAGAATTTTATATCTTTTGAAGTATTCAATATATTTCTTTCAATGTTGAAGCGCTGGCCTTCCAAACCCTTGTTTTTATTTTCCGGCAATCTCGGTGAACTTGGGGTCATTGAATTGCTTGCTTTCTCACTTGCTGCACTGAAATCAAGCAGCCATCATCTAAATTATTGCAGTTTAACCGTGTCTAAAATGAGTTCAAAACCGTGTTTCAGAACAGCATTATGATTCTGCTTTCAACATGGTATAAGGAATATAATGCAAACTGAAAAAGTAGAGGTCGTTCAAAGAAAAAGTAGATATTCTGTACCGGCTCAAAATAAGAATAAACAAGACTTTCAGATTTCAACTGCCTACTTCAGTCACAAGTTTTCTATCATTGTAGGTGTTTCAGCAAGAAAACAATCTACTGTTGATACAAATTAGGTCTAAATTTTCTGAGACATCTCTCCATTTTCTGAGACTATAGGGAAATGGCAAAATGAAAACTATCAAAATATTATTGCTTACGTTGTTCAGAACAAACAGCTTTCCAAGTGTTGCATACAATACTGATGCAGCATGGGCAAAGCAGGAAAAAATCCAAATTGATAGGTAAAGTGGCTTTTTATTCAGTAGATTACTGTCCATTGCCAACAAAACCTGTTATGTGAAAAACATGATTTTTATACTGTGACTGTTGAGAAATGCACTGGTGTTCTCTGCTAACGCTCACATCATAAAATTACTTGAATGAATTCTCATCCAGTTGCTAGTTTCAACTGACTACCCATGAATGGATAAGCCTAATTTATGTTGTCTTTACTGAACAAAGGAAATTACTTATTCCAGTGGAAGTTTTAGCACAGAACTCTGAGAGGTGTTTACACAGTCACAGCGGTTGATGAACTTTTTGTGAACGTATACAGGGCTTTTCTGTATCATCTTTCCTGAGCTCCTTCACTAGCTGAAAGGAGTTCTTTTATGTTCTTTCTTAATTGTTTTTAACCTTTTAATATAAAATCAGATCTCTTGACTAAGAGATTTCAATAATTTAAATTTTAAGTGATTCTGCACAAAATTCTATTTCTCACCTGCCACTTGATAATAAAAACTATTCTAGGTCAATGCTTTGCTGCTGTTCTGCACAGCAGCTGCCCTAGAATTTCTGCAGCTCACAAGGATGACGCAATTTCTGTTGCTCCAATGAAAGCAAAAAGAGGCTAATGATTCACTGGAAAGCTGTTTACAGTTGAACAAAAAGAGACGAAGATCACCTTGCTTTTGTTTCCGGCTTTCTTGCAAAAGTGCTTTGCTAGCTCAAGTAGGATAGGGTATATGCTAAAGCTGCTATTGAGCAAGTGGCACACTTGCAGATGCATGTTTTAAAACCTGGAATTGCCTTTTTGCTCGTTTCCCTGCATAAGTGGAAGGTACTACTTCACTGCATCTCTAGGTTAAATTAACTGACATTTGTATTCTGTTTTGAACATACAAAATACTTGCAGAAATGTTTAAATTACTTTGCACAATTAATCCTTGCCATCTCCAGTTGGATATGCAATTACTAGGGAAAAAGAAACAACTTAAAAATGCTTAGAGAAACAGATGATTTCCTGGGAAATTGTAGGGTATAATGTATTTGTCTGAGTGCTGCAATCAAATACTTCTATGATGAGCACTCTAGAGGAGTTTATGAGGAAAATATTAATTCTTATTGTCTGCAGTGTTTGGATCTTGGAAGTCAATAGGGCATGAGATCACCCATCACATAGTTAAGACAAAATAAATATTTGAATGATTTTTTTGCTTCTCTGAAGAAGTATGCATCCTGTATAACTACAGATATTTTTTTTGTTAAAGTATCTAGTCATTTAGTTAGGGACTGTATCATAATGTAAAACTGATTGGACTATGACCAAAATTAAGGCTAATATTCCCTGATTTTAAGGGATCCTTAAGAACACAGCTTAAGTCACTAGTTCTTTCAGTAAGCTCTTTGAGTGGCAGAACATGCTTAAAAAATGTGTTTAATTTATACATTCCTTCATTATTTGTGGTTACATAAACTAATACTTTTTAATAAAACCTGCATATTCTCTTACTCCTTATATTACAATGTATTTAGAATTATTGCAGTAAGTTTAGGTGCTCTCTCATTTCAATTGAGACTGCGTCTAAGTCACAAGAACATGAAACTCCAAAATAAGACATCCTAAAAGTTTGAGAGATTTTTAACTATATTTTTCCTGATCAGAAGACAAAGAAAGCAATAAAATATTCATTGCCTCCAACTTTCTGCAATGATTATAATTTTTCTCATGTTCAATCATTACCCCTTATTGTTTGTGGTCCATGTTTAGGCTTTGGCATCTTGCAAATGAGTTTAGAATAAAGGTAGCATTTACAGTACTTATTAACTGCTGTCTGTTCCAGAATGCCTCTTAGAATATTTATTCAAATTCAGCCATCATTATTTTTAGCTCACTTGGGAAATTATTAGCTTTCATCTGATGCCTCACATATTTATGCTAGAAATAAGAAGATTTCATACTAAGCGTATTAGTATGTTTAACGTCAGAGAGGAAGCCAAGTCATTATGCCAATTCTTATTTTAGAGAGCTTTTAATAGTGATAGCTTTTTCATAAGTAGTCAATAAGGCACACAAGCAAAATTTAGCCAAGTACCTGAGGACCCTGACTCATATTTCCAAAGATACTGGGGAGACTAAAAGCACAGGCATATTCCTTGAAGGATTTAAAAATTCCCAACTGCCTAGGACCACCTGTCATTGATTTCAGTGGAAATTAGATACATGACTGCTTTTGAAAAATCTTTGGAGTCTCCATCTGCCTCTTCAGTGCCTTAAAAATATTGAAAATCTGCCTCATGTGCCTTTAGGAACCTCTAAGGTCTCACTGACTTTTCATAAAACTCATAATAATTTTTGAAAATAGATTAAGACTTCTAAATGTTTAGAATTCTAGATGTAGCCATCTATGTGCCACAAAATCAAGACCTATTTAGGCCCTTCAGCAAACACTTATGTATGAAAAATTGATATTTTTTAACAGTTAGTACCCTGAATGATAGATGTACTTTAAAATTACACGACAAACCTTTCAGGTTGGTTTGAATGAGTGTTAAAAATGAGGAGTTTTTTGATGTGTCTGTACTGCTTTCAAATCAGGCACAAGTAGTACCTATTGATTGCTTAAAAGAGCCTCTATTTGCTATATTTATAATACAGGAGGAAAAATATCAGAAGTTCAGCTGGTAGTTCTTAGGAAAAACAGATGACTAGTTAGAAACCAGTGGGAATCCAGTCAAGGGAAAATATTTGTGGTGCAATGATACTTATGGCCAAAAGACCTAGGAAAATCAATGATCAATGTTTTCTTTAGTGAGCACAGAGAATTCCTCAAATTAACTCACGCTGTCCTTAGTGCACTGAGCTGAAGCCAATTGAAGTTAACAGATAATCTTTAGTAAGTATCCATGGACTCCTGGTTGTAGATTATGAAGTAAAAAAACTCCTGGGCAGGGCCAGCCTGGATTATTATCATCACTATTCCCCCTTTGGTATCATTTTTGTCCCTTCTTTATTATAGTACATATCATGTCTCTTTTTTCTCTGCCGTACGTAAGTGTAGGTACACACTTTTTTTGCAATATTTTATCCTAAAAAATCCTTGCCTTGGATGGAGGGAGGTGCTGAAGCAAGGAAGGTAGAGGGACTTTGTGCTGTTGATTCAACTTATTTAATGGCTAACGACCTTAGGCAGGGTTCTGTCATAGTTCAGTCATATTATTGCCTTTATAGATGAGCTCATTATGTCAGCAGTAGCTATTTTTTAAGTCTTCAGATTGCCTGAGTTTCTCAAAACTGTATGCCTGTTGTATCAATGAGTATCTCAAAACTGTACTTAAGCATTATTCTGTGTCCTTTCTCCATGATGACACTTTATGGCAGAGCATTCCAATGGAGATAATGCTTCTTTAATGACGTCTTATATTCTGATGTCACTCTAAGTATTATATATTATTATTGTCTCAATTTCTTAAAAAACTGCTGGACCATGTATATTGATGGAATAGAAATGAATCCATGTGAACAGCAGTGTAACAAATTGCTTGTTTATTTATGCATGGATAAGTGCACCTTGTCTCGTTACACAGGAATAAAACATGAAGGAGTGTTACTTATTATGGCATGTAAGAGTATATGCTATCTTCTGTACTAAGAAAGAAAAGATAGATAAGCTTTTCCCTTCTACTTTTACTGTCTGAGAGCAGAGTGCTTTCTCCAGCAGGATTCACACCTAGTCAGACTAAGGCCTGGGAGTTCTTAAAGGCCAAAGGAGTAACTGGTGTTACCTGCATAAAGCACATTCTGGGTCTTTGCTTAACTGTATTATACCATGGCAGCTAAAATAAGCTTGGATTTACTTTGATCTGAAATGTGGTCCGTATGAGCGCATCCTTATCTCCACATTGAATTTCAATGTGTGGTTTTCATCCCACCAAAATTTAGGCTTTTAATGGAGCGTCCTTACTAAACTGACTTAGCTAACTTAAGGCTACAATTGTCATAGCCTCCTTGCTTAATTTAGTGGAGAAGGAAAAGTATGTCCTATGTGACACTCAGAACTTAATGAGAGCTCTGATAGTTTCTAACTCCTCTCATTCTATAGAATGAGCTTGAGTAGGATCCTAACTCAGATACCTTATTTACATGTCCAAAACTAGATGGAATTAATCTAAACCAAAGCCTCCTTGTGTTTATTGGCTCTAGCTCTGTTTAGGTTTTATCATTCAGAAGGTTCTGTCTGTATGTGGATAAATGAAAATGATGTCACAGATTGTCTATAAAGAACTGTATTTAAAAGTTTTTTGTCTGAAAGGAGGTGAAAGAAACAATACAGTCAACAACATAAAATACAAATGAGAGGTTTTCTAATACACCTATCCTTCTCTATCAGAATCGCAGATGTAAAATAACATCACCTATTCTTCCTACACCTCTAACCTCACTTGAAGAAGAAAATAAACCCCACCAAAAAACATCAGTAAGGAATACTTTGACATATTTGAATTCCAAAATGTAAGTAGGGTCATAATGCAAATTATTTCACTGGTACCTCTGTTTTCATTCAGTGTCCATTGATTCAGAGTAAAATGCCAGAAACAAGAAAAACACAGAAGGGTTTTAAAAGCAAATATATATGGTGGTTTTGCATTTAATCTTAGTTATATGTTTAAGGAATAAAGATGGCTTTTATTCAGGACATGTATTTGCCAATAATACATCTGATTAAACTAGGAAAATTAGACATACTATCAGTAGCTTGCTCCCAAATTACACAAGAAGAAATTAGATACATTTTCAGTAGCTTGCTCTCAAATCTCTTCAGTCTATGAGTCACCATATTCTTCCTGCCAAACTAAATATGTCTGTGAAAGGCTGGAAACTTTAATGGAAAGAAACATAAAACTCGAAATACGTAGGAAAAACTAAGTTTTTTTCATGGAAGACCTGTTGACTAGTAATTCAGGAATTCAGGGGAAGTAGAAACAAATTATTACATCTTACTTGTCTACAGAAGTTTCAAGGTATGAAGTATACTCAATTTAAACCTGCTATGTTAACCTAAAGTAGATGTCCTTATTAGCTTTCATGTAACCTAAGGGAATCAATGAAGCCCTACAAAAAGATGATGTAAAAATATTCTTGTAATAGTAGAAGTTCTTATCCAGTCACTTTGATGGGGCTGAGTTAAAAGAAACTTTCAGTATAGTTAATGCAAGACTGAAAAAAATCCCTCTGTTGTAAATTTGATTTATTTTACATAGTACCACACAGAGCTAATTAGGAATGTACTTGTCTTTTCAGATCCACAACCATAACAACATCTCTACAATTTTCCCCACAACACTTATACTTTTTCTACTTTTGCATAAGCCATGCATTAAAAAATATTCTTTAGAATACAGACTTATTGTGGAATACAGAGTGTGTGTGTGTGATTTAAGCTTTATCCATTGTGTTAGTAAGATATGTCTGTTAACTAACATCCTCTAGAATTCAAAACAACTTTCAGTATTATTTACTTTCCTTAGAAATTGCTGTTTATAAGAGCTGGAAGCACTACTTAAGTGCTTAATTTTTTGGAGAAAGAAATAGTTAATAAGCATTGCTAGAATATTTGTTTTCAGAAAGAAAACAGTTTTGTTCACTGAGCTGGATTGAGTCAGAATGGTCTGAGGCAACCCCTTCTTTATTCTGCACATTCAGCCTTGTGTAAATTTCTGCCCAACACACAAAGACATAAACCCTATTAAGAATAGTTCAGTATCAAAAAAATTTATATAATTTCAGGTTTAGGCATGAGCCATTATTTCCTGATGGAAATGCTTTGACAAGATATTTTTTCCTTACTTCCACACTGTTATGGGCATACAAGGAAGCAGAAGGGGCTGCTGTCTGAAGGCATTCTCTTACTCTAGAACAGTGATATTACCTAGATGGGAAAACTGGGATCAGCTGAATTTCAAAAGTAAGATGGGAAATACATAAATACACTGTAGACTCAGAAAAAAAAAGAGATGAGGTCTAAATTGTTTCTTTGATAAAAGGAAGCTATTCCAGTTTTTCCTAGCAAGGTAACATGAGGTAAGCAAACAGATTCCACTCTGTCTTGTAAGAACAAGAACATTGAAAACATATTAAATTTGACTGTACATGGGATTCAATCAGAAAATACAGGAAATATTTGGGTCTTGTGTCTGATTTTGTAAGAATTTAAGTTTACTAAGGAATTCAAAGCAGTTTTAAAAGGAATTCCAAACAATTTTACCAGGAATTTACATTGGAGAGGCAATCAGAAAGCTAACCTAAAAGTTGCTCAGATAAAATTGACAAGATAAGCTCATCAATTAAATTTGGCTAATATTAAAGAAGTCTGAAAAGGAGATACCATTTCACTTATCTTGCTGTGATACGGTAAGAAAAGCAATTTATCCTGTTATTTTGAAAGTTATGTGTTAACTAAGATACAACCTTTTGGTTGAAATAGGCATTTAACTGTAATCAAATTTTTAAACTTTTACTTACAGTGACAATGTAAAATTTTCTGTAAGTTTGAGTGACCCACTAGTCTGTATTTGTAATGCTCCTCCAAAGGCTATGGATGTGTTAAAATTCTTGTTTTCAGGAACTCATTCACTGAGGTAAACATGAAATATGCCTGTCATTACTTAACAATTAGACCCAGTACTTGGGCTATATCTTGCTTAGTGATTTTGCATTAAATGTACCACAATGTAAGTATGAATTAATGGATTTTTCTTCTTTTTGACATTTAAGTTCCTGTGGTTATTGCCAGAGATAAATTTAGCATAAATTCTTTAATAAGCATACATTAGTGGTATTTCTTTTGTCTTGATTTCTGGACTGAGAAATGACTTAACTGTTGGTTACTCTTTCAGTTGTTGTCATATTTTTGAACAATTAAGCTTGTATCGTAGGGAAATATTGACATTTGGGTATGGTTTAATAAACAAGTTCAGATCCATCCTTTTTTAGCAAAGCTCTGAAATGAAAATGGCTTTAAGTCTGTATTTGATTTTCGATGATGTGAGGGGGTTTGAAACATACATAAGAGTTTAAGTGCTGAATAAGCTCTAGAGAAATGGCTGTACAAACTTCCTTCTTTGAATGAGCACTCTGTATGAATTGTCCTAGATGCTCAAGTAGTTAATGCAAAAGGTTTTAATTAAGAGGCTGTGTGGTTCTGGTAAACTGAATAATTTGCATTGTGAATCTTGCTGCTGTTGATCAAGTATTAAAAATGCATTATTAATACCAGAACAAATGAAGAGGTCCATATGCAAGGGTTTTGGCTAATTGCATAAAGTGTGTGCCAGAATTGAAGTCAGTGAAGGGTTTTTCTTGGTATGTAAGATTCAGTGGAAAAGTAAGGGGGGCAGCTATGCCAGGAATTAATGCTGATCTTGCCAAGTGCTTCTTGAGTGACTTTATCCAACATGAGACTAAACAATGTATTAAATACACATATAGCAGTTAGGGAATCAAATGTCAAATAACAGCTTTCTGCTATTTGAGACGAAATTTGAAACTTGATCTTGTGCACAGATAAAGGCAAACATCATAAAAACATTAGCATTTCTAATGTCTAACAGCTAATAAGGACACATATAAATTGAACTTCTGGAGAAACTGTACTTATTTGGGTTTGGTAGTAAAGGCTTTTTGCAGATATGTTTCCTGCTGAAATTTTGATCAATGGTTTGTTTCCAGCCACCTCATTAAAATTATCATTACTACTACAGTCCCTCTTAATGAAAAGGTTGAAAAATTATGAAATCCTCGGTGACCTGAGAACTAGCTGTAGAGGAGACCTGTTTGCTGAGTCTAAATTTAGTGTGTTTTAGAGGCTAAATCCTTGTAGACTCTCTATTTGATTCATGGAGAAAGAAGGCAGAACCTCTCTCTCTCTGTTATTAAAGAGGTACCTTAAGAAGATTAACCTCACTAAACTAAGGTTAGCCTTTAAGAACACTCCCTGACCTTTTTTAGTGTGGTAAAAAAGGGCAAAATTCTTATAAAAACTGGCTTATTTTCAGAGAATTTCCTCAATGATTACTACCAAGGGCAATGGAGCACACACCAAATTCATGTATCAGTTATTCGACTATGCAGTGATACCATTCCACAAGCCATAGCTTTCTTCTTGCAGAGGTATATCAGTATCTGTGTCTATAGTCCTGGTTCCCTGAGCACTGGCCATGCTGACCTGGCTAAAGCATATCTTAGCTCCTTTTTCAGGCTTCACTCTTTTTCCAGTTCCTTTTCCAAATAAGGAACCTGTGGATAAAGACTGAGGAATACGCTCAACTCTTCCATGGATACGGGATTTGGACATGAATGGGGCATGGAGCCAGACCAAAGAACTTAAAAACTCTCAGATCTTGCTGTGTGAACATAGTCAAGATAACCAGCATTTCTTTGCAAAGATTTGTAAGACTGTCACTGACACCACAGGCTGTGTGTGTCCACCACAGCCTTTCAGCATGCCTCTCCTGGGCTTGTAACATTAACATTCCTTTAAATCGGAGAGGAGCTAATGACTCATAGCTCCTACAGGTATAGAGTAGTTAAAGAACTGAGTGTCATATCATCTCTTATGATTATGCTGTTAGGTTTGACAGGCCTAGAAACTTTAATTAACATCTTAAAAGCAGACTTCCTGAAGTAAACAAAAAGCTGTTAATGAAAGGGAAATGGAACAAGCAAAATGTAATTGCCTAGTGCTATGCCCTTTATTTCCTCCTATGGAAGGCAGCAGTTCCTCCATATATACCTTAGTTCTACAAAGCAATGAGATCTGATGACAGCTCTGATTACCCAAAATTATGTTCACTGTCTTATCCTGATTTTCTGATTATTATAAACCAACAGTCTTATGTTGCTCGCAGTTGGGGATATTCCCAAGGACAACACACAGTTCTGATTGTCTTAGTGGAAAAAGAAAGTAAAAATCCGTAATGATTCTCCACAAAGCAGTTGACACAAGAACCATTAGGCTGGATACCAGAAAAGCTTGTCTTTTTATGGGATTCACTCTTTTACATATGGAAACATGTGTTAGATCACTCTCCATTCTCTGAAGAATAGCAGAGAAACTCCATTGTGTCAGGTATCTATATAATAAAGTCCCTCTTTTCCATACAAGTGATGCTTCAGAAGATTCACCATAAGACCAAAGCAGATTCTTAAAAGAAAAAAGGCGGTTTTGAATTAATGAAATCGATTGCCATAGTTTCAAATAAACATTGCCATCTAACTTGGGCTTTAGAATTTATAATGACCAAAAGTATCTAAGGAAATAAGAAAGCTATTTCTTTATTGGTATTCATGTGTATTGTTTGCCAAACTGGTATCCATTTATTGGAAAAGGAAAAGGTATCTTTTCAAAGGATAAGAAACTTAACAAAGAAGAATACAGGATTTGAATCTTAGAGCAAACTACATTTGCTCTCCTTTCTCATGGTAGTAGTAGTCCTCAGGAAACAACATGAGCAAGGATGAATGATTATCTATTAAATTCAACTTGTACGTAGTAAAAAAACCCACTTCTTGTGTTTGGATTAGTCTACAGAGTAAGTTCCTATGATAAGACTAGACTATTTCAAGCAAAATTTCCCCCCTCCTGGGCTACTGCTTCTGTAAGTTTCCTGTAATTTGTCCTGTCAGTTTTTCTGACATCTCTGCCCTCAACATTGTTTTGTAATAGGAGTAGCATGGTAGACCTTTCTAGTCATTAAAATTCAAATGAACACAGCAGCCATCCCATTTTGCTTCATGACTGTTGAATCCAGAGGTCTTGAGACTGGAGAAACATTAATTGAGAAGAATTGTGTCTATGTGTAGCCACTTGTGCAGCTGTGGCCAGGCTCTCTGTTGGCTTCTCCTAACATATGCTAACACACAGGAACTTGAGTGGCAGAATTTCTGCTAGAGAGGTGTTGGTAGATAAAAGGTAGCAAAAATCTGCTCTTCACTGGTTAAAGAAAAACATGTCCAAGAAGTAGCCAATGCTGGCTGGGGTTAAATGTGACCAATGTAAAAAGCAGATGCGCTATTTTGGGATTTGTGCAGTGTCCTCCCCTAAAAATCTTTAAAAAATGTTCCTTGCCAGTCTACCTTATGAAGAAAGGGAGTGGTAGAAATCACATTTGACTTCCTCTTGAAGTCAATACTTTTCTTTGTGTGTGGTAAGCATCTGAGACATCTCTTCAGAAGCTGTAAAGAATTTCTTTTTATAGCTGGGAAGTTGGGCAGAGTAGGCTATATAAATGAATTTTTTTTCTTCCGGTCCTAGCCATAGATATAGCCTTGTGGTTGTGGAGTACAGAGTTTCAAAAAAAAGCAACTCAATTATTTCTGTCATTTCCACCCACAACTCCCAAGGAATAGTCAGAAGCTTTGACCTTGAATCGGAACCAGGAGTTCCACTTCAAACTAAAGGTATTCTTTATATTTGGAGTCTCTAGTGAGATGCAGAATGATGGAAGAAAAAACTTCCCTCACAGCTATTTCCTGTGTAAGTTAAAGACAAACATTTTCATTGATTATACTTTATATAAAGGAACCAGAGTATGAGAATGGAAGGCTTAAAATACAGTTTAAATTTATATTCTCTTCACAATAAAAGAAAAAAGTTCACTGTATTCTTACTTCTGCAAATGAAATAGCATTCTTAAAAAGTCCCATGAAATGGAGCAACATTTTTAACTTCCAATAACATGCTGCATTCTGTAGTACATTTGATTTAAAGATCTTAAGTCATTTTACCAATGTTACTGGATTTACTTTTCTATAGTTCTGTATTTTAGATTAAATACTAACAAAGTAGAGAGAGGAGGCTAAACCAGATTAAATCACTGCTTCATGAGTCAGAAGGACACACATTACTTAGCATCCAAGGGCCATGTATCAACTTCATAAAATTCC
>JAOXJM010000001.1:59980974-60007280 GCA_026413425.1 Tringa solitaria | reverse complement strand
GCAACAGTTCAAGACTTCCCTAAAACAGGGCGGTCATTCATTATTAAAACCTTTCATAGTTTCTCATACAGAGCAAGGTAGACCATTATGGTGTCAACAGCTACATTAATTTCAAGTGAAAATTCAGAACATAAGAAAACAACAAACAAAACTAAGAGAGAAGGTCTTTACTGACAGCAGATAAAACTCAAGATTGCAAAGGTAAAGATCTTGAAAATTTCAGAAACCCATCTTGGTATTTTAAAATAAGGGTGATCTAGTTTAGAGAACACAGAGGTTTGAAACAGATTGTGCAACCTTAGAATAACTGAGATTGAAAACAAAGAGCATTATTGCTGATTAGCACATCACATGCCCCCTTACCTTGAGGGACACAAAGAGTACACATAATAGTAAGTCTCATTGCTTGGCAGTAACAGCCACTCTTGTGGTAAGCGAGTGTGATAGTTCTCTGAACAAACTGCAAACATTTCTCCAGGAGAGGAATGACTGGGAAAATGCCTACGAAACACGCATAGTAAAAAAAATCCTATGCTGCTCTAAGGACGCAGTATATTGTCTCATTTCTGGTGCAAAAACAAAAGGAGGACATGAAAGTCTTCCTTGATATTCCTTCCAACCATGTAGTGAAAGTATTGGTAGGACACTCAAATAGCCCCTTAAGTGTAATTCAGCTGCTGATAAATGTAATGGATTTTGGTGTCCGAATGAATATGTGAATTCCTTTATGAGAGATTCCAGTATTTTTAATATTGTGTTTAGCACCAGAATACTAAGTTAAACAGCACCCTAGAGTAGATGCTTGTTAATGATAGCTAAAGTGTTAAATACAGAAAAGAAAGGTTCTTTAGTGATGTACTCTGTATATATGAAAGAGGGCTCCCAGTTTCAAAGGTAAACTTTAATAGAAAGTGCCAAGAAGATAGTGCAAATATCTGCAGCTTGTGTGTTGAGGAAATTGGAATTTCATGTAAATTAAAGGCACAAGAACTAGATTTTCCTAATTCTATTATTATTGCAAACAAGGAGAAAAACATTGAAAGCAATGACTCCACAAATAAAAATTAATAGGAATGGGGTGGGTAAGATCAGAAAAACAAAAGTGATAGCTTAGAAGGCAAGAATTATTAGAATAAAATGAGAATTATAAAAGTAAAAAACAACTAGACATCACAAAGAATATAAAAATAAATTTAAAAAACCCTTCAGTTAATTTCTTGTCTTTATAGCCTAACCACCCCATATTTCCTTTTCTTAGTTATATTCTTGTTTAAAAAGGAAACTGAGGCCCTGAAGGACAGCTAACTTCAGACAAGTACATATTAATAATAAAAGTAAACACTAGCTTCAGAGGCCCTAAAAGCACAAATTCCTGCATGTTTTTAATAAATATATTAACGAATTAATTCAGAGCAAATATATTCCTAGCTAAAAGTTTAATTGACTTTACGTTATTTGAGTAGCAAATAGCTGAAAATTAGAAATAGATTTATATTATTTACAAGTTGTGTATTTCTTGATCTTGATAGCACTCATAAGAAGGTACCAAGAGAAAAGGCTTATTTATCTAACTACTTCATCTTTGCACAATCTAAAAAACAGCAAAGGAAAAATAATGTGTCTTCAGTTCCAAAGTGTAGGTCTTGCTCCAAAATGTTATTTGAGTACAAATATATCCACATTAGTACAGACTAAATTTTATCTATTGTCTGTATGGGTGTTAATCTATATTATCTCACCATGCATGAATTTTCCTTCACCTGTATTTAAATGATGAATCATGTGGATACTTGGATGTTGTAACTTTCTGCTTGCTGCCTTCCAGCTTTTCTTTTCTCCAAACCAGATGTTGAAGCTTAGTGTGTTTTTAATATGATACAATGCGTACTTAAGCTGTTTATGAGTAGTCTGACATAAGAGGTACATGCAGTTCTGCCTCATGAATATCTTGGGGCTACTATGAGCTTTCATTCATTAACTTTCAGTGGCAGGTCAGCAGAGAGCAGTAACATAGCAGGTGGAACAGCAGCAGCTGGAAAGTGGTTAAAAACAACAACATATCTTAAAAGGAAAATTTGTCAGAAACTCAGGGAGGCTGAATACAGGCACTGCTCTATTCTTCACTGAGACTTCATGGTCACTGAAGGCTTGGGCATCTCCAAGATAGAGGATACTAGTCATACTTGGCAGCCTCTTTTGATAATTTCTAAGGTGCTCAGAGCAAACTCCAATGGATTACATGGAAAAGTTTAGTAGTTGAATGAGAGAAAGGGTTCACTTACTGAAGTAAAAGCCTCTGTCTCCACATACGAACTGAAGAGCATCAACCAGCTCAGCACCACAGAGCGTTTCTGGACCAGCAGCAGCAGAACTGGTTAAGGTAAGCAAACACAGGCCAAGGTAGAAGAAATGAATGTAGGACACAGTGTGCATCTTCACCTGCCAAGGAAGTAAAAGCAGTGTCAGAATTTCTCAACAGAGTCCTGCAATGACTCCTGCACCCTTGAGAGTTGAGAATGTATATGTATTGTAATTTGTTAGACAATAAGCACAGTATCAGGAAATGCCTCACCATAATTTTCCAACTTTCTACATATTCTAGTCCAGGTATTTTGTAAATTCATTACTTCCTCTGGTGAATATTCTTGGTTCACATTCACACGTATTTAGAGAACTATGTAGTAACTATGATTTATGGTTGTTCCTGCGAAAGAAGGACACGGAAGCATGCAATAGATGGGCAAAGGGAAGCCCAGAATAACTAGAGTAAGAAAGATTAGACAACTTTGTTGTTTTGTCTGAGACCACATAGGCGAAGAGGGAATATGGCAGTTGCCCGCCAATGTACCGTGGGAGATGGAGGTGGCATGTCACAGAGAAGAGCTATTTAAACTAAAGAACAGCACTGGCACAGGAATAAATCACTGTGGAAGGAAATTTGGCCCAGCAGGAAAAAGGTTCATAATTTTCCATGGTTCTCCAGCAACCTTAAAAAGGGAAATACCAGGACAAAGAAACAGGAAGTTTCAAGGTAGAGCTTACCAAAGTTACAGAAGAGTTAATGTGGAACCTTCCATGGTAGGGAACCACATTCAGTGACTCTTACAGTCCTCTGTTATTATCAAGGTAACATTTGGAAGCATTCAAGAAATTAAGGGGAACACTAGTGGGAGTGTTTAGGATTTGGACCTGACAGAAGCAGCTATACTTTCACTGACCTCCATTATATCCTCTTAGTCAGGTTTGGCTATGAGATATACAGAAAGGTGATAGTTCTTTTTGCATTTACATTTGGTTAGAAACTATCTTTTTCCTGGACTTATGACTGAAAAAAAGCCAATCCTCAATGGGTGCAAATTTGCACCATTATGTTTATCTACTTCCTTTTATATCAGTTGCTATCAACCAAAGATCTTACCCAACATGTCACAGAAGATAGCATTTTTGTAAAAAATACTGGGAAAAGCTATTTATATTTAGTAGGAGGACACTGAAGAATGTGCCTAATGTGTATTCTGAACTGATTTAGGTCACTTGCCAAAATTGCTAATTTTGAAAGGTGTAAATCTGCATTAAATTTCATTCTCTTTCAAGCTTAACCTTAGTATTGCAGTCAGGTAAGAAGTTACAGATCTTTCTTTCATGAACAGTTAAACTGCTTTATATTAGCAGAGTAGTGCATGGTAGTTGCAGTAAAATGATTAATCTTTCCTAAAGTTTTTTTAGGGTCTCAAGGACCATTAAATCTTTTTTTTTTTCCACTAAACTTTTGAAAAACTGATGAAATTATCTATTTTTTGCTCATATGGGATGTCATCCAGTAGGGTATTTGAGCCTTCTTTCATCAATAATTTTTTAGAATTCTTATTTTCTTGGCAAGGGATCTTGTCACTTTGTTGGATGAGTCCCCTATTTCAACTTAAGTCAAACCTGAATAAGAGATAAATGTATAAATAAGTCAGAATTCATCCCCCTATTTTTTCCCTGGTATTTCCAATGTGAAAATGATGAACAAATCTAAATCCCATGATACATCAAAAAAGAAAGAAAGAAAAATTATTTTCCCATTCACAAGAGTATTTAGCCAACTTCGCCATGCAAAAACCAACAAGCTTTAATGCATGGACATGACTTCAATGGCAGATAGAGAAAAATCAGACTATAAATGAGTGATGATAACACAAGGCATTATTTCCTGTAATGATTCTGTATCTTAACAACACCAATTTCTTTTTTCCCTTGCCAAAATTTTGCGTTTTTAAGGTAAATGTGATGCACCTGCATTTTAAGATGGTTCCCAGTTCTGAGGAGGCAAGCAGAGAGCAATTTAGTGCACCACCTCAGAAGACTGACATTACAAATTCAGAAACATTATGTATTTGACAATTTGTTCTTGTATAACATTTGGGCCAGAAATGAACATAAATCTTAGCCATTTAACAATTTTATATTTTTCAAGACTTTTCAGCTGGGTTGCATTTTCAGATAAATATCAGCACTGAACTACAACAAAACAGATTATCTACTGTTTTTCCTTTAGTGGAAGCCAAAAAGGCTGCACAGTATAAACCACAGAGAATTTCTAACTTTATCTCCAAATTTAAAAAGAGTCAAGAACTTTCAAACAAGTAAAAACTTGGGGGAAGTGAAAACAGACTCATGTTTCTAGGGCTCAATCAATTATTTGCTAAATTAAGTACCGTTTCATCAAAACTAATTACAAAACATAGTTTAAAACTTGAGCTTTATTTTGTCATTTTAATTAAACATAACATTAGTTGATTCAATATGTTTGTGATAAAATCAAAGTTCCCATTTACATTTGAGGGGAATATTCTTAAGAAAATACAAAGTTGTAATCCAATATTGCTTCAGTTCTTTACAAAGAGGCAGGGTGCTTACAATGTCCCCAATTTGACTAGAAAGTTGGGAGTTTAAAAGAAAATGCATTGGCATGTGGGTGGGGCTTATTGAAGCATCTAATTACATTTGGAAATTGAATACAGGTTCAGGATGAGCCTGGTTAAGCACTTCTTTTAGTTGCATAGAATGACTGACAATATTTTCACAGCTGGAATTTCCTCTTTTTCCAGGAAAATAACCAGCTTTTGCTGCATTCCTCTTTTGATGGTCCAGAAGAGTGACACCACAGAGGAATGTCATATATGAACACTCTACATCTCTTTTACTTAATTCTTCTATATAAGTCTTCTTCGTCTAACAAACTATAAGTTGGCACAAGTTGTGCATAAGAATTCTTCACATGCTTTGTCATTTTAATAACATATAACAGCATCTATAATAATTATAAATATCTTGAAGGGGGCAACAATTTTAGGGGTAGTATATACTATAGAAAAAAATAAGAGTTGTATTCAAAATTACATTTTGCTACATAGAGGTTGGACCTGGTTACAGAGCCATAGTAGAAGTATGTAATTAGTATGTAATAACAGTATTCACTACTAATTATTAGATAGATAAAACATATATACCCAAGAATGAATCAAGGTTTAAATACTGCTAACTTTGATTAAAGAATCTGGGCTACATCCTAACCTAAATCAATATGTTCCATTGATTCCAAGGAAGCTTGGCAGGATGCACCAGCTGAGGAGCTAGCACATTACTTTTATGCCTCTTAGTGCCTTGCTCAATACTTAAAAAAAAAAATCAGCTTCATCTTTCAAGTATATTGGGAAGGATGCCCATTTATACATTAAGAGTATTGTTTAATCTATGGCAATTACAGACCTGCTCTTATGAATCCCATTTAAAAATGAGATGAGTATTAAGTGTAAGACACTAAAAAAATAATTAGGCCCTAAACAA
This sequence comes from Tringa solitaria, assembly GCA_026413425.1. NCBI lineage: Eukaryota > Metazoa > Chordata > Aves > Charadriiformes > Scolopacidae > Tringa > Tringa solitaria. Next base: position 60,001,448 of record JAOXJM010000001.1, on the reverse strand, counting down.
TTAACAGAGAAGAATTCTATGAACTGTGTAAGTGTCCTTGCAACATATTAAAGAAAAGAAGTTCTTGAAGGATATAAATTTGCTGATAATGGAAAGTTGAACTAGGGCCAATTGACAGAAACAGAGGTCAATGCACCCACTGAAGCCAAATTTACTTAGAGACAGTTTATACTAATGTGTAGAAATTATAGAGTCATAACATGAAACTTCGCATGCAAACTTTCCTGAAACAACCCTCCCTGCAAGGGAAAACTTGGAGATGAACATGTAGGGGAATTTCCATTTTCCTTATGTACAATTGCTTAAGCTATACAAATATGCAAGATCAGCAAGAGTTGCAGCTGGTTTCTAACGTAGAAAACAAACTGAACTTCACATTTACTTTTAATTTATGAAAGCAAAAAACAAGTAAATGTTACAATGCTGCCAGAAAATTACTGCAGTGACAACATCCCTTAAAAGTTTCCCTGTGAAAGCATGAACACTTTATCTATGATTGTGTATAATAAAACTGCAGAAACTTAACATGTGAATAATACCTTTTTTTCCTATAAAACCCTGCACCTGCAGAAAATAGCTAAAAGTTCTTGATTTTAGAAGCATTAATTAACAATAGAGACAATGATGTAATTGGACCCTTTAATAATGACATAACTGAAATATTGCAAAGTTCTCTGAATAGAAGTGAAATTTAAGACATGTATCTGCAATAGTTTATCCTTACAGTTATCTATGTAATTGCAACTATTACATACAGCCATTTTCCAGATCACATAAAATTGCATGTTCAGCAATTTATAAATAATTCTCAGCTCTAAAATAATGTTATTGAAAAGTGCACAATACTCTTCAAACCAGAAGCAGACAATACACAGTAAAATAAAACTAAAAAAAATTATTTGAAATAGTAATAAAGATTTACCTTCAAGAAATCACAAAAGCAGCACTTAACTAATTGTGTTGAAAGACTGTTGATTTTTTCCATTGCTTCTTAAAAGTGCAAAGTCTGGAAATGAATTTGTTAGCAGTAATGATGAGAAAAAAGAAATCCAGAGAGATGTGAGATGTTGAGAGCAATGTCACATTTCAATATTGAGGACTTTATTCCATTGCGCAGGCTCTATCTGCTCTGATTTTAGCAGTGACAGTGAGATTTAGCAAACAGAAGAGGGATTTAGAGAAAATCCTCACATTTATCTACATTACACAGACACTGTAGACAGGAAACAGCTGGGGGAGCATTTGCCTTCTCTCTCTCTCCCTCTTCTGGCAAAGTTACCGAGTAAGGACTTTTTTGGGCACGGTGACAAATAACATCATACCTTTGCATTTTAAAACTAGAGCACAGAAGCATATTTTTTTCCCTTTAAAAGAATGTGAATTAGTGACTGAGGGGTTAGCAGACAAAAAGGCTTGTGCTGCCATGAAAAATAAGAAAATGTATTCTGGTTAACTTGCAGATAGCTGTGTGTGCGTTTGTGTTTATGTGTGTGTGTGTGTGTCTGCATTTCAAATATATGAAAACTTAGATACCTAAGGGCATTGTTAGTATATATGCATACCTTTGCATATATGTACATGTTTTATTTATGCATAGAGGCACAGGTATTTTATTTATACAGTCTAGAAAGACAGGCAGTTGGTTATCTACTTTTTTCTTAACGCATCTTTATGTTATTAAACTTGGCACGCCTATATGCTGAGTAACAATTAAAGCCTCCAACTCTCTGTACTATTAACCCTAAAATAGCAGTTTGTAATTTGCTAAAAATAACAGAACTGTTGAGCTTTACGTGTAAATAGGGCAAAATAGGTTTATGATCTTTTAGCCACTGCACAGGAGAAGTTGTATCATTTCCTAGAATTTACAGTACTATGAACATAGTAACACAAGTAGACCAGTTTGGGGGGCTTCCATGACATTTATCTTAAATGTGCTGCTGTAATTATAAAGTGATTTTCCCCCTTCTTGTGTAGTAATCATCATAATTACTCTTGATAACAATTTAAATAACACTGGGAAAGAGAGAATTCAACTTCTTTAGTTCTGCAATACCTAACTTTTGCCTTTTTATTTTTCCTCAATTATGAGTATATTATAAATAACACCAGCTGGCCAGCAACATGCTCTCACGGGTTATGATGTCATTCAAATCCCTCAACTGTGCTAGTGGCTTGCAATGTGCTCCAAGCCAGCTGTTTTTCTATTTATAATGTATGCTTGCATTTCAATACTTAGCTATTGAGAATGAAGTTGTGATGCTGTTTTATAGATACAATTTGTACTTGTTACCCTCTGGCTTTGGAAGATGGCATTTAAAAGTAGAGGATTAAACAAGACTGCAGCTCCAGAGGCCAAATACATGTCACAAACAATGCACAATTTCCATAAAAGCTGTTTCAGAACATTGCATTTTGTTCCTGTCCCCTTCCACTCAAGTGAGAGTTGCATGCTGAGGTGCTAGCTGTACTTTATTATTGAAAATAACAATTGAGATCATGTTGGCCCTGGTCCACTCTCAGTTTTCAGATCCACCTTGAACTATATGGTGCTTGCCAGACAGAAAGGACACGTTTAGTTATTTGTATCTTCTGTGAATGGCTAATATTCTGCTCCATGCAGTTTTAAACAGTGTATGGTTAGCTAAGCTGATTAGCCTTTGGAAGGGATTTCTTCTAATGTAGCATAATGGCAGAATCACAGGGGGCTTTGAGGTAAGTTTTTGAGGTAAGTTTGTATAGTTGAGGTAATACCCACATTTCAAGTATTCTAATACACATTTGTACTGCAGGTACTGTACATTAATAATCTGGTCTGTTTTATTCTTCTCACTGCATTTCAGATGTCACTGAACCATGGCACCACTGTACACATAGCTTGACGTAGCCTGCTGTAACTCAGCACACGTGTCACTTATTTCACCAGCCTAATAGAAGAATGTAGGAAGACAAACTATCAAAGCTCTGATAATCTTTATTTTTTTACTTTTACAGTACTACAGATGGGTGCACATACTTCTGCCTTTCTCTTCTTAAATAACAGAAGGAATCCACTCGTTCATCACTTTCTCACTGCCTGAGCTGCAAGCCGTCGTTTTACTCCTCAATGCTTGCTTTCTCCTAGGTTCCACCAAACCTCTCTTGGTCATGAGAGCAGCATGCAGTAGAAGATACAACATTTGACTTTCAGAATAGACAGAAAATTTTGTGGTATCTCTACACAACTGCTAATCCTGTTTCCTTCCATGGAGCCATCCTGAACTCCTATCCTCATTCCACCCAACCCACCTAAGTTTTTGATGCACTTCACTTCTTTATTTTAGCTCTTGGTTTAAAGCAGTGTTTTGAAAAGGCACGAAAACAGGATAGATTCCAGAAAGGTTTTGGGTAGTGATCTTTAGATTTACTGTTAGTGCAGTGGTTTTTCTCACTAATAAGTAATTCCCTTTTTTTTTCCTAGAGAATTAAACATTCCTCAGAACATATTGATCTGGGGGTCACTACTTTCCTAAAATATGGCTTCTGTTCTGGTGATAATATTCTAGTCAGTATAGCAGTTTGCTAACTAATGCAGATTTGTTCATTTCTCCTTTGTTCAGTATAGTACCTTTAACTTTATAAACTATTTAGGATAAAGTACTGTATGATTACTATTTTATGATTGAGTGTTTATGCAGTTACATACATTCCCTTAAATAAAATGTACCTGTAAACTACAGAGTGTATATTAGTCATCAAAATAAAAAAGATGTCTAGATTAAAAACAATTATTTAATTGGAATGTGTATAGCTATTCTACATTAAAAGGTAATAGCATATATATCTTTGTTTGGCTTCTTAAGTATAATCTGTAGTGATATAATAGCCACAAAGATATATGAAAAGCGTGAGACAGATATTCAGATATTTAAGAATTCATGTGTTCTGGTCCTCATCTTTTGCACTTTAATACTCCTATGATACCATTAACATGCTGTAGAGCTCACGTGTCAGTTTTTCAGGGAAGAACTCCATTTTATAGAAGACAGCAAACCTACAACTAATCAATTATCCTAATAAATATATTGCTCCTCCTTAAATCCTTCCTTAAAAGGTAGGAACATTGCCACAATGCCTGAAAAAACCTGAACTATAGTAAGACAACCAGTATGTCAGCCTCTTACAATTTCTTCTATATTGGATCACCGTTACCTATATGCAGTTATTTGTTAACTGTAATTGTTTATTTTCTTACATTGGGATTGAATTTTCTGCAACCAAGATAGAACGGCTATAATAGATATCACCTGAGAGGGTGATAGGGCTGAGAGCAGGGTGGAAGACAGGATTTAAGAAGCACAGTGGCTGTTGAACAGCTGTTCTTCATTATAGGAAAATAGCAGAGACCAGATTGCCTTTTAGTGTGTTGTTTTAAGGACATTCATTCTCCACAGAACCTACATGGATGCAGTAAGATTCATGCAGAGTGAACAGATGATAGAGCCATACTGAATGCCTTGGGTAATGTGTCCCCTGTCTTCCCCACTCCCCACCAAAAAGCAGAAGAGCCTTTTGAAAGAAAGATGTCTCATTTGTCTTCCCTTAACTTATGGACTTGTTGCTGAATTCAGTTCACTGAGCTAATGGGAACAGTATTCCTTGTGTCTTTTTTTTTTTTTCCCCTCTGAGGTCCCAATCATGATATTAGGCATTAAAGACTTTTTTTTTTTTATTGCCTAAATCTAGGCATCTATTGTCATTTTTCAGTGCTGCAGGATATCCTGCATGCCCCCAGCTTTCAATACAGAGTGATACTTATTTCCCATAAGTCTCTGTGTTCTATCTGCTGACCTCATGTAGATTTCTTCCATACTTTAGGGCATCTCAAATGGCCGTCAGCACCTGCAGGTAACTGAACCTCACCACAAGGCCTTCCTTTGGCATGCTGATCTGGGATTCTTGTAAGTGCAGCCTTTGGCCTGAGTATTACCTTTGCCTTCTTCAAAAATAGAGATACTCTGTCTTCTGTCATTTACTATTTTTGTGATCCATTTGTGAAGAGATTTTAAACTGGAGAACACAATAATTTTCATTTAATTTCGGTGTGATCTGAGTGTATATTTTCCTTACTTTCCTTTGTTTAAGCTGTTTTGGTTTGGAGCTGCCTCTTTTTATTTGCTTCATAAATCATCTTCCTTACTTTTGGATAAGATAAAATGTTATTTACAATGGTAGTATTATTTCCTGAAACATGCATATGATTGTTTAGGTCTTAGAGTCTCTAGTGAATTATTTGTAAAATATTATGTGTTTACTATTGGAGAAGTTTGGCTTTCTTTTCTAGGAAACAACTTTGGAGAAAGGGGTGAAAGGGAGTATTTTATTAATATGTTGTGTGGAAGTTAGTGATAAGTCAAGTATATGGTGGAAAATTCCTTTCATCTTGTTAAAAGTTAGAAAATCAAGAAAGAAATCATTTCACTAATTCATTTGAGTTAATGACTGTTTAAAAAAGAAACTCCAAACAACTTTTCTCATAGTGGCCTAAGTAGCATCATCACTACATGAAAAACAAGTAGCAAATTTAATGGGGAGGATGAGGGCATGCAATTTGAGCTGTCATTACGTTGGCAATAGTGAAGAGACACCAAGGAGAGAGCAGTGTCATGAAAAGCAGTTTCTCACTTGGGCAAAATAAAGAAAGTGCAAGTTTCATGATTAAATGAGGATCAAGTAAATTGAAACCTTTCATATGCACTGATCAAGAAAAACATTAGTGTTTCAAGAGCAGGATGGATGCATGAGAACCTCAGTCCAGAACTTCTGCTTATAGGTAGTAGTGGTAGAAACGATTGATGCTGATAACAGGTCAGAATTAATCCATGGACTTGTAAACTCAAAGATCTGAGTACTTCACATTGTGTGGAGTAAGAATAATAGCTTTGGTAAAATCACAAGAAGGCAAGCGTTTTATTGCTTGCAACTAGGATGCAGAGAAAGTGTGTGGTTACAATACTGTGATGAATAAAATGAAGTGCGGTATAATTTTAATTTATGATCTAAGTTAAGGTAGCTACTGTTTTGAATATCCTTGCATTAATAAGTTTGTTTCCCTATGTTTTAGAAACACTTTCTGGTGAAAATAATACAAAGCCAAATATTGGTCTTATTTTCCTACTTAAATGAAATATACCTCAACTATTATGTATATTGTTTTCACAATTTAATCAATTAAAAAATATTATGGAAATTACTTATTAGTTATTATTAAGTGGCATGAAACAACATGTAGTTGTGACTGGTAAAAAAAAAACCCAGAGTATGAAAAGTAATATTAAATAAACAAAACTAAAAAGCTCAAACAAAATGTGTTTCAACATTTTTGAAAGCATTTTTTAGCTTTTTAAATTTCTGTTTTGTGGGAAATTTTGAAATAGTTTGTTCTGATTCAGAATAATCAGAATACCAGAATTTTCCATTAAACTGGAAATTCCCAGTTTCAGCTGTCTGTAGTCTTGCTGTCCCTTTCCCAATGTTAAGCACTGAATAGATCATCTTTTCTCCTAAAAGTTGCTTTCTGTATTATTCTTAAAAGAAGCAAAAAGTCAGAATTAACAAAGAAAGAAAACTGAGAAATAGGACTGCATAAGTTCTATGCTTGCATGCACAGAAAGAATGCAAAACAAGTGGGAATTGTGACAGGAGGGAGTTTACATATATGTGTGTGTATCTTCCTGGTAGATGAAGGATGATTTCCACAAGTCACTTAAATGTCTGTATCACAGAAAGAAAAATGCACGGCCTTATATATTCCATTAATTTCCTAACTTTTACCTTCAAGTTTAGACAAAATGTCGAGACATATATTCATTTTTCCAAAGTCATCTCAAGGGTTAATTTCTATTCATAGATTTTTATAAAATACAGTTCAGCAGATATATTTAATGGTACTTTGCTTTTTCTGTAAGTTAGGAACATGAATTCTAATGCCTATGTGTACCTTTTTTTTTTTTTGCTGTCTCAGAAAGGACTATAAAAGACAACAAACTGAATACTATAAATTTTGTTACAAGTAGGTTGAATATTTCCATACTAAGCAGATGGTGTGAGGACACAGAAAAAATGCCTATTTGTTTTATCTTAGCCTGAGGAGATTTTACATGATTTACAATAATTTCTGATGTCTACACTTGTAAACAAACACTATTTGGAGATTAAATAAGATATCTCTAACCAGAAAGAACATCTGCCTAGTACATTTCTTTAATTTACAATTAATCTGGCTACTATTGCATTGCTCAGGACACTTTCTTCTAGTTCATTTCTCTCCACTTCCAAGATTTACTGTACAGAAGGAACTTATAAAATTTATACAGTGTATTGTGGACTGAAGCCAATATATTTTGTACCTTCAAAGACTAAGCCCTCTTATTGACATTTTTACATCTCTTTTCTTCAAACAGAAGTTACAGATACCTTATTCACCCCTAGTTTGACCTATTAGTTACAGTACTTTATCTTAATCTGGTTTATTTTGATCAAAAAATTAAGAGCTAATGAAAAGAAAAAAACAACAACCAAACCCATAAAAAACGTCAGCTAATTGTAATTTTTAGATTTTAGTCAAGTATGTTTTCATTAAGAAACTACTGAATAATTCATTTAACTATGGAACTACTAAAAGAACCCCACAGAATAACAGAATTTCTGCAAATAAAATATATTTATTTTCATCTGCTTTTTCTTTGATAATGTTATTTTTTCATTGGTTATGCTTTTAAGTTTTCTGAAAGGTGGTAGTGGCTTAGGCCATTGAAACTGACTTCGCAAATTTCTGGTTTTGGATTTCAGGATGTCCTGTGTGTGAATGCATTAAAACAAAGAAAAATGCATCTTTGATCTCTAGCAGATCTTAGAATCATAGAACTGTCTAGGTTGGGCCTTTTAAGATCATCTAGTCCAGCCATCAACCTAACTGATAAAAAAACATCACTAAACCATGTCACTAAGCACTATGTCAACCCATCTTTTAAATACCTCCAGGGATGGTGCCTTAACCGCTTCCTGAGCAGCCCATTCCAATGCTTGATAACCCTTTCAGTGTAAAAAAATTTCCTAATAGTCAATCGGAACCTCCCCTGGTACAACATGAGGCCATTTCTTCTTGTTCTATCCCCTGTGACTTGGCAAAAGAGATCAACCCCCACCTTGCTACACCCTCCTTTCAGGTAGTTGTAGAGAGTGGTAAGGCCTCCCCTCAGTCTCCTTTTCTCCAGGCTGAACAACCCCAGCTCCCTCAGCCTCTCCTCATAAGACTTATCCTCCAGACCCCTCACCAGCTTCATTGCCCTTTTCTGGACCCGTTCCAGGACCTCAATGTCTTTTTTTGTGGTAAGGGACCCAAAGCTATACACACTACTCAAGGTGGGGCCTCACCAGTGCTTAGTACAGGGGTAGGACATCTTAAATCTTAAATACGATTGCTTTGAACTTGGCTTTTATTATAACTTCTGCCTCTGAATTACTGTATTACCTTGAGCCACTTGAGTAATTTCTCCAATCAGTTCCATATTTTCCTGTCTGTGAAAGAGGAATAACAGTTTTGAAATGTTTTTTAATGCACTTTGAGACTCTTAGAGGGAAAGCAGAGCAAGCCACGTTATGTATTTTTTGGAAAACATCATGGTGGCCAAAAAACACCTCTGAATGTTTATAGGAAGTGACAAGTTACTGTGTTAGCCCTGCGCGTATTATGTCTCTGTCATCTTCCAGAAGTGCTAAGCACAGCTGGAAGAATTCCCAACAGATGCTTCCTTTTACTACTTTTCTTTTTTTTTATTTACATCATACACAAGTGTTCTTGTCAAAGACCTTTGCAAAACTGTTTCTGGAATTATTGTTCTTTATACGATACTAATATTAAAGCATGATAAAAGTGTATGTTATGGTGTTATTTAAACTTATGTAGGTGATGAGTAATATACCTGAAAACTGGGAAGTATAATGGGAAAGGGAATGGCATCCCATGAGGTGGCAGTCACCAATGGCTACCTATGTTGTTACTGGGGATATACAGGGAAAAATTTAATAAATAATCTTTGGTCTAAATATGTAAATGTGATTGATTTATAGAATAAAATCCTGATTTTACAAGGAGAGTCATTAGCATGAAACTTTTTTCCAGTCTCTGAACCTGTCTGCGGGTTGAGCCATGCCCCTGTGCAGAAAAAAGACTTGCTGGCAAAGAAGCTACTGTCTGGGTTGCTTTTCAGTACCTGCAGTGCTGACTTGACTTCTTTTGATGCTAATGGGTGGTTACCATTTAAGATTGGCAAGACCAATTTGAACCTTACTTACCCTTTCCATAATAGTTTAACCTCTTTTCCTTCAGTGTTACTCTAGAATATTGGATAGTTTTAAAAAAATAAAATAAAAAATCGTGGATATGAAAGGTTTTATAACATGAAAAACACAAAAAAAGTAAGAAAACATGGTTTACCTTTGTTAGAGGAGCAAGTTCTGTGAGAAGTATCATGTTAGAAATTTCAATGATGAAGAGAAATAAGAGCCTTAGGACAAATTATTTCATTGTATAGAATTTAAGCTTTTCTCACAAACGATTAAGAGAAAGAGAACACATCTACTTCGTATTCTGTGTTATTTATTTAAACCAGACTTTTCTGTTTCCGTGTCTACTTTTACAGCTATCATGTCTTTGGTTTGCTAAATCTTTCTTTTTCTTGCATGTTTTTTTGTTACATAGGATATTTTCTAGACCAAAGATTATTTTTGTATCTTTAGAAAACCGTTTCTGTTTAAAATCTTTCTTTTTATGGGCAACAGCATCGTCATTATGGTAAGGAACTGAATATTGGTGCAGTTTTGAGATGCTTCAAAACATCATCAGTGTTTCAAAACACTCCTTTAAGATTTGAAAAGTGTAGCAAGCTGTGTAGAAGATTTTATGAGTGGAACAAAAATCTTTGCTTATTGTTTGAATTAGAAGATTTCACTATCTTTATAAATTTCTATTTCCATTCTTTAGTCTTTTGACAGAAAAGAAAGCATACATGCAAGCATGATATCTAGCTATACATTGTAATGTTTGTGGTGTTTTTTTTATACTTATCTGTCTTTTGGTGAATGATTCAGATTGTAAAAGTTGAGGGTTTTTTATGTTTCTGTAATCATTGATACTGGATCTATATGCTACTGGGTCATTGAGAAACACAGGTCTGAGCCAGATCAGCTGTTAACACAAAATCAAATTTCAGCTGAACAAGGTAGCGCAGAATTCAGTGTTGATGTGATTTTTATGCTGGTTGCAGAAGGAGACATGGTATTTTATTCTTCATAACATTAGAGGGGTGCAGGCAATTGTTATGTGAGCTGGCATAAAGATTGCAGGTACAAAATTAATCTGTCAAAACTTGAGCAAATTTTAACAGGCACAGTGAATTTTGTTGGAAGCATTATATCATGTACGCCTGGAATATTTTTATATAGTATAAACCCTAAAGCTAAGTGTACTAATCATTGAGCCATGGACTCTAGCAAGATTGGAATATGCTGTCTTAGAATTAGTTGTATATTTCTAATTTTAAAAAATTATCTTGAAATCTTTTGGTAGAAGATTACAGTGCTCTGATACGTGTGATAGGTTTCTGGGGTTTATATTCTAATTTTACTGATAGGTTCTTATAATTTTCTTCTATTCTTTTTCTAAAAACGTATATTGTTTATATGGCAACAAAAGTGTGATAGGTGCTTTTCTGCTTACTTTTTGTTGTGATAGGTATATATGACTCTAGTCGTATTGAAATCCATTTAAACTTACTGTGCAATTCTTTACTGGAACAACATTTGTCTGTTTGGCCAGTATTTCTTCCATTGGAAGAATCTGTAACATTGCTACTATATAAAAACAGCATCCCTTCCTCTCTAAGTTAAAAAAAAAAAGACAATTTTATGTTTGAAAAATCAAGCACATGACAGGAAAAACCCAAGATTTACACTGTACATTCAGTTTCTTCCCTGAATGAAGAAGGATTTCGTTGGGGGAAATACTGTGTAATTACAGGTTAATAAAAGGATGGACTCAAGGCTACATGAGTGGCCACATGTTTGGCATTTCCAAGAGCACTTCCCAGTCTTGCAAAACATCCATCTGAATCACATACATGTTATTTCTTGGTCTTTGAGCACGAGACTCACTCCTTTTGCTCATACTTTAGTCCTCCTGCTATAAAAGTGGTCTCACAATTTAGTAAAATTATTATTGCTTCTCCATCACTGCACATGGCATGGACTGCCATGATAGGAAAGATAGGAAAAAAACAGCCTATGTTGTTGTGTTCCATGCCATACTTAACAGTGATGTTGTGTTTTAAGGCTGTCTCTACACTTCACAAAGCAGGCACCAGTTTTCTCGGGAAACCACAGCAAAGAAGGATATGTGCTCAGGTCTTGACTCAAGGCTCAGGACGTACACCTTGAATGGAGAATTTAGAAGTGCTTCTCAGTTTCAGTGTCCATATGTAGTCGCAGGAACCTCATTGACTTAATGTTGCCTGGGAAACAGCTTCCTTTAATTTTAATGTGGTTCAGTCTTCCTGGAGACAACCATTACACAACCTTGTATGTAAAAAGAATGGATGTGATCCAGATGCATTTTGTACTAATTACCTGTACTTGGTAACTACTACATTGTTTTCATGGCTGTCAGGTGAGTTGAGAAGCCTAGAGCAACCATCATTCCAAACACATTAAAGCCTTTTGTAGCTCAGCAGGCACCATGGCCTTTGGCTGTCACGCTACTATATATGACTAACTAACCAAGGTGTTTTCATGATTTAGTTGGGAAGCTCTGTCAAGATCTGCCTGCTAAAAGAAATGGCTTAGCTGGTGCTGTTATTCCCATAAAGGTGTGAAGGCATATGCTGCTGCCAAAAGAAAAGGTTTTAGCAGATGTTAGTGATGGGTCCTAGGTCCCTGATTTTTTTCTTTGCCATTACAGACTGTTATATTTTTCTTTCCTTCCTGTCTTGCACTGATACACCATGCTGTGCACAGTGAAGAAAACCCACAACTGTCATGTTCCACTGGGACTCTATACAGGGAGACGTTTTGAACAGTTATAAGCACTCTGAAACACATATTGATTATGAGTATTTATTAATTTATTTCAATACTAATTAAGTCTGTATTTGATTTTGATCATATGTGATCTTTTTTAAAGTCAGTGTTTGAACAACAGGTGAGACAGAATGGTTTTATAAAAAGAAGCTTTTGTCTCTTCCATCCAAACTGACTGGTGGCTTACTACCTACAGAACTGTAAATATATTTATTTTTACACTTAAATACTGTTCAGTGTGGTATGGGTAGTGAAATCTACCCTCAAAATAACTGCTGGAACTGGTTAAGTAATCCTAATATTAATGAAAATGTTCTCAAAATCATGTTTTACAATACAGTATTTTAAATATGCATTATGTGAACACTTCTGGTTTGAGTTGATTCATGTGTTATGAGAACCAGCTGAAGTTCATGATGTAACCATGTTAACACTTTTTAATAGCTTTTTGAGAACACAACACAATTGTGTTAATGATAATCAGTTAAAGACTCTATTTGTTCCAGATGTTACTTTCCTAGGCAAAAAAAAAAAAAAAGATTAAACCCCCCCCAATTTCTTCTATGTCCCTGTTTAATGTCAATTACTCAGAAAAGTCCTAATGTAAACCTAATCTCTTTCTTTAGATAACATACTAGCAAGCCATAGCTTGAGTTGGATATGTGAATACAATTGTGAAAGAAACGGAGATGCCTAGAAAAGCATTTTCTTTTTTTGGCACGGATCTTTAGTTCCCAGTGGCCTAAAGTCCCACACCACAAAATCACTATAATTGGCATGGCTGGCAACTTCTTCTCTCATTGTCAAACAGATCCTTTACAGTAAATTTGTAGGAACTCTGAAATTGAGCTAATACCAAAAGTATCAAACGGAAAAAAGAAAGCAAACCACACACAGATTCAAACATACCATTAAATGACTGACCATTAGACTGAGTGACCTATATTAACAAAAAATCATTTATTTATTAGTTGCTTATATTTCAAAGGTTCCTCCAAGAGAAACTTGACATTCAATGCCTCATTGGCAACATGGATACATTTTACTACACTTATGTTAGATAGACATGTCCAGGCTTGTTCATAATGTTAAATAAACGTTGATCTTAAGGGTTATACCTTCAGAAAAGAAAGGAATCGGGATCTTGGGAGGCAGTGAAACATTGTACATATATCCATGTTGCAGTAGTAGCTGGAAAATATCTTTAGTCATTACAGTAGGCTGTAAGAATACCTTTTTTCCTGCGACTTTTCTTCCCTTCATAAATTAGGAAAAGGATGATGACTCAGAAACTTTCCTGTACTAGGGCAAGCTCAAGAAAGGAAGGAAGTTATTTATGGGTCCTAGATTCCTATATTTATGTAGCGCTTCTACATTGCTCCAGAGGATTTTCACTATGAGGATATCTCAGGCAAAGGACATGTACAAAACACCACGATGATTTTCAACTACATCATTCATGTTCACAGATTATCCTTGGGATACAGTCTCTTGTAGCAGCTCTTGTAAGGATATTTGCTCTCATTCCTCTATACTGCAAACACTCTGTAGCCCATCATGCTACTTTTCATAAAGGAGCTTTCTCACTGTTTCCCTTCAACATTGCAATTGATCTTTCTGTGACTGCATGTTCTGATTAGCAAAGTTGGAGAGGAGCGAGGAAGAAAGCAGGAGGCTCCGAGGAAGGAAGTGAACCTACTGCCCAGAAGTAAAGAAATGTTCTTCTGCCCTCTGCAAGTATGGTCACCGTATCTCAAGGACTGTGTCCTTATGGACAGTGCTTGTTCTAGACAAGTCCCAGTTTCTCTTTGCGGCACCGAGAAAGTAAGACCAACTGGCGCTCAGTCGTTCTGGGCATGCGTGAGCATCCTTGGTACCATCATACAATGAGACTACAATGAATTTAGCTACAGCTGCCACCTATCTTCTGCATTTTCCTCTGGTCCACTCAAAGCACAAAGGCATTGCCTATGAAGCAGATGGACTGGCAGTGTGAAGAGTACTACAGGGATCATCTAGGACTACAGAGTTCTTCAAAATGCCGGTAGGGAGAGCATGGACTGTTGTTTATTCCAACACAGTGAAGACCTTGACCTTGGTAGATACTGCTCTTGCAAGGTAAGGGAAATATACCATCTGTATCAACATATATTGGGCATTATGCCAAAATAATAGAGTCTTTTTGTAAACAGCAAAGCCAGGTTTTTTTTTGGTTAAGTGTAACATTCACTTCTGTTTTCCAATTTAAGCAGATTTTATTAGCCTTACATGGAGAAAAAGAGTGTTATGAAGCAGTGAAACCTGAAAGTCAGACCTTTTTTCCTCTCTTATTAAATACAAACACTACCCTTGCAAAAGACAGAAAATGGGGTTTTTGCCAGAAGTCAGAATCTACATAAAAAAACTACTCATATTAATCACAGCCAGATTAAGCATTGACTTTTTACAGAAACACTGTGACATGTTCATGCCCTTGATGGGTTACCTTATTTGGATATTTTCCTTCATGTTAATGATTTTTTGCAGTTTGATCAGGGAAAACCAGAAAATTTAAATACGAGTCATGTAGTGACAAGTTTTTTCAAAGTATTTAAGGAAAAAAGCATCCCCTAACAGCAATGTGTTTTTGTGAAGAACAATGGGCAAAGAATGAGTGCCACTAGCCTTCTCTGTCACACAGACTGTTAAATTCTCCACTGAGTGTTCATTAAAAAACATCTATTATCACAGTTTCTGTATATGACTGCAAACAGGGCATCCCACCTTACAAAAAACAAAATCAAGAGTCAAGAATAGCCATCTGTCTGTGTTTGTCAACAATCCTTTGGGAAACCTGGACCTACCAGTCACTTTACTGCCCAGTGTTGAGGATTTTCTGGATGCCCCCTCTGTACTCTTCTTGCTAATGTGGGTAAAATCACTTGCCTGGACTCCCTGGTGCTGTATACGTGTAGAACTGCAGTAAACAGGCAGGTGAGCTGAGCTGGAGTAGTGCTGCGCTGTGTTTAATCCTATTAACAGAGCCCAATTTAGTCCCTGCTGACTGTTTACTTTTGCTGAATGGTGATCCTGCCTACCAAGGCTGCCCTTCTGCCTTAGCAAAAAGGGGACTGTGTCCATATAGATAGGAGAGCTTATCCATTGCCTTTATCTGTATCCTCATGATTGTAGACCTGGATATCTGCCTCTTTACATTTCCCCTCCCAGGCAATGATGTAGTCCACTTCCTTTTGCTTGTCCCTGAGGTCATCCTCACACCCTTCTCCCAGTTGTGAACATCTTGCCTCCAAAGGAAAAAATGCCTGTCTTATGAGTTTAGTCTGTTCAGCAGGGCTTTGAAGGGATATATCTTGTGTAGAGGTACAGGGGTCTAGCAGTCTGATATGAGATTGGGGCAGGATAGGCTATGCTGTGTTAGGTGTGATATTTTGGAATATTGGGGTGTGCTGGCAGGAGTGCTGATTGTCTAAACTCTGTAAAAAATTCAGAGCATGCTGGAGAGGAGCTCTCTTAAGGTTTATTTCTTGACATTAAAAATGTGCAGTGCTCTCAGTTCGACATAAAGGAGATTTGAAGTGCTAGACAATGTGAGCAATCAGAGAATCTGGTCTTGAGTGTGCTGCTGAAAGTGTAACAAGACAAACTGTAACTGCAACACGGTAGTTGACTCCACTCATTCTGGCCATAGCCCTGGCATGGCTGTTTTAACATGCGCCAAGCTGATTATAGTCTGCAGGAAACTATGTGCCAACTGAGAATTGCTGGAAGGCAGGCCAACATCAAAACAGTTAGAGGGTAAACTGCTTGTTGACTTTGTGACTGACTTCTGGGAAGAGGGGCAGCCTCTGGCAGCCTCTGAAATTGCTGAGAATGGAAGGAAGTAGTGTCCTCTCAGAAATGCAGTTTAGGGTGGTTATGAGAAAAAATAACCCTTGCGCCTCTTTGAGACAAGAGTTGTGGGAAAGATAGAGTGAGTTCATGGACTTAGTGTGGGGGAAGGGAATGAAGAAACTTGCTGTTTTTGTTGGGAAATGGGTTAGTTTTTCCTTGCTTGCTCCAGTTCGATCCAGAGGATTGGGGCCCTATATGAGCCAATGAAGTCAGGATGGTTTGGAATACATTGTCACTATTGGCCACAAAAGCCAGAAAGGAAAGGTTTTGAAGTCCATCCTTTTAGTAAAAATGGGGACATATCCTGCAGATACCCCTGGACTTTATTCTTTCTGCTGTTAATAGGTTGACCAACACCCCTCGCTTGACCATTGCCAGCCTTCTTAATAGGGGCTGAAATCATAAGCCATGGCTGTATTTCTTGGCTTCCGTCTGTGCTTAAAAGTATTAGAGATGGAGCAGGAGCTGATAGGTAAACTTGTGGCACTTAAATCCAGGCACTTATTCATGATAAAATGCATTTAATTCATTAAATCAACCTCTCCCTGAGCACTTTTTTTCCGCCCTCAATTCCCTCTATCACTACAACCAAAAGGAGTTGTAGTGTCTGCATGTTTTTAAAATAAACAGAAAAATCCTTGATGGTGCTGGACTAGATGTTCCTGATAACATGTTGCCAACAGAAAAGTTCTCATCCTTGAAGAAAGTTTTTCAAGTGGTCATGACACTCTCAATCACGTAAGCCTCTCTTCAGAACAGACATTCGGTGCCCTCAAATGACTCTTCAGACTTGGCTCAGGAACAGGCTGACACAAAAGGGGCTAATTAACACACACATTTTCATGTGGAGGAATCTGGTTTCCAAACAGATTTTTACCAGCAATATAGCTGACGAGCTGAATCTGCTAGGGCTGTTTCTTCCGTCCAATTTAAATGAAAACGGGAACAGGGGACAGGAGAAAGAGACATTTCATTCCAGTGACGGTACAGACATGATGAATTCCTTTGAGCCCAACTTCTGTCATGCTATATTTCTTCTTAAATGAAGCACGGCACAAAGTATCAGAGAAAAAAAATTAAAATATAGATAAATGTTACATGTGCTGTAGACACATCCACAGCATGTGTAGGTATGTACACTTCTGGACTATGTATGTATTTATGGAGAAGAGGGTAGAAATGTGGTCCTACATTATAGCACTGGCCTAGAATCATAAAGGCAACACTCCATTTTTCACTTCTGCTATAAATTTAATATCTTGTATTTCCCTTATAATGATTGCATTCTTGTAGCCCTGCTCTGTACAAATATTTTAAGGCTGCATGTACATCTGTCTGGACAATTGTGAAAGGACAGTGAGAAAAAAGCAGTGAATTTGGTAGAACCTAGAAATCAAACACCACTACCTCTACCCCCTTGCTTGTTAGGAGAGGATATTGTTAATGTGCAGGGCCTCAGGTTCTCGTACTTACTTTCATATGTGCCCTGTTCTACCCATATTGATTCTGAACCAATTATTATTTTACTTTCATCATTATGGGAAATTATATATGCTTCTTTCCTCACCATAGCAACAACTACCCAGTGTTGATAGTTAATTGCTCCAGACTAATCCACTGCATATACCCTTGTATCTGGCAGGGTATTGTAGTGGCTGCTAGTAAAGGGCTCTGAAGATAACAGATTTTCACATGTTTTAGTGCATCACAAGGAGTCCATTGTAACATTGTGCCCTTTGGATTAACATTAAAGAAATGATTTTTTGTCAGTTTATCAAAGGAAAATTAAAGTTCCTTAGACATCAGTTACAGTGAATCTGAGCCTTTAATCATACTGACAAGAAAAGATAGAGAATTTGAGCTAAAGAATGTGTTCCTAGCCTTAATGTTGGATGGCTGGTATTTAACTCTGTGTAAGCTACTGACTTTTTACAGGAAAGAGTTTTATCTCACTAAGGATATATATTTCTGTATCATTTCAGTTTGAAATATTCTACCTCTATATATTTACTCCATATGGTAGACTGGATATTTTTTCATTTCAAAGACTATTAGGTACATTTCTAGAAATGGTTCATTCAGAAATCAGTTTGTTTTACATCCAGCAACACAAGGAACTCAGAAGTTTAGGGAAAAAAAAGTCCAAAACTCCTGATTCTCAGTGACGCTGTCTGGGCACTCCTTATTTCTCGTGAAACTCTATTTGCAGTATTACCAAATATTAATGTACTGAAAACTGTTATAAATGGGTACTAGACCAACTCCTAGAAAAAACATTAGGAAATGCTTAATGAAAGAAAATGCTGAACTTGAAGCTTCTTTTTAAGAAAGTAGGAGAATGCTAAGTGAAAATCATATGCAAACAGAAGGTGATCTGGTTAGTAAATGAATTACTGCACAGTTATGCGGGATTACAGGCTTTGCCACATCTGATCAATAGAAAAATGAACAAACAAACTTAAGTTCTAGAAAGAAAGCATCCTGGACAAACACCTGGGGGTAATTATAAGACCATGACAAAGCAGTGTAGGTGTTACTTTCAGTTTGGAGCCAAAGGGAAAAGGGGGCAGTTAAAAACATGCTCTGGGGAGAAGGAGTAGGAAAGAGCTTTAAATATAATAACATAAAGGGCCACCTTAAAAAAAAAAAAAGTAGTAGTAGGAAGTAGAGAGAATACAAGGAATAGAAAATATGTGTGTTCAAAAGAAAAGCACATTTTTAGGAGCAGAAAAGTGTAGAAATAGTTTGAGATTTGTCCAAAGTCAAGCTGAATTAGATGTTACAAAAAAAATGCACCCAAACTCCAAACATAAACAAAAGGCTTATCTAATTTTCTCTTCTACTCTTCCTATAGTAAGTTTATGAGACCTTTTTTCTCTCTTGTTATATAATTTTCTGTTTTCTCCTTCTGTATATTTAGCAGTGCAGCAAGTATTTCTTAGTTCTCCCGTGTTATGTGCTCTTCTTCACTTTTATTAGTGTGTACTTCCATGGATTGTCTGCCTTCTTAAGCATAAATTGTCCTTTTCACTGCTATTCACTACCTGCAACCATGTTAACCATTTGGAATAGTAAACTTCAGGTAGAAGATGGTATACAAGAGATTTGTCTTGGAAAAGCTTTGTTTCTAATTAGACAATATTTTTTGATATGGGGGATGTCCAGTCATTGAATGCCATGGGTGGTAACTTGTGCCAGCAGAAATATTGAGTTAATATTAAGACTCCGAAGCCTAAAGCTTAAGTTTTGCTGCTTCAGAAAGAGTAATTTTTCTGTATTAACCCTTAAAAATGTAAGCAAGACTTGCCCTGGAGAAGCTATGCAATGAAATTCATTCTCTTATGCAGATCCAAAGAAAATAATTATGAGAGAAGGTCAATATGCATCCATACAAGAAAATGGGTAATGAGAATGATAGAGGCTGAGACCTGTCACTAAGAAGTCTCATCTGAAACACCTGCTGCGAGCAGACCAGTAGCCCCCTAGTTTTGTTACAACTTAAGTATAGTTGAGCTTTAGTAGATTTTTGAATTTACAAACTTTGATATGTTCTCTATTGTGGAACTAGTTCATTTTTTTTTTGCCTATCATAAACTGACTGCCTGTTCAGATTGTGCAACACACTTTTTACCTTTAGAACTACTGGTTAATGCTCTGGAATTTTTATTTACAATTTGAATAATACTAGGAGGCCTCAGGTATAGGTTAGAGCATTTTTTAGTGTAAGTTCGTGAGGAAAGCACCATACAAAATCTACAAAAGCTTTTGACAATAAATCTTGAAGGCTGTCAAAAGAAAATGTTGAGCCACAGCGAATAAAAAATAAAAAGAACATGTAACTTTAACTTGTTGTGTTGGTGTGGACCAAGCATGTATTCCTCTGTTTGGGAGGTGTCAAGTGGAGCATGCTATCTAACCACAGCCCTTTATAGTGGCTGAGGTCTAAACTTGACCCAAGTGCATGTTTAGCCAGATGTCATTTGCGATTACAGGAATTTGGACTGACTTTGAGCTAAACCACAAACCTGGATGAATGAATGTTGTTCCAGATGCATTATCTCATAATCCTAAAGAAAATAAGATCTCAGATGAAAGGACTATAGAACTTTCCTTTGTATGAGCTTTGAAAGCTAAGGCTAATCCTGAGATCATTGAAAAGGTTTAACCTACCACTGTGTGAAATTTTAGCCAAACAGAACTTAAGAGCTTTAATACTTTTAGAATTCCCTCAAATTACTAAAGAAAGATTCAAAATTAATTGAACTGCTTCAATGATCTTGAAATGTATAACAATTTCTCACTTTAAAACACTTTAATATATTATTACATGTATGTTAGCTTACATTGTGCTGTTAACACCTCAGTCAAGTAAGGAATATTCTTCATTGTTGGGAACTCTTTACACATAGTGTTATCCAGAAAAATCATGGAGATTCATAGAATCATAGAATCATAGAATCATCTGGGCC
>JAOXJM010000001.1:59928297-59976832 GCA_026413425.1 Tringa solitaria | reverse complement strand
TGAGTCATCTTGTGAATAAGGGGAAGATGAATTCAAATGTTATTTGCCAGTAGTAATAGATGGTACCACTCTGGTTCTGTCAATCTGCTAAATAATAAAGATGGACCTAATACAGGAAGTCAGTAGGAGTTTTGCTTGGCTAAGGAATGTAGCATAGAGTACTAGGAAAGTAATGAATTTAAATAAGAAATATCTATTGTG
Organism: Tringa solitaria; assembly: GCA_026413425.1. Taxonomy (NCBI): domain Eukaryota; kingdom Metazoa; phylum Chordata; class Aves; order Charadriiformes; family Scolopacidae; genus Tringa; species Tringa solitaria. The sequence continues at coordinate 59,976,631 of JAOXJM010000001.1, read as the reverse complement.
TTGGTCTACATTCTAATCCTGCCTCTAGCGAATTAACTGGAAACAAGGAAGAACCCCTCTCCTCTGATATAAATTAGTTCTTTTGTTAGCAACGAAGTAAAATGTAAAGTAACTTGCCAGTAGCCTATAATGTTATATTTTCTCAAAATAGTAAGAGCTTTAACTGTTTGGTTTTGTTTGTTTTTTTTTTTTTTCTATTAATGTCTGTCAGTGAAGGACAAGTTATGAATGTTGGTCATTTTAGAGGCAGAAGAAATTTAAATTTTTATCATATGCCATAATACACATGAAAGAAATAGTAAATCTATAGGAGAAGGGACTTGTAAGAATTAGCATACAGATGATATCACATTACCAATCTGAGTTATATGAATAGCTATTATTACATGCATCATAGAATATTTCATTATTGAATTAGAAACTGTAAGTTTTAAATTAAATGGCATTTTCATATGAAATTCTGACTATAAAAAAGATGTCACAGATGAGGCTTGAAAGTTTCTATTTTTTTAGTGATGTCTAGATCAGGTCAGTTTTTAAAAGCCTCCCTCTTCCCTCTACTTACCAGGGTAAAAAAAAATGCAAAAATGACTGCTATTTTATTGTGCTTAAAAATCTGAATTCTCAAATTTTAGCTTGTCATTGCTAAAGGAAAAGGAAAAAAAAAGAAATAGTGGCATGGTTTTAGTACACTGAGAGTAGAAGAAGAATAGACAAGTAGAAAAAGATTAGAAAGACAGGGGAAATCAACTTGGCAAAAAAAATCTAGAAGGGCAGGAAGGTCAGAACGGGAGAGAAAGCTTGGAAGAGACAGATGTGCTTGGGAACAAAAAGGGTGAATGCAATTTCTGGAGTAGAGTGAAGCCTTGGACTCATTAAAGCAGAGCAAAACAATCAAGAAGGAGACTTTGGGGAGCAAAGAGAGCAATCACACCTTGGAAGGAAAAAGAGAAAGAAACTGGGAAGTGGGCCTGAAAGTGGAGAGCAGGGGAGAATTGAGAAATGAGGTTTTGGGAGAAAAGATAGGGCTTTGCTAGGATGGAGTTAAGCAAAAAATATTGCTAAAGGCTCCAGCTCTCTGAAATGTCAGCCAAGGTGGCTGTCTGTAAATCTCTGGGTTTATTTATTTGTCTTGCCACAATATATAAAGGAATTTATTTAGTTAGTGAAACACATTTTTATTGCATTCTGCAGAGCCTATTCTCCCTTCAGTGCTAATGGGAAATTGTTGAATAAATCGATGAGAGAACAGATGTCCTTGAGTACTTTTCCATTGACAATTTTTTCTTGCTATTTAGAATTTTTAAGAATATGCAAACTTTTGGAGAAGTCCACATAGAATGTGCCTAATTCATGCAGGCTAGAAATGCAGAAATTCATACTTAATTGTGAAATATAGAGGACTGATAAATGGTTAGATGATATAACTCTGAATCACTTAATCACTAACATCATCAGATTGTCAGTGATGTTACTCCAACAGAAACTGCTCCCCTACGTGAAAAACAATTGTACACTGTATTCCCAAACACTATCTTGGACAGTGAATTAAGCAGTCTCAGTGATTAATGGATTCAGCAAATACTGGAATAGATTAATCAGTCTTTGATTATGGCGGGTTCAGAGAAGTAAAGAAGTTATGGGGAAAAAAAAAAAAACAAACAAGAAAGGAGTTCTGCTAACAGCATAGTTCTTTCATTGAAAGCTCTAAAGTTTTATAGAATTTGTCCAATTATACATATTTAATCAGACATATCACGTTAGGAAAAGAGTCTGCTTCCTTTGCTTGTAATAATTAGTATCTCACTCTTCAGGTGGGATACCTAAAAGCAACAGAAGACCTTGAGAGATAATGTACTGTTCCTCATATAAAGATGAGGAGGAAATAATGTGTTTAAAAACTTGTTTCATTATTTTCTTTCTTTTTCACTGCATATCAACACAGTGCTTTGAAAAGTTTCCTCCCTTGTGTAATCTGATTGTTGGCTTACATCACCATGCTGCAGCCTGAGCTAAACCAAAGCAATCTAAACCCCAATGAATCTGCAGTGTCTCATCTACTAATATCCACATTTTTTTCACAGGTTTCATAACTAGCTAACTACAGAAGAATGTTGTTTGTACCTGTTAGTGGATGTATAGCTCACATATTTAAAGACAAAAATGAGGAGAGCAAAATGTCTTCACAGCAACTACCAATATTCAATTTTTCTTCTAATTTCATGTGACAATTGTATTTTGGACAGGGATATTAGGAACCAAAGGCTGAAATCCTTCTTGTACTTAGGAAACACACCTTGTTTGGTAACCTTCCTACTCATGTTGTCTCATTCTGTTCTGTTCAGTAAAAATATACATACGTGAATATATATACACACACATAAAGTTCTTTCCCTCTTTGACTGTTACTGTTACTGACATACAGACACACAAATTAGTATAAAAAGCAGAAGGGGGTGGGTTATACAACTTCTTCTGGTTTGATGTGATGTGTGTAGAGTAAAAACCATACCCAAAAACCTAGCAGGAGAAGGGTTCTCTCGCATGTCATTGAGTGGAGGAAGGGGCAGGCATAGACATGCTAGATGCAGGAATTGTCAGGTTACATGTGTTGAACCGTGAAGAGAGTGATTTCTGGCATCTTGTAAGAAGCCCGCTGGTGGCTGGTACATAGAGCCATAATGTCCACATTAAAAGAGGGAAACTTTGTTTGGAGTCTGTTCAAGTCATGATTATTGTAAAGGGTGTTTGTCTTTAGCAGGAAGGATGAATAGAGGCCTGAACTTAAATCTTGGCTGCAGGAAAGATTTTTTTCATTGTTTTGAGTAGTGTCAGCAAAGGTGGGTACAGTCTACGTTTTGAATTTCAGCACTTTGGGGTACCCCTCTCATAAACCAGAACCAGCAACTTAGTCATGGTGTGCGTGAGAGTAAGTGATGCACAAGAGAGGCACGTTATCACAAGACTTGCATTGCAATTGACCTTTGTGAGACTTCATCCACAGCCTCCCACAGGGATCTGAGTGAATACTAGACCCCCTACAGGTCAGAGAGTTCTGCCAACTTGCATCAAGTTTACATTAAAACAAGAAAGGAAAAATAAATTCTCAAACCTTTCAAATGGAGAAACATTTTTTGAATTAAGATTTATTACTTGGTTTCATAATCTGTTACTTGACAGCGGCTGGCTATACAAAGTGTGGAGTCTATTGGATTAGTTTATATAACAGATGGTTCTGTTTTCAAATTTACTCCAAATGTTCAGATGCTTTAGTAAATTAATATTTCCCATCTGATAATACCCCATGGGCTCAGCTTTAAGCTTTGGTCTTTCAACAAAAAAAAAGTTAATAAAGACCACTGGGAATCATTGTCACTTGATTTGAAAATGATAGCCTGGGGAGTGACAGGACTAGGGTAAAATGCATAAGCAATGGCAATAAGAGTATTGTAATGAGGTTTAAGCTAAAATCAGAATGCATACAGTGTTGCAGTTTATTTCTCAAAATAATTTTATGGGAAGATTTTGAGACCTATTTCATGTGTTAGACAGGTGTGTATGTATCTTGCACTATCCAAAAGTCCAGTTGTGTGAAAAACAATCTTGAAAGTGCATAAAGCAAGACCAGGTCAATAAACTCATTAAGCCTCATGAAAGCGCTGTAAAATGGGTGAGACTATCAGTATAGTACAACACCCTATTGCAGTGTATTAATTGTAATAAATGGGTCATCTTATGTGTTTTTGAATCATTGGGAGAAAAAACAACAGCAAAAAGAAATCAAAGACAAATTCTAAAGACCTACAGGCAGTAAGTACTCTGTGTTATCTGTTTCTTACTCAGTGGACATATAGAGATATTCTATATTGACATGTGAACCTTATATCAACCTTCAACAATTTTCTTCCTTTCTGTAAACTGGCATCTAAAAAAAAAGCCTTACTAAAGGATATTAAGAAAATAGGAACTTCAAACAGTGAAGTTGCTATTTCAACATAAATTTTCTCTCTGTGCATACATGCAATATGATATAGGTTCAATTACATAGCACATTTAATTAGACAGCCACATCCCACTTCTGCAGAACTCCAACCTCATTAATGGCTATGACAAATGGTGCTCATTGAAGATTGGTCTTTATTCAGTAGTTCTTCACAGTCTCATTTTTCAATATATGACCCTATGCATTATTTATCATGTGCCATCCAAATCCTGTTCAGAATATAGCACTTTTACTGTGTACAGAAATACGTCTACTGGGCTCTTGCATTAATGCCAATGAATTAGTTCAAAAGGAGTATGTGACCTTAGATGGGATTTCCAGAGTTATGTGACCAGGCTCTGTCTGTGATATAAAGGGTAAGTAAAAATCTTCAGGGAGCTATGAGAATAGACTATCAAGTTCAGTAGACTGCTATCCAGGGATGACACATAGAAGATTATGGAAAACAAAAGTGCAGTTTAAGTCTTTCCACCATGAAAACTTAAGAATCTTACTCAAAGGTACAGGAAAGCACATCTGTGTACTTTTGACAAAAGCCCTATCCCTCACACTTAGTAATGTGGAATCGTATAACTGTCTAGGTTGGAAGAGACCTTTCAGATCATCAAGTCCAACCATCAAAGTATCTAAGCTCTTGCTTTGAGTAAAAAGCAATGAACACTATTATTTCCAAATTTCAATAGAGGAGGAGGGAGCAAAGAAGTTGATAGTACTGCTGCCATGATGTTGGTGATGCAATAGTTTACTAGTTAAGCATTCACTTGACATGTTAGAAATCCAGGCTTAGTTAATTTCCATCTATCCTTGCCAGAGGAATCAAATATAAGTGGCAAGTAAGTGGACAAGGTGAACCATAATTCCTTATTTTAATGTCTAGAACATGCAGTCAAGAATGAGGGAGGAGATGAGTGAACAGCTGTTGCCTAAGACAGGGAATATCTATTTTACTTTTCCCCAAAAAGGAATCCTTTAAAAATGTTAAAAATCTACAATGGAGTGCAGGGCTTTCTAATCCAGCCCTTCTGTTTTGTGAAGCCTAACAACTTGTCCAGAAAGTTCATACACATCATCCTTTCATGTTGTGGCAGAGTTTCAAAGGGAACCATTGTTTCTATCCTCCCTTCCTTGCATTCCCCAAAAGTCAGTTGTGTGAAAGCCTTGAGTATGACTCACCTCAGAAGAAGGGGAAATTGAGTCTGTACCTCCTACATCCCTGAGAAATGACCTGCTGACTAGACTATTACCTAACAGGAGTCATCACCTTCTTGGCCAGTTAGGTTTTAACAGAAATCAATAGGAGTAAGCCTTTTAATAGACATAAATGGGAGCTTCTAGATTCAAATCAGGCTGATGAAAACATGTATTGAAATAAGCCTTATTTACAGTGACATGGCTCTCTGCAATTATGCAGAAGCAGAATTTTAGATACTTGTTATACTGTGAGGTAATTGAGACTTTTATGGAGATGAGGTGTTTCCAAGATTGGGGGGAAACAGAAATGGGTGATAGTGGATCTCAGAATTAGATGGAGGCTCTGGCTTATATTTACATGAAGACCTGCTATCATTATTTTATTCCTTTCAATCTGTCCATAACACTTTAAAAATATTAATGATTTTATTTTAGTAACAGTCTTGTCCAGTAGAGACTATCATCACAGAACTATGACAGACTATAGATAAAACAGTGAAAGAACATAAGGTGACCAGTCTGACACAGATGAGTTGGCATTATAAGAACAGTCTAAGGGAGGAGCAGAGCTCATCTTGAGACCTCTTTGTTCTCACTGATCTCAGTTAGAGGAGTAAGAGCTCAGCACACTTGCTGTGTGGTTTCACACTGCACAACAAACAAAAAGCAACCACCTTGTCCACTTCAGAAAATTTCAGATTGTTTTAGTTTCCCAGCAGCACCTAAGAGCTGCAATAGTGGCTGAGACAGAAACTGTTTATCCAGGGAAGCTTTAATTTATCTAACCTTCAGGACGACCCTCTTCCTCCTGCATTTTCCAGTCTCAGTGTTATGCTTTATGGCAAGACACTGGTAGCTCTTCTTATTCACCAGGCAGCCTTGAGCACCATGCACTAAATAAGGCCTGGCTTCACTTGGAAGAGCTGTATCACCATGGACATTGGTTGTATTGATATACATACACACAAGAAAGTCACATCACAACTTCATAAAGCAATTTAGATTGCAGTGACAAAACAGGAACAAAACTCAGACTAAAATACCACTGAACTTTCAATTCTGCAAAATATTGTGGATCCTTGCATGGGTCATCAGTGGGTCTGGGTTCTTGAAATTTGTAACATAGCTGTTGAGCACTTCAGCTAAAAAAATAATTTGTTGTAGCAGAAGGCTTTTATCTTCCACTAGGGGGGAATGGATACACATACTTTGCTGGTGAGTTCAACAAATCTTTGCTAGCTCATGAAGAAATTATGAGGCTTGGGGGTAGTAGGTTAACTGGTGTCTTAAGGTAAAGATTAAGAAAGTCATAGTCTAAAAATAGAAACTCACCCTAAGAATGACGCCTAGTTTCCTTTTGTCTGCCTCTAGTTTTCTGAGAGCTTTGGGATATGCTCAGGTCAAACTTTTTTCTGCAACTAAGAGGGGAAAAAATTGAAAAAGTAGGACTTTAAGAAAAATACCAAGTATTACAAGATGCACAGTAAAAGGGTCTAAGTAGATGAAATTTAGTAACATATTTGGTGACTGAAAGCAGGGTCACTAGTTCAAAAGCACTGATCAGCCTCCTCCATCGATATCCGTTCCTGTGCTACATACAATGACTCAAAGCCTCCTGGTGCTACCCTTACTCCCTCCATTAGAATCAACAGCATCTTACCTTACAAACTGTCCCAGTGGTTTCTACATTAAATTACTGTGAAGCAAAGGTGACAGGATCTGACATTTAGCAAAAAAACTTTCCAAAATCACTAATGATGTGGAGATCTCAGTTCTGGGATCTTTGATTGCCAAAGCTAGGAGGGCTTTTGAGTTTGGGTCTTAGCCAGGTCCTCAATCCTGTGATGTGCTGAGGACCTTCAGCTCCCTAACAGCCTTGGCTATGGTTGCTCTTCTGACTGTGTCACCTTGGGCTTCAATTACTGCTCTCAATTTTTATTTTCTCTACTCCTGTTCATTCTTCTATTAACGCCAGTTCTCCTCCCTTTCCCTCCCTCGTGGCAATGAATTTTCATTCAGTGTGGGCCTCTCCAGTTCCCACTGAAGTCAACGAGTGCTTTGCCATGGACTTCCGTGGGAACAAGATCTGGCCTTTCCTATTCTTTCTCTCTCTTTATCCACCCACAGCTGTCGTCTATCTATTCTTGTGCTGCTTCTCTAGGTTTTTTTAATTCTCTGTCCAATATTATAAACTTCATATTTTTTTAATATTTCTCTGGCCTCCTTATGCACTGTAATCTGAACCTTTTGCTATTTAACCTCCCTAATGTTTCACACACCCATTCCCTTGTCCCTCTTTCATTTTGTTTCTTTTCCAGCTTTTGGCTTTCCTATTTTAACCTCTCTGACTGAAATAGGAAACAGAAAAATAAACGAAAGTACTAAGAACTTCATACAGTAGCTGGGTGAGGTGGTGGTTTGGATTCATCAAAGGGTATTAGTTTTTCAAATTTTAATAGCCTAGATAGGAATCTTGTTCATTATTCATCTGTGTTAGAATTGTAATGAAACACTGTAGTGGGGGGAATTAAATTTCTAGACAGATGCTTCATAAATAAAGAAACGTTTCATAAATATCAAATTATGCCACTATCTTAGCATGTGCAGGTTCTCTGTCATTAAAGAAATGTGATAATTATCTCTGATTATTCATTATAATTTAAGAATGGATAATGAATAGAAAATGAATGAGTGAAGGAGGGAAATACCTGTAGCACTGAGGTTTTACCGTTTCTCTTTTTTTATGTGAGTTTTAGGGGGGTTGCAATATTAATTCAGCACTCATTTCAACAGAGAAAATAAATAAGTGATTAAATAGTATCTCATTCAACAGTACATTTAACTGTATGTTTCACTACCTGCTGAACAATATTTTTCCTTGCAACAGGCTCCTTCTCTTTGAACAGTACTCTGTTCCCACTGGCACTTTCAAAGATATGGTCAACATGAAAACTTATTTTGTTGTTTTTTAAAATATATTTCATGAGTAGAATTACATAATTCTATTTCTCAGTTTTCTTCTATATCCCAGACAGAAATAATCCATTCTCTGCCTAATTAAGTTTGTGACAGGCAACAGCAATATGAAATTCTCACACACTTTCATGCCAAAGTACCTCCTTTTTGCCTGAGGGGCCACCTAGAGGAATAAGATCTGAGACAACTGGCCAAGGTACAGCCATTATGTGAAATTTCTGCTGGAAAATGTTCCAGTCATGGTGGCAGCTGTTGACCTGAAGCACTCGTGACAAGTATTTGACAGACATTCCCTACCTTATTTGATAAAGGGAACGCTATTTGGTGAATAATATATTTCTGTCACCACCTACCTAACGTGGATTAGAACTGTAGTCAGATATAAGAGATATTTGAACAGGTAATAACGCTGTGATTGGTAATGAAAGTTCATTCCAACAGAGGAGGTTTACGGTGTGATGGATGTAATTCGTTAGGATTCCAGGAAGTATGATGCAAGGCCTGAAGAGAAAGTAAAGGAATTAGAGAAGAGCATGGTATAGGGAAAACTTCTCTTTTCATACATGATAAGGTAACAGAATCTACTAATATATCTGCAGAAGCTCAGGTGAAAGAAAGAAAACCAGAGGCACATGACTCCTGGACTTGGATATTCTAGAAAATCAGGTTGGAAAAGACTTCAGGAGAGCATCTTGTCATGTCCTTTGCAACCAGGGAGCTTACACCACGCTGGAGGTGCTCTCAATGGCAGATGAAATATGAATCAGCCTCATGATCGCTTGTGTCAGAGCCATGCTGTGATTAGGCACAAAGGAATTTTTTAATGGAAGCGAGACACGAACTAACTAGGATTGAGAAAAAATGCATTTTAGTTCAGTATTCATTTCCTCAGCAGGTTTCACTATCCCAAATTATTCTTGACAGAATAGTTCCAAGCACTTAACTCTTTTACACTAATTACGTTTTTATTTCATAGCAAAAATTCTTATTCCTTGTCCCTATCATATCTAAAATGTAATGACATCTTTTACAATTTAATTAGGATTGTTACAGAATATCAGGCTGCAAGACTTTTCATATGCTGTAAGACACCATATAAATCTGTATGCGTACATTATTTTATTATCACATGATCAGATAGGAAACAGGCTGTTCACCATTAAACTACTTGGGAAGTAACCAGAGAGATCAGGAAATTCTTGTCTGCAAAGTGCGGTAATGGTTATGTATTACCAAGGTCTTACAGTAAGGTCCATTTTGTGAATTTAAGAGAAGTTTCAGTTATGCATCACCTTCATGCAATATTCCTGTATCATATTTGCTTATAACCATAGCAGTAGACTCATCCTTATATTGCATTAATGTTAATATTTCGTGTGTGCAGAGGTGTGTTTAGTTATGGTATAACTCTGAATCATGTGGTAAAGTCCAGTCAACACTCTTTTGTGGATTTAAATGCAAATCAAGTAGTTCTGACATTTAATTTTTATTAATCGCAAAGTACTCTAAACTTTCTCAGAGTCTGATCTTTTCATCCTAAGCTTATTTGATCTTCATCCAAATAACCAGCATGATTCAGTATTCTCCCAGGATATAATATTATAGTTTGCAAAGTGATTGTTAAATGCATTAATAATTTCAATGGGATCATTAATAACATCTCTTGTCAGTGACCTAGCTTGGATAATAACTTTCTTGTGACTTGCATGAAGTAAATTTTTTCTGGGGGAAGGGATATCCATTTCCAGAGGTTTCTAGATGTCTTTCAGTTGTTTTGCAGTGACTGAAATAGCTTTTAAATGTGGTATGTCTTGAGGTTTATGCATCCATGTCTAAGAAAATGTGATAATTGGTTAACCAACCATGCCTCTGTAGTTGGCCTGATTGCTTAATTTAACAGCTCCACCAATATTTGCTGTAAATAACAGTAATTATATGTATTTTTCATGATAATGTCATGATGTTACAGACTAATGCAGCAAGTATCTATCAACACAAGTCATAGAAATTATTAAAATAGTATGGCAAAGAGATCTCTTCTGAACTGAAAATTAATTTGGTAGAATTTTAGTTTATAAGGGCAACGTATCATCATTAGCATTTTCATATCAGGATAGTCACTTGATTACAAAGGGTAATCATCTGGCTGTTGACTTACTGTTAAGAACCCCAAAATGCACCGTAACTTGGAGAGAGACATTAATCACCTTTGTCTTCCTATTTAACCCTGTCAGTTTGATGAAATGCTATCTTGCAGCATTCATCTAGCAGATCACCATATCCTCCTGCAACATTAGCAAACTATCTCTGTGTATCTCTACATTCTCTATATTGCTCTCTCCTGTTTTCCACATGGAGAATAAAGTCTGACTACTTGTTAGACTTGCAAAGAGACTGACACTGTTCAAGCAAGGATGGCGTTTCTTTCTGCTTTGTCTACCTTGGTATGATGCATAGCAATGGAACCAAGGACAAAGGTGACATCCTTTATCAAAGAAAGTAGGCTAAGAAAAAAAATCTGTTGTGGAAACAACAATATAGCCTTCTAAAACAATGACAAGGAAATCCCCGACAAACATTGACATAACTCATTAGCAACCAGTTCCATAAGTAGTTGCCTTTGTGCATTGTCTGGTGTGAGAAAGCCAGTTTTCACTGCCGTTGGACAATGAGAAAGTTGTTAGGTAGATCTGGTTGGAACTGTCCTTCACTGAAACATATTCTGCTTACTCTTTTCTGCTGTCTCCTTCCATGTGATACATCTAGTGCTGTATAGCTGATAGCAAGATTTATTATGTATTATCAGCAGCAGACCCACCTTTGACTCTTTTGCACATACATTGAAAGGGCAGAATTGGATCCATAAACTACAGTGTTTACTATTTCTGGTGTTCTTTGGACAGCGAGTGAAGCAGCTAGGCCAACTTGCAGCTAATTATATGTGCAGGACCATTCATTTTACTGCATGTCTTCTGTCTTTCTAGACCTAGAAAATTTAATAACATTTTTCAGGTGCATATTGTTATTATTGGACATTTGGGGCGTTATGCTAAACTTGGAGCTATTATTCTTCAGTCCATTCCCTAGGTCAAGCTAGAGTCACCCATAAGAATCTCCATCTTCAGTCAGCAACTTGTGAGTGTAACTGAGCTGGCTGTAACAGCTGGGGAATGCAGGCATCCGTACAACAACTGTGTCATTGTATGCATTGGCATAAACATCACTCTAGGAACTTTGCCCTATTGCTCTTACCCTCTTCCCTTACCTTTCCCAGAAGAAAAAAAAAAAATCCACCATTGGCTAGTTCAGTGGTTGCTTTACTCTTCTGAAACATTCTAGTGAAGCAAGGCCTAAACACAACAGAAGGGTCCCCAAATTGCTACAGGCAGAATTTTCCAACAAACTCCAGAGAGGATGATTAGTAGAGAGGAAAGGAGGGAAAGGAGGCCCTTCAATCTGGCCTTGTGTTATGCAGCCCCTATAGATGTCACTGATTAACAAGACACTAAGCAAGATACTAATTCTGCATTGTAACTTCAGCCCTATGAAGTTCTGTGTCCTATAACTTTAGTCCTTCTCCATGTGCAGGTAAACTGGGCAAGTACTTATCTCCTCTCTTCAGATGAGAGGCTAAAACTTAGGTTGTTAGCATTACAGAATCATAGAAATTAAAGATGGAAAAAATTTATTAGATCATCTACAGTAGTTCATCATCTTGCCAATACAAGCATTTTACTATAGAACAATGACTCCTTGCCCAAAGCCGCAGAGAGAATCAGTGTCAGAGCCAGGATTAAAACTCAAGGAGTTTCTGGCTCCCTGTCCTCTACTCAGACAGCAAAAGTATACTGCAGAAAAGCTAGATTGTCCAAATATTAACAAAAACCAGCAGGGATGATTTGATTAATTCAGATTCATTGCTAAAAAGCCTGTAGTGGTTTTGATTAGCCCTTGGGCCCTCATCAGGCTTAGAGGGGTGTGTGGTAAATTTCCTTTTTCCAGTATATTACCTAGAAGATCTTGAAGTGATACGTGTTCTTGAGAAACATGCAATCAAAGCACTAGTTCAAGCAAATCCCCATAAATATCTGGATCAGCATCTTTATGATAAATAGGTCAGACTTAATCCTGTAAGCTCTTGAAGGCAGGGTCTGTGTTTTCAATATGCTCATAGAGTGCCTTACTGGACACTAAAAACAGTACTGTGATCTAAATTAATAATAAATAATGTTTATTTATTGGACATGAGAGCTAAACTTAAAAGTTGTTTCTGAGGAGTAGCTTCATTTGTTCATAAGCAGTTGCAGCATTGCATGCATGCAGCATACGCTTGTTTGTATCAGTTCTGTATCCCGTATATATTTGCAAGGGTGAGTATTACATGGGATGTACTTATTATTGCACAGCACTCATCATATATATTTTTATAGAGAGAGAGGCAATCATGTGGCATCTATAGAAAGAATACTTGAAAAGTCAATATTTACTACACAGCTCAGTTTTCACTTCAACAACAGAATTTTCATACACAGGTTTCTGCAATGAAAGTATTATTATTGGGACTGCAAACACTGCCTAGTATGAAAGTTTTTGGTTGTATCTCATTATAAAATCTTGTTTTCAGCAGCTAAACTTTAACTATTTAAGGAAACTTTTCTGTGATATGTATCTATATCAGACAGGATTTTTTGGAGCAAATTTTACTCTGAATGGTCCCGTTATTTCTAAGAAACAAAAAAAAATAAAAGAATGGCAACTATTTTAGTGAGAAGATTTGAACCCTTGTGTTTTGAAACAGGGATATAAAATTTGTCAGAAGGTGATCTTTATGTTCAATGTCCGTTTTCTTCCTATTTTGAACAAAAATTTCAGGATGTTATGAATTGTTCTGGAAACAGCTTTTCTTCACTTAACTTCTTCCCACTTCAAAATGAAACTTTCCACTGATCTGATTCTGTTTACTCTTGAGCACCAAGTTTTTTACCTCTTCAGTGCTCTTTTGGGCCATCTCCAGTTGTCAGATGATTTCTCAGACACTAACAAATGATACTCAGTGTTGAGTTTTACATTGCATTTTAGCAGAAATCTGAGAATGAGTGGTTACATGCTGTGGCAATGCAGAAGATAATGAGAATTAGCTCTCTGCATGTAGCTAAGGTTGTGCTTTCACAATCACTTGAAGATGATCTAAGTAGATGCTTCTGCCAAAAATGGTGACCTCACCTATCCCCAGACAATGGTGGCATATTCCTGCTTCTTGACTTTTAAAGAACTCATCCAGTTAAAGACTACTAACTTTTTGACTGATTTAGTTTGCTGACACTGTAGCCATGTAGATGCTAGCACAAGAGTGGGAGTAAGACAGCAGGGACAAGGAATGCTAACTCATAGAGTCAGCAGCTGAAATTATTTTAAACTAGTAATTGCTAGCAGTCAAGTCCTTCTCACCTTTCTGTTGACTAAATACAGTCTCTGAATTCTGTCAAGTCTGTTAGCATAGAGATTAGTTGATGAGACGTGGCTGGAAACATCAACAATTTTTTAATATGCCGCTAGTGAACCTCATCTGCTACTTGAATATTATAGAGATAGTCATAGGGATTTTGTTGTATGGCTGTATTTCCTTTATTGAATTACAGACCACCTGATTTACACATATAATTTGGCCATGAAGGACAGAATTCTTTTTACTTAATTTCAGATGTCTTAATGTAAACATTGAAAACTGAGCTGACCACCTAGGCTCCCTTTAATCATCAATGAAATGTCATTAGGACCTGTTCCAATAATCTGTCTTTAGAAGGATTAATCATACTCTAGAAATGCCTACCTTGCTCTATTGAGTAAATAAAAATCTAATCCTTTGCAGATGAGTAGTCACATGACAACATATACACTGTTATATGAGACGAAGCCAACCAAAAAGCTTAGCCATCTAACCTGGTAAATTCAAGGACTGGCTAAGCAAGGACATCTGGTCAGACAAAGACTCAATGCAGCAAAGTCATGATGCAGTTGGGAATAAGCGAGGCTGAAGGCAAGACCAACCAACTACTAACTCCCTTCCTCTTCTAATGATAGTGGTCTGTGCCATGCAGCAAGATACATCAGGCCTGCTCATGACTCATGTGGATATCAAAATAATGCAACTTGATGGTGTTGCTAATTTCATACTTTGCTGTTTTAAAAACATAGGGATTTACTCAAAGTCAAGCACTCAAAAGTGAGAATTGTCATTCAGTTCATTCCTAAAGGGTCATCATCGATGCTATACTCTCTAGGAGATGGAGATCTCAGGTGGGAATTTACAGTGTTCCTGTTCAAGATCATCATATTTCCCTGAATTTAAAGGTTGCACATGCCTGTGTAAAAAACAAAACCAGATATACCTGGAAGAATGAAATCAGTAACCTCTCACCACATTCCAAGAGGAGGAAAAAACAAAATAATGAGAACATATAAGTCAGTCAAACATGGTGTTGTACTGCTACATAATAATATCTTGAAAGGATTTAAACAATTATATTGTTTTAACAAAAATATTTTTTCAAAAAAACCCCAAACATTTAGAAAAAAATAATTCTTCCAAAATCTAAATAACTGTTTCTAAAATCTTTATAAGTATTTCTTTTTGTTTTTAAACTAAATCTGGCATCTAACTGTGCACAGTAATATTGTCATGCTTTGGTGTTACAGTTTCTGGACCAACTGAATCAGAAATCTATCTACATAATAAAAATTAGACAAATTTTAAGTATTTGTTGAACTGTCGTTGAACTGACGACAAAGCAGTGATGTTAACATACAGTTCATTTAAATTGTATTTTAAATATAAAAAATAGAAATATATTAACTACAATTGAGTAATATGTAAGAAATAAACAGCTAACTTTCCAGCAGGGCATTTATAACCTTTGGCATGCAACTAACGGTACCTTTTATGAGATTTAAGTGTTAGATTAAGCACTATGCATAGGAGCTTGAGGCATGGGGATGGTCTCAATGAAAAGCACATCTGTAAGTTTCATATACTGTGAATTCCCTGACTCCAGCTACAGATCATGCCATTGTTTCTAAATAGCTCTAAGATTCCTCTCTGTGTCAGCGCAAAGCATTGTTAAAGTTTAATACTACTTCTGTACTGCTCAGTTTTTTAGTTTTCTTGGCACACTCCACTGAGGAAGAGAAATGCTTAGGGCTAAAAATGAATAACTTAATTAGAGTTGGGCCTTCTACTACTGGGCCAAATTCTGTGTCCTTCAACTGAGCAGAACTGTCACTAATTTGAGAGGAACTTTTGTTCAATTGACTGCATAACTTCAATCATAGTCCCATGTTAACCTCTAGAAATTTATTCAGTCTCATTGTGAGATACACAGGGAAAGCCATCTTAATCCTGAGGAGCTGAGTCTAAAAATGGGTCAGTAGCAGCCTTCTTCTAAAAGGGCATAAAAATGTCCTAGCTTCAGCGTGATTTAATATTCTCAGCTGCTGGTGATGCAGAGTACCTTTTTTATAGTAGCTGAGGTTTTGTTTTTGAGTTACTACTGCTGCATTCTGGGAGAGCAAGAGTAAAATTCTTGATAGTTTTTCAGTGAAAACAAAGTCCAGTTGGAAATGACTTGCATATTCTGCAAGATTATTGCTTTTGCTAATCCAGCTAACTGCCTCAAATTCTCCTAATTTCATATGAGCAAACCGCTGGGAAATTCTGTTGTGCTACACTCAAAGATGGTTGCATTTCACTGATGGATAAAGCGGGGTATTGTCCCTCCCCAGCTGTTTATGACAGGCAGTAAACAGTATGATCTGGAATATTTCTGGAAGAAAGGAATAGCACTGCAAGTAATACAGCTTTAAAGGCTATTTTCTAAGGCTTCTAATCTGGCTGGATGCATTGTTACTCCGTTCTCAAAGCAAAAGTACCTTACGGAACAACTATTATTAGCATTTTTATTGCTTAAGAAACTTATTATTAAAAGAATGTAAAGGAGAAAACCAGCGAGCTCTCTGTCAAATCTCAGCTTTTGTGACAGTAAGGATAAGATTTTCAGAAGTTTGTAAATTTACTTTACACTATGTCTTTTAGGGTCAGTAGGAAAAATTGTATTAACTTTGATGGAATTTAGACCAGAATGAAAAAAAAATCCTTAGAAATTTCAAAGAAATAGAAAATTTCAACTTGCAGTGTCACCTGTTGGTCTCATATACTGATATTTATGGGAAATTTTCCATTCTATTTCAATTGCATTGTGACTGAGGTTATCATAATCTTATTCTAAATCTTATTAAAATAACCTTAGTCTTAAATCCCATTTGATGGATTTAGGAAAAATGGCTTAAGACTTTTCTTTTTCATTCAGTGACTTAGAACTGGTGAATAATTTCACCATAACACTTGTAAATTATTTGTTAGGATACTGATAATCCAAAAGATGCACCTTATTTTTATTTTCAATTTGTCAACCTTCAATTTCTGGCTATTAGCTCTTGATATTTATGTTTTTTAATTAAAAAACCAACAAAGCTACTGTCAAGAATCTTCTCATTTTTTCACTAATAAACTATTATCAGGTCACCTAGGTTGCTTCTCTTGAATAACTTAACTAGGCTGAGCTTTTCTGTTCTGTCATTCTAATTTGCCATGCCATGATTTGCTCTTATTTTGCTTTTCTGACACCTACATGATTTTTTAATATCTTTTTTAAAGTGTGGGCATCAGAATTACACTATTCCAGTGATGGTCTCACTGGTGAGAATCACATATAATAATTGCTAGAAAATGCATTATTCAAATACTATTGTGATAGGGGCCGGACAGTACCTAGCTACCCTGATAGATATAAAAGCTGTAATAACATTCCATTCCAACCTTTTCTTTGGTTTTGGTTCCTGTGGTTCTATGCACTCAACATGTTCATTTCAGTTTGAGTTTTGGTTGTTCCAAAACTGTAAAGTGAAACTCATCTCAGCCCACAGTTCTTTCCCTTCTGCCCCCTCAATTTTGTGTTGAAACTATGCAAAAATGTGCATTTTTGTTATTTTTATTTAAACGCAAAAATAGTTTGGCACAAGTGTGCTGAAAACTGGGTCATGGCTTGTTCAGAATATTTGCAGCCCTTTCAAGGAACACCAGTTGTACTTAGGGCTTGTAATGAGTTCTGAATTTAGCAGAGTTTCAGGTGGCTGGTGTGAACATTGTCCCAAATTAAATGACTATGCTTTTTAATGTTTCAGAATATGCTACTGTAAGTTAATTCCTGTTCATTTTCTCCTGGTGAGTTACTGATTGAAGCTAAAAGTTAAAATACTTTCGTATTGAGAAGGTAAGTGACAGACTGAATGTAGTTCATTTAAATTAAGCTTACTGAATGTGAAAATTACTCCACAGGGAATTGAACTGAGGTCTGGTTTTCAATAACATTGGTCATTACAATCTTCTCAAAACACTGCCTCATACAAATTGGGTTCAGCATGGTCAGATTGAGGACTCTCAACAAAGTGATATTAGTTTAACAAGAAATCATGCATCAGCAGAGCAACAGTTACAGCATGGGAGGATGTTTTCTGTTCAAAGCAAATACAAGGTTATCCAACACGAACTTTTCGGCACATGGTTGAATTGTAGCTTCATGTAGCTTCATGTCTTGGCAGCTGAAATTGCACATCCTTTCAGTCAGTCAGTCATATATCAACAAATCCTATCTTAATTCTGAAGGAAAAAGTTCATATTGCCTCACATATGAACAAGGTTAAGAAGACAAATGTAAAATGTCACAGAATTTCAACTGGTGCATGTTAGTGTGATTGTCTATATCCCTGTAATGTAGCTTGCCAGTAAAAAGTATCTGTCTTGTGGTATCTCTTAGTTGTATGAAACTTTTGATAAATGAACTCCAAGTCTTACATGGAATTTAACAAAGACTGCAAATCTTTTGGTGAAATAAGATGGATTTCCACCAAATATGGGACAATTTATTCTTTGGAGGGGAACTATGTAAAGCCTTCCTGTTTTGGCTAATTTTTGCTTTTGATCTGATACTATTAAGCTACAGGCTTAAATGAAAAGGAAAAAACTTTTCTTTGGCAACTGTTCAGTCTAGCTCTGAAAGCTGAATGAGGCTGGACTTCATAGAAAGAGTAGGTTCCATACTTTATGTCTAAATGTGAACAGGAGAATGGTGACAACTTTGTACTTCATCTTCCCTCTGAGCATGGGTGACAGAAAGACAGCTAAAATAAAGCTGTCAGTTCATTTATGTTATTTTTAGAAATAACAGTTTGTTTACAAGAATTCAGGGGGTTTTAAGGAGTAAGGAAATCAAAACCTAGAAATGTACTTTGAGCTGTTAGTAATCACCACAGTTTCAAAGTAGCACTGGGAAATTCAAAAAAATGAATCCCTTGTATATCAGTTAGTTTTATTAAATCTCTGTGCTGTGTCTTGAAATTGAAATACAAATTTCAACCCAAGAATTACAGAGCTATTATTCAGATCCTCATGCAGAGCTATTGCAAAGAAGCACAGAATCACAGGTTACTGAATTTTATGATGAGCAATGGAGTTCACATGAGGAAACACGCAATTCCTTAAAACTCTCCAAGTTGTGAAATTCATTGCAAATTCAAGACCAGTTCTAGCTCTCAGAAATGTTTGGGAAACCTTAAAACAACTCATGGTCTGAATTTTTGGAAAGCATGAAACAATACCTGAATGAACTTTGGGGATCAGTCACTACATGATTCTGCTATGAAGAAGTCACTAATCTGCTCCTGTGAAATCCAGGGGAGGGGCTGACAGCAGCAGGGTATCTAGTGGACCTAAGCCAACTGTTATGGCCTTCCTTAAAAATAATGTAGAACATGAAGCCAACGCCCTGTGTAACTTTTTTTTTTGTTACGTTATTGGGAGTGTAGAAAAATTACAAGTCATTCGACTTAGAAATACTTATGACAACCCTTGTATTGATGCCCTTATTTCAGCAAAAAGGTATATTTATTTGTGAAATATACCTCAGACTGTAATATATCTCATAGCCAAACTAATGAAGTATGGTGAATTTGCAGGGATGCGGGAATTACTCAAAATATTCACCATAATGATGCAAGGGCTGGTCAAAACGTAAGAGGAAATTCTGAATATTTTTCAACTCATAATAGCACACAGAGAAAAGCCTTGAGTGAACCAGAAAGTAATCACTCTTCACTTTAGCAAGCATAAGACGAAGACAGAGCTAAATAAAATGTGCATATGCTTCTCTGTTTCTCTTTCCTCACAACTTTAACTCAAACTGATGCAAGTAATAGTCTTCTTGGGTATCAGAGAAAAATCTCCTTCAATCCACTTCTGTAGCTACTTTTCTGCTTCTAGTTGCTTCTTAAGCTCATCGCTTAACCTGTTATTACTTAAGTGTCCGTTTTGTTGAATCTCATCACTTTCATCAAATGATCGCATATTCACCATTAGATATTCATTGCTAGTTATCAAGCCACTTTGCTGCATTTGTGTTTTGTGCTATCTTCATCACATTCAAACATGCTCACTCAGTCCATGTATATCTGATGTGGTCATCCCACTAATCATATGACTCCCAGCAAATGTCTCTAAAAGAAATTAACTATCTGAAGCCACAGAACATGGATCACAAAATTAATCAGGTAAAGAACGGTGTGTGTTCTCTTATTAACATTTAATGCAGAGACCTGGTTTATTCGTCATATAATCTTCCGCTCCATGGAAGGCTTTGTCAGCTCTAGCTTAACTGACAAACCCTGCAAAGCACAGATGAATGCCAAATTTTGTGCTAGCCCTTGAAAACCAAAACCATCATGTTTCATGTAGCTCTCCGTATCTGCTATAATACCTAAACAAAATGGGGTGAGCTGAGGACAGAGTTGCAGCCCTAACTCTGAATTTCCTAGCTTTTGTGGGCTTAAGTCATACCCTTAATGTTATTTGAAAGTATTTTTTTGTGGTTTAATATATATTATAACTTGTTCTTTTGTGACAACTGGATTTATACTGGCTTCATCCCTAATACCACTGGAAACTGGAAGCAGGTCATAGTGTGAGCCTGTCTTCCAAATATTTTAAACAGAAAGTCACCATTCTGCACTCATTGCTCTTGTTCTCTAATAAAAGTTCAGTGTTCCATATTAATTAGAACGATACCTCTTATATTAATCCCACATCCAACTTGTGGACTCTTTGTCCTCCTAAATGTTAAAGGTGAACAAATGAACAAAAATATCTTTGTTCTTTTTCTCCTTTCTCTTTTGGTCATATGAGAAGACATGGTTTAAATGAAAAAGGGGTGTCTTGTACTAGAAATTATTTTCTTGTCTTTGCTTTGGTTTTCCTTTGTTGATTCCATAGTTGCTCTATTCTGTGTTTGAACATTTTAATGCTACAGGCTGCATTAACATTGACAAAACTCCACCTATCTCTACCTATAAGTACTTTCTAATATGTCTTCATATTAGAACTGTAGGCCTTAGTTGTCTGAGTAACATTACATCACATAGCAAAATAAGTTCATGATTATATGTGAATGTTGACATAAATCCTGTGTTGAAGTCCTACCTCTTGATGACTGCTCTGGTCACAGACCTGAACTCTATTGCTGGAAGTCAAATCACTTCCAGCAGAGTGCTTTTCCTCCCGCATATGTATATTATTTTTTTTCATTTTGAAAAGTAATAAATTCCTCTCTTGCCACACCAATCCTGTGTAGGATTGACTGCCTGAAGAACAAATTATGCACCAAACCTATACACTTCTTCCTTAAGGAGGAAGATGCTGGATCTTCTTCTGTAGGGATAGAACCTAGTTTCATGAGAACCAAAGGAATGGCGATATCTGTGGGAGAAAACGACTGAAGGTAACAAGGGAAGGACAAATGGAGAAGAAAGAGAAGATCTTTAAGAGTCCATGGGTACTACTCGTATCCCTATACAAGCAGAAAACAAGAAGTTCCAAAACAAAGCTTCACCCACCGCTATGCCATACACAGTTTTCCCATCAGGGAAGAGATTTTATGGTCACTTCAATGGAACGTGAATGAGGGCTGTCACTGAAACAACGTCTCCCTTCCCAGCCTTCTGACGGTATGTTCCTGTCCTACCACCTCCCCTTTATGGGCATTAGGGAGAGACCATTCATTCAGCAAGTCAGCTAAGTGAACTGATCTGGCTGCAGGTGGATCCTTTTTTGCCACCTTTTCGCTAACTTTTTCACTATCTTTTTTCATGCCAACTTGCATACGAGTTGGACTAAAAAAAGTATGGAACTTCACCCTCTGTTGTGCTGATACAGCTATATGGGTGGTCTTTTTTTGTTTGTTTCAATGATCTGTTTACAGTGCAGCACCATAAACAGTTGAGATAAGAATGAGGGGGGAGTGGACAGGAACACTGTCATTCAACTTTACCACTGAATGAACTGTAACATTTGCATTCATAAAGCATTCATTCATACAGCATGCATCTAGCCACAGAGTGAAGCTGGATAAAAGGAAATATTCCGGAAATAGAGAGATCAGAAAAAATCATGAACAGCTAATCTGCTCTCTGTCTGACCAAAAACTCTGCGGAAGTGACTTTTGTAACTCAAAAGCTTTTGTTATATATCCAGAATGCCAATAAACATTGACTTATTTTTGGAAAGGCAACAGTTGTGGGCAAATTGCTTTGTTCCTTATCTTTCCATAAAGGTGTAAATCAGCATTTTAAAACAGATTGAGATAAGAGATTTAAGGGGCTGTGATTTTCAGGCCTTTTGTTAAAAGATTTGGAAGAGCTTGCCCTGTGCCAGCCACTGGCTAAAAGGATTGCTCAGAACACTGTGTAAGGGCTTTCTTTTCAAGAGAAATCCCTTTTACACAGATCTGAGTCTCAGCTCAATACTGTCTAATTAAATTAAGGAGCACTTAAGATAGCTTCATTTTTGTAGCTGTCTTAAGTTTTTTTGTCCTTTAAAAGAAACCAGTATAAAACCCCACTTTCTTTGTTGTTTGATATAGCTTTCACCTTGAAGACCATGTGTAATAAGGTGTTTCCTCTTGAAAGTCAGAGTTGTAGGCATTTGGCAGGTTAAGTGTTAATTTTTTGTCATCTAATTGGACACCAGTTTTTCTCACCTATTCTGAGGTCCACTTACTTACTCCTTGAATCACTTCCTTGTACTTTTCTGACAATGCAAATGTGTCAAGCTGTTTTCTATGGGGGCATCCAAACACATATAAAGCTGTCATAGTGAACCACGTTACCAGACATATTTCTTCCACCTTTCTTCCTTTTTGGTGGCTAGCAGAATTGTGCATGGGGCTCTAGTATTCCCAGATTGAGAAAAGAGCTGCATAGTAACATTGGTGAAAGATACGTTAAACTTAAGTGTTTTTCTGTATGGTTTTGCTGAGAAAAGCAAAAGTTTGTGAGACTGAATTTGCCAAAAATAAGGTGACATCCAAGTAAGGAGACATTTGCCCAGATTCTCAAAACTGGAAGACCTCACCATGACAGTGGTGATACTGTGGCAGGTGAATAGAAGTAAGATGGTTGTCTTTCTGCTTCTCCTGGAGACAGATCATCTCTTCATTATTGACAAAGATATTAAAATATACACATACATCTTGTTTCCATTCTTTTTGGCTGGATTCTAAGTAGCAAAAGGAGTTTATGTTTGCTACCTTAAAATACAATACGGAGGTATGTTTGTTTGTGTGTACACACATACAACTACACAGAAATGTACACAAACACAGAGGTTACTTTTAATTTACTTTAAAATGCCTAAGTGTATTTGTGAGGTGGAAACTAAGAAAATCCATAACAAGACTGAATGAAGCCCCAGAGCCTCCAAAGATTGGAGAACAGAAAGCAGTTTTCCAAACTTTCATGTATGGAAATACCAGATGAGTCAATGAGTGTTCTCTGTGCTAGTAGCTTCCAGGGATACTTTCTCTATGTCAGCAGCATTGCCTTATAACTTGTTTTTAAAGGCCGTCTGGTATCCACAGCCACCACTGATTTAACTCGAGATTTGGGTGCTCGGTACCCCTTAAACTGGGCTTATGACTTCCATGATACTTCAGAAAAGGCAGTCACCCAAAAACAGTTTAGGGAAATTAACATCTGGCATTTGGGTTAATGTAAGATTTGCTCAAGGTGACAATTCCTGGTAAAAAATTACACTGGAGAGGAAAAACAAAAAAGAAAGAAAACCTGACTTACTCATAGCGTAATAACACTGTGCTTTTAAAATGCTTTTAACCACAAACAGTTTGGAGCAACCAACTGCAATCTATTAAGTTTCAGCTCCCAGGGATTTTACTTTTTCCTCAACCCTTTCTTGCACATTATATAAGTGTTTTTAGGAAATTCACAGTTCTTACTGAATTTAAAAGAAATATCTAGCTTTATGAGGAGAAACCAACTAATATCCATAGTTTCTAAGGTAGATTTAGGATTTCTATTATTTATTGATGAATATGTTCTATGGTAAATTATTTTACTTTGTCCTTCTGGGAGTTATTTCATTTTAACTTCAGGGGAAAATCCAGCCTTGTTTATACAAGTGTCATTATGTAGAATATTGGAACTTCGATCATGTTTCTCACTTTGGGATGAGTAAAGTAAGAAAAAGTTGCCTTAGAGAGTGTATCTATCCAGAGTGAGATTTTTTTTCAATATGTAGCTTATATGGGAGAGATTTTTACACACTAAAAATCTATCCTCCTTGAACTAAGTCATATAGGCAATATTTTAATACTATGCTGGTAGTTATAACCATAATGATTGTTTCTTTATCCACGTAGGCCTTCCAGGAGTTTCAATGAGAACTGAAACCTGTTCATCTCAATGGTGATGGAGCTAATCTACTTTTCCAAATTAATAAAAGAATCAAATTGAATTAATATTGGAATAACTTGCCCGCATATTTTTCCATCTCATGTTTAGGATCTGGTTATTTTTTCTGATGTGCGGTAGGCTATGTTTTTTGGATAATCTGTTTGGAAAGTCAAGAAGCAATGAAATCTAGTGACTAAATCTGACTTTTCATAGATTTACTGGGGTAGTCCATTATCTGCTATTCTACTTTTGTAGATTTATTAAATACTTTATGGAGAAGGCTTATTTCACATTGTCAGACTATGTGAGGATAGCAGTTCTTGTATGTAGGAATAGAAGTGGCTAGAAATGGCTAGAAATGTTCTATAATGCTTCTTGGAACCTGATTAAAGACAATTAGTGTTTGCTTTGGGATGGTGATGATTCTTCCTCTCCCCATCATTCCTTTTTTGGTTAAGCACAGCTGAATTATTCACAAGATGAAATTTAAGAGCCACATTTTGTCATGGTTGCTGTCAAACAATGTTGGGTGGTGTCAGAAGAAATGGGGATGTGAGGGTGGGGGTTGGGCCTTTACTTACATGGAGGAAATCGCAGCCTTCATTTATCAAGTCTGAGATGACAGGAACAGAGGAAGAAAAAGGAGCTGTTTGGTGAACCAAGTGTTAATAATATAGTACCTTGGATAAGAGGCATTAGGAACAGGAGAGAGATGTAGCTTCGGAACCATTTCTGATTTTGATACCTAGTTCAGAACAAAACCGTCTTCAGCTTGGGCCTGGTAGCCAATCAAAAGAAGATTTAAAAGAAAATGTAAGTAGTGGAGAAGCAATACTTGGAAGAATCTCTGCCTAGTTGTTTCACCAGAAAAATACCATTAGACTTGGTTTCTATTTCATGCAAACATTGATAGGATATCATTTGCGGTGATGGGTATTGTGTCAGGTGTATAATTTGGGGATGTCCTTTCATCTGTCACTTTTAAGGCTGATTGCAAATACTATTTTATAAACTGGATAATCAAGCAATAACCATCAGTGTCACATAAATGGAAGGCTAGCTTTTCTCCCACTTCAGGAAGCTGAAACAGTGTTAGCCTGATGCAAAATGGTAAAATGTCATCTGTACTATGCTTTCCCTTTGAAAATGAAAGAAGCATATTCTTGAGTTTTAGAAATAAATTAGTAACTCAGTCCTCACACAAAACTCTCCTGATTTCAATGGAAATGCTCTGCATAACAGAGTAGATGGATCTTAAGGCTTCAGCCTTCCCATCTTCTTTTCTAGGTGTAAATTCAGAGAGAGGTATGTATGTCTGATAGAGAGCCTATGAACAATCAGGAATTAACACCATCCACAGCATTCTAAACTATCCAGATTAAAGCTGATGCATGAGTGTATATTAAAATAAATTATTAATACTACTGTAATTTAGTGTATTAATAGAGTAATTTTACTAAAATTCTTCTAGTCGTGAAGATACTCTATAATATGACATTGTCTTGTGGTTCACGGAGCTTGGTATATTGAAGAATGAAGCAAAAAAAATATACTTCAGAATATTCCAAAGCATGGCATGTGCAGAGCATCATATTAATTCTGTAAAGCCTATGAAATATCTCTAAGAGATTTCCAGGAACTATCTTCCTGCATAAAAAAGGTGGTAAAGGAACATTTTCTGCTGGTACTAAGGTTATGGGGGAAAGGGGAAAGTTCATGGACTCAGGGAGGCTTGTCGGGGTGATTAACCTCAGTTGACAGGGGCGATTCATAGCCTTTTTTCTCTGAGAAATAACCCATACTGATTTGATTAAAGAGGTTTGGCAGCTCCTGATCTTAAAACTCTCTGTACCAAACCTTATGGATGAAAAGTTGACCTTGTATATTTGAGAATAGGACAAGAGTCTGTATTGGGCAAAGACATAGGTGAAAAGTTCTGAAGTAATTTAATCAGGCTCTCCAATACTTCTATAGGCGTTCCCCATGTAGAAGATGATTGCCTGCCTGACGAACTAGATCTGGATAGTAGTTCTCCATTCCTTTATGAATTGTTTTCTCTGAAGCTTTTAATGTACTAAGTAGATGATAACTAGCACTGTTACAGAAGACTCTGCACTTTTAGTCCTGACATTGTCTGAGTAAGAACATGGATAGAAGTTCCTCCCTGAATTCAGACTTGCAGTCATCATCTCAAAGACCCACAGCCTCAATCTCCTCCTGGATGGAAGGAAAATAAAGGGCTCCTTACCAAAAATTTGTCTCATTTCAAGGTTTTAAGGCATAAATAACACCACCGAAAGAGACACAATGGATCAGAGGTGCATTAAACTCAGAAACTGTCACAGAGACACTCTGGGACACACCAATCCATAAGGATTTTGTGAAGAGGGAAGATAAAAGAAAGGTTAGATGGATCTTCGGTGTGCTGAGTGTGTCTCACAATTTTTATAGAATAATATAACTGGACTGTGCTTAACTCAATTCAGAATTTTACTTTGTGATTGACCTTTTCCAGATTAATGACACAGTTCCAGTGGTAGGACACAGGAGACATGCCAGTTAAAGTAATTAAATAAAAACCTTGAGAGGAACTCTATATATTGTTGCTTAGCAGAGAAGCAAAACATTTTTTCTTGAAAGCCATATGAACTTATTTTCCAGGTCTTAAAAATGGCTGTGCATTGGAGATCAATAGAAATGAACTGGAAGAAAGAGGCGATTTGTAGTAGTTGTGCATTGGATGGTGATGATGATTATTACGATATTCCCAAACATTATACTTTCATATTAAAATAAATATTGAATTTTATATTAAAATAAATATTGAATTTTTAAAATAGTGCCAGAGACACTTCAGCTAGATATTTTAAAATGTGCTTCACTTTACTGGCTTTAATTACTGTCTGTTTAAGATCTTTCTACCAATTTCCAGATGTTACCTCAAACCTGATATGGATAAATTAAGACTCTTAACCTTTTCCCTTTTATTCTCTTTCACTGTATCTCTAATCAGTATGAATAATGCTAATCTGTTTACTTAGTCCCAGAACCCAGGCATAACCTTTGGGTTGGGCTTTATTCCAGATCTTCACATCCAGGCTCTGCATGTGTCTTTGCCATCTGAGATCTTCCTTCTGGGCTGAGATGAATCTGTCTCTGAACATACCTGTCTGTGTACTCTAAGAATATATAGAGAAGAAAGAAAAGTAGTTTAGATTAGATAAATTTTTAGCAGGCCATAATTGGTTAAAGTGAATCTCCATATGAGATGATGAGGGCCTGGATCAAGGGTTTAGCAACATGAAAGAACAGAAAAGGTGGTGGCTTTTTTAATGACTTTTGTTCTCTTCAGAACAGAATTTAGATACATATGTGGGAGGAATATTACTGAAAAGAAGTTACCCAAAGTGTGAATATTCAAACAGCAATGATCTTTGAAGATAGCAATGAAAACCTCAGTGTTTACACTGGACAAGGAATGGATGCAGTAAATAAAACCTCAGACAGAGGATCCTGTTAACTTCTCCTAGTAGAGGGAGTGGGCTGAATGTGACAGTTCATATTCTCTTCAGTACCTGAAGGCTTGGAACTGTAAGAGCAGGCTACCACCTGTGAAGATTATGCTATGTTCATGGCCTAGTATGCAGATTTATTTTCCTATGATTTGGAGAATTGACTTTGAAACCATCAATGTAGTAAAGCACCAGGGCAATTCCTTCCTTCTGGTGACACTGGAAGCTAATAATCTGTCAATACAAATGTTTCATTTTCAAAATATGAAGTAATTTGGCATATGAACTGTGTGGACTTTTGTTTGTTTCATGTCTATGACATACAAAGCCTGAAACTGTGTGTGATAGAGAGGGGAGAAAGGCCCCTAATTTGCTTGTGTTTTGTATTTTACATGCTCTTACGTTTTATGTGTGAAAAGAGCATGCGTTTTAATAATAACTTTTTGCTTCTTTTTTCTTTCTTTTTTGATAAATGATGAAAATATAAACTTAATTTTAAGCACAAAGTAATCTATTGAGTTATCCTGCCATGTCTTTGAAACTTGATTCCAAGACAAGCTATCCTTTCCTATCTTGAGATAGCTTCCTTTTTTTCCTTTTTATTTTAATTTTGGGTGACTGCTCTGTCTTCCCAAAAAAACCTGACAGCAAGCATAGTTGCTGTAGCCCTTATGAAGGTGCTGTGATTCCTTCTCAAGTGGAACTTTATCCGCTCTAAAATTGCCCCATCGATACAGGCAGAGGTGGTTCTAGGCTGATGGAGCCAGACACTTCAATTTCTTCAACACCAGGGCTATGCGTATAAGGTATTGATTTTCATTTGCAGATTATTTTTTTGGTTTGCTTCTATGGATTTCAATTACAACTACGATGGATAAATATTTGAAAAAGGGCTAGGAATGTTAATAGGATATATAGATTACCTGAGTGAATATAATTTCTTCAGGCAGACAAGGCACATAAATGTATTCCATGTTTCCAGATATTTTTCTACTTCTCTGGTAATTTCAAATGCAAAGTTCTCATCTGCCTCTTTCAAACTTACTAACCTCCACCACACTGTGATAAAAAAAATAGCAAAAACTGCACGAAGTTTATTTTTTTTTCTTTTCAAATGAATATTCAAACAAACTGTGTTGTCCAGATATCCAAAATCTCCATGTGGTATTCACTGCAAAGGCTAACCCAATTTCAGAAAGACTGGAGGTAATAGATTTCATGGGCATTACTTAGGTAAAATTACCACCTAAGTGAAGTGGGAAAACATCATATGAAAAACAAACAAAACTGTCTTGTAAAAAGATGTCTTAAGCCCAAATGAAACAAGAATATCATTGAGTCTAGTTAAAAATCGAGGTGAAAAATTGGAAGAAATTTGAAGGGAACTTTGCCATTTTGTTTTACAGAAAATGAATGGATGTGTTCCCATTTCTGTGGAAAATTTTGGAGGTACCTCACATAATTTATAATTGATTTTCCACTAAACTGTTGAAAAATCTTTTTTTGCTTCTGCTGCTAAAGTGCAGCACCAGCAAAAATCTGCAGAACATCTTGGCAAATTCTTCAGAAATTAACTCTACCTCAAAAACCTGAAAGTATGATGTCTGGTTTTTCTTTTTCATTTGAAAAAGAGAATACCAGCAACGTGTGGAATACATTAGTTCCATAATTCAGTAAAAGGCCATAGTACTGTAGTTATAACAGTAGATTTTAGCAGAACCTTTCAAATGATACTTTGAGGTAAATTTTATACTTTTCAGATTTGAAATATAATAGTGCCTTTTTAGAGCTCTTGGATGTATTCTATGATTAAAACACCACACACCAACAAGTGTCAGACCTGCAGCTAGTTTGCTGTTTCCTAGATTTCTGAAAGCCTGGATATTAGAACTTCATAAAGAATCATCTCACTGGTTTTATTACTGTATAATGAGTCTTTCAGCTCTGAGTTGCTGACTGAATTTTCTGTAGCAACAAAAATGCATTATTATCAGGAGAGCAGTTAGGGAAATCAGAAGTTTCATTTACTGTGTGAGAACTTTGCCCGCAACTTGAACGCAGTACAAAGAGCCATTAAAATTAACCTTAATTGACAAGTTCACCAGAAATCAAGGAGAAACAGTTACCTTTTTCCTCTAAAGTACAGTTGTATCTGCACTGTTTTGAGGTCTCATGTTTGATATAGTTGGGAATGAGATGTACATTTTTACTACTCATATTATAACTATACCGTGGAGGAAGAAGTCTTCAGATAGAGCTGAAGGTCCTTTAGAATTAAATGCACATTTTGCTGCTAAATTCAGTGGGATCAGCATTTTGCCCTTAGGTTCCATAAAAATCAACCTGGAACCATTCCCAGTCCCCTGCACTGATTTTTCAAAACTATCTCCAGAGCATCTTTTGTAGAATTACTTACTCAGTAGGCTTTAGAAACAGCTAAATGAAAGGGTTTCACTTGCTCTCTCAATCTACAGAGAGTAAGCTACCATTTATCTCCTAAAGCCCTTGAGAATATGTTTTAGTTCAGCTATGGTATTAGTTCTTGTAATAGCATTCATATGAAAAAAAAAAAAAGTGTAGTTTCACTGCTAGTAGTCTTAAATTTATACATTTCAATTGTTACTGGTGAGATTTTCAAATATTCTTTGAAAAAATTTCTGTCAGTATTTTCTGTCACTGTAGATCCATTATATAGCTTGAGAAGTACTATTTAAGAGAAAGATGTATACCTTTGTTTCTCATTTTCTCACAGCTAATATTAGATTATGCATATTATGTTGTTAAAACCTAGTTTAGGTCAAGCTTATTTTCAAAATGCCCATTTCTACCTCTGTCTTGAGAGAGAGCTACACTGGATATTGACAGGTTTTCTGAACTGAAAACCTTTAGATACATACTAGAATATTAACTGAAAATTCTCGACTGAAATAATAATTAACTGCCAATATTGTTACCAATGATGTCGATGATGTTGATTACCTTCTACATGTAAATGGTTAAAGCATATGAATTATAGTGCAGTTTTGTACTTCAAAGAGAATATTTCTGGTTTAGATATAATCTAGAATTAAGAAATTGATTGTTGCCTTCAGAATTGATTATTTTAGTGATTGGGAGAAAGAGAGTGCAACTAAATATAGGACTTAAGTGTGTGTGATGTGACCCGTTGCTATTTTAACTATGTCTGTGAACAAATGCAAGTTGGTGAAAATATTCCTGGATGTAAAAGTGGTAATATCAGTTAATTCACATTTTATTTATTTATTTATTTTTTTAATATAAAATCCTTTGATATGATCAGAAGTAAGGTGAAATACTCCAAACTAAATTATCTTCCCTTCTTATCTTTCATATTTTCATCTTCTGCATTGTCCCTTAGGTGTACAGTGTTTTTCTAAATCAACTGAAATTGTTTTCTTTTCATTCTAATTTCACCTTGCTTTCACCTTTATTATTCTTTTCTGCCACAACATCTACAAACACTATCTATCCTTTTGGAGTCAATGATTCTCTTTGACCCAAATTTATATCCAAGTTTCTACAAGCAATGGGATACAATAAATATCAAATAATACAATGCTAAACTCTTCACTGTGATTGTAGACATGGAAGAAAAATTATTTATGTTTTGTGTAGTATCAGAGAAATTATTATCATTTAGTCATGTGTTGCAGAAATTGGAAGTACAGATAGCTTAGGATCTTTTGATATGTTAGATGCATTATAGACAAGAAAATTTTGACATTTTTCCATTATAAGATGCATTTTTTAATTGTTTATAACTTTTCTAAAATTAAACTGCTTGGGCTGGAATTTCCTTGTCTGACTGCAGCAGATTTTGTTCATTTTAAATTTCAGTTTCTCAAAACAGAAGTTTTACATGTTGTCTTACACTTGTTGCCATGACAATGATCATGCATTTGTACTTTGGAGAAGGGACTTGTTATGCACGAGAAGTGTTTGAGTTTTAGGGATGGATCGTTTATGTGCCCTTGAAAAGTTGTCCATTTTTGTCTAACGTGTAATGCTTTGAAAAGTCTTAATTTACACATCCTCAGTAAGTTTTGTTAACAAGTTTTCACACACATTTTATGAATATTCTCCATGTCTTAGGCATGCCTTGTCTGCTCAGGGAGCCAATGGACAACTAAATGTCCAAAGATGTTGGAAACATCTTCAGTCTCATTGAAGAAATCATTCAAATTGATTCCCAATGTAGCTGTTTCCAAGACACTGCATGAAAATAAGTGTCTACACCATGCAAAATTTTAGTGGTTTCCAGGCTAGCTCGAAATGACTGGCTATATCTGCATTGCATAGGGGAAATATGGCTATTCTTGACTCTACATAGGGCTGTCCTGCACTGTTTCTGATCTTGGCTTAGGTGGTTACAGTTTAGGTGTCTCTGCACTTTCCTCCATTACCTGCTGTAATTATATCCACAGCCTACCTGTATTCTCCATAATCTTGCTTTTGCTCCTGAAACATCATTGAGAAGTTAGAGAGGAGGAAGGGTGTACAAGACAGAAGAGGGGAGGCTAGGGGTGTACAGTCAGAGTACTGGAGGTAGAGAGAGAAGAGCAGCAAAGGGAGAGCATGGGGGTGTGCTGAGCTGGGAAGGCTCTGGACACTGGGAGAGAAGGGCCTGCAAACACAAGAGCAAATGTCTTAGACGCTCTAGTCCTTGCATTCCTGCTTTGCTTGCTAAGTAGATATGGAAGCCCTTAGCAGATTTTATCTCTTGACGTTCATCAATGTCAGGCTCACACAGAGAGTGACAAGCCTTCTATGATAGAGTGTCTGCATCAGTGGACAAGGTAAGAGCTACAGATGTCATCTACCTAGACTTCTGTAAGGCCTTTGATATGGTTCACAACATTCTTGCTGCTAAATTGGCAATATATGGCTTTGATGCATAGACTGTTAGATGGATAAGGAAATGGCTGGATGGCCATGTCCAAAGAGTTGTATTCAATGGCTCAGTTTCCAAGTGGAAACCAGTAACAAGTGGTGTCCTCCATGGATCTGTACCGGGACCATTACTTTTTAATATCTTCATCAATGACATAGATAGTGGGACTGAGGACACCCTCAGCAAGTTTGCAGATGACATCAAGCTGAGCGGTACAGTTGATTCCATAAAGGAAAGGGATGCCATCCAGAGGAACTTTACAGGCTTGAGGCGTAAGTCTGTGTGAACTTAATGAAGTTCAACAAAGCTGAGTGCACGGTCTGGCACCTGAGTTGGGGCACTTCCTGGTAACAATATAGACTGAGGGATTAATGGATTGAAAGCAGCCCTGTGGAGAACAGTCTACTAGTAGATGAAAAATTGGATGAGTTGGTCATGCGCACTTGCAGCCCAGAATGCCAATCATATCCTAGACTGCATAAAAGGAAACATGGTCAACAGGTCAGAGGAGGGGATTTTCCCCCTTTACTCTGCTCTCATGAGTACTGTATCCAGCTCTGGTGTCCCCTGTACTGCATAAACTGTCTGTTTTAGCAAGTGTGCATTACTATAAAAATAGATTAATAAAGCAAAGCACTTTGTGATGAGGACCCAACATATATACTATCCATATTTCCAAAATCTCACTTTGGACAAGATTTAGGAAGGGCTAAAACCATGTGATCTGAAAAACAGCAAGCTGAACAACTATACCTTTGCTGTCTATCTTTTCCTGCACCTTAGGGATAGTATTGACAGAATGCACATTCCAATCTGGTGCCCAGCCCAGGACAGCTGAGGTTATAGAAAACCATAATGGCCTGATTTTTTAATGAGGAGGGAAAAAGGGAGTGGAAAAGCTGCATCATGTCAAGAAAGGAAGAGAGGGGGGAGGGGCATTGCTTGCCCTTCATTTCACTGGTACATGGCAGGGGAGAACAGGGTGTGAGGGCAGGGAAGCGCGATAAAGCTAGTATTGGTTCTGGTTCATGTAAGACTTTATAAAAGATGGTTGCACAGAGCCATCTGACTACTCCCTGTGGGGTGGCAAGGTACCCCCAAAAAAGGAAACCTTTTGCTCTGACTGAAGAGCTTCTCTCCTTCTGTTCCTCTTTTTTTCAGTACTTCAGTGAAATGATTAATCTGTCCTGTTCTTATGCTTTTGGCTGAAGCACCTATTCCTAGAGCTGCTACACCCTTCCAGCCTAATGATGGGCCATTAACACCCCATGGCTTGCATACCCTGCCTTAAAGGTCCTCACAGCTGGACCTCCTCAGTCCCAGCAACTACCTCCATCCTCCCACTCACAATGCATTCAGCAGCCAAGCTCTCTGCGTGGCTATTCCCCTGCAAAGTCAGAGAGAGACCACTGTTCAACAGCCCAAGGCCCAGGCATGTAGCTTTTAGCAACAGCCAAAAATCTGAGTGGGAGGAACACCTGCAGCTCAACAGAAATGGGTCAGCAAAAGTGTTCAAACAACAACAAATTTTTATTCCCTGAGAGGGCAAATATGACCCATAACTTGTCAGGAGATGAAGAGGGAAGTAGATTTTTCGGGAGGGTGAGTGAATAGGAAAAAGACATAAAAGGAGGTAGGGGAGCCAATATGACCACCACTCAGAAATTCCTTGGTAAGATAGCATGGCCCATTAAGGATTAAATTTACCCCTAAAATGCCACTGTAGCAGTTCTTACACATGCATGATTACTGGGAGGACTAGGATGCAGTACCAGCAGATGCCTTACTGTGTGAAGCCTGCTGACATGCCTTGCTCCCCTGGGCCGATGTGAATGCCTAAAAGCTGCTCCTGAGTACTGAGGATAGACAGAATTCATTTTGGGGGGATGGAGATCCCATGTCAGGGTTCAGCTGACCTTTCTTTTCTGGTGTCTCCTGTAGCTTGCTCACTTGTAGCCAGAATAAGGTTTTGGAGGGACACCAAACATGACACAGGACCTATTGCTCACACAAGTTCTCCAGAGCTTCCTCCTCTCAAACCCACGGGGAAGCATGCTGTAATCTGTTCTCTAGGTGTCCCAAGAACTGCTATGGGTTCTGCTGCTCCTATCCCTTATTTCCCTCTTATTCTTAGGACCCTCAGGTCTTAAGTACTGCATCAGGGCCCTGAGGCTAAACTTCTGGGACAGAGATGTGACTGCCAGTAGGAGGTCCTCTTTAGCAGTGAAGTCAGGTAGTAAGGAAAACAAGTCTGTTATTCTTTGATTCCATGTGAAGATACAACACAGCTCTCTGTTGCCTATAACCCTTCTCTGCACAAACAGCAGGCTCTAAAGCTCATGCTTTTCTGTATTTAGGGTGGGTAACAGTCTTTGGAAAGACCTCTTGGGCACTGCATCAGCATGGCATGTTCTAGGTGTGACTTTTTCAGAGTTTTTCAGGGAGACAGAAAAAAGGCACTCATACAGGGTGAGGAATGGCTTCTGACATGGCTAGTTGCTGAATGCAAAATGACTGACATAGCTTCAACTGAATTCTGCCTGAAGGCATTAAAGACCCAGCAGAGAAATAAAAATCATGGTATCATAAGATAATTGGGGTTGGTGGGGACCTCAAGAGGTTATCCAGTTCAACCTCCTGCTCAAAGCAGTATCAGCTATAAGATAAAACTTGGCTTTTAATCTCCATTGCTGATCTAAGTTCAATGCCTTAATTCTACCTGAAACCTCTTAGAATCCTTTCCTTCCACTGCAGGAACATGTGTGAAGATGTACCTTTACTCAGACTGGAATCCTGGTCACTGGCACAGAGTGTTATCAAAGCTGGTTGAGGCAAGGAGCAGGCTTTCCCAGGTATTGATCTTTATTTGCAGGGCTGTTTTTCAGGGTCTGTGGCGGGGGCTCCTTGACCAGTGTGAAAGGCTGCTCTGCTATCTAGAGACTCCAATGTGAAGATCTCGATATCCAACTAGGTATCAGGTTCAGTGGAGTGCTCCCAACCAGAAGAGGTCAAGATTTTCCATAGCAGTGGAATGCTGTTGTACCATCTCCAAGATCTCTTTGTTACCTTTACCTTCAGGAAAATATCAGTTGTCTTCATGAGCCTTATTGAGCGTTGATCACCAGTTCTTTAAGACCCAACAGCAGTTGTACTGTTACTCATGATGCTTCTACTTGGTAATACTGCTGGTGGAGAAACATTTGGACCTTTCCTAGTGCAGGCTGACAGGTATCATGTCCTTGGAGGCCTAAGTGACACCTTGAGGGGTCTTCTGAGCAGTTTCCCCTTGCCATTAGGGGAAAAAAACCCAAACATTTGAAAATGTGGTGGGAGGGAAAGAGAAGGTACTAAAGATAGTCTGAGTACAGAAATATCAAGGTCAGGTTAAAAAAAAATAAAAAAAAAATAAAAAGGGATATTAGGAGAAAGATTGGACAGATGAAGTACAGTTGCAGAGTCTTGAAAGCTGGTGTACAATAGCCACATAAAGGCACAGATGTATTTTGTCA
Organism: Tringa solitaria; assembly: GCA_026413425.1. NCBI lineage: Eukaryota > Metazoa > Chordata > Aves > Charadriiformes > Scolopacidae > Tringa > Tringa solitaria. The sequence goes on along the minus strand of JAOXJM010000001.1, from coordinate 59,940,679 downwards.
TTTTATATTGTATGAGAAGTGCTCCAAAGTGTTAGATCTCAAGAGTATGAGAGCATTATGTTATTGTAGAATCTTGAAGATTTTACAGTAATGCAGTGTCCCCATCAGCAATTGTGCATTGGTGGGTAGTCACCTGGACCAGATTTTCTCACTTAGCTCCTCAGTCTGAACTGATACCTGGTAAGCAAGGATAAGTGGGGTACTTGCTTCAAATGCCACACTAGAACTCTAATGTAGATGTATACAAGCTATTTTTCTGTCTGTCCCCAAGGCCTGTTGTTTGATCTGATTTACTATCAGTTTTTATTTTCCTTTTAAGGTGGAGATTGCTTAGATTATTGAAATTTTCTAAGAGGCGATGGTGGAAAGAAACAGGGCAGCTTAGTTGATTAACTCATGACAAATGTCTATGCTTACATTATGTAATTATTAGAGTCATAATTTCTTTCTGAAAAAGTCTCAGTTCTTATTTTAATTTGCAAGCTGATTGACTTCCATATAATAATATGATGTTTCAGATTGTTGTTTTAATGAAGCTATTTTCATAAACACTATTGTAGAGTTTATATGATTATTTTGTTTATCTTTGTAACACTTTATCAATGACATTCTTTCCAGGTTATTTTCCCTTTGATTTTGTCTTCTAAGGCCAAGTTATTAATTTCTTTAGTGCCACTATTCAGGTGTCTGCTGTTCACATTTTTCATCTGAGATGACCTTCAAAATAGTCAGTATTTTGCCTTAGTAAATTTCACTTTTTTGTTCAGGATGATGAAGATTTACTACAAGATTCTATATGACTATGTTGACAATTTTCCAATATTCTGGATTTTTTCTAGTGCTCTTTGATGTTTGCCAGAAAATTATACCAATAATTTAGAGGTTTCCTCAGCTAATTTATTTAAGACCCTGGAAGCTAAGATATCTGAGTTTGTGGTTTTGTAAATGATAATTATTATAGAGACTATCTTGCATCCTGCTTTGTTACTCATGGCAAATTTTTTGATCCACCAGTAATACCTTAAGAAATAGATGCATAACTTGATTCATTCCAAATGCCACTGGAATACCTAGGGAACATTTCTGCTTTTCCTTGATAACGCTTCACCATCTTGCTGTCTGTATCTAGCAATTGACTTATAATTAATTAACTGATTTTATTGGTTCTGGAATGTTTTTTTTAAATGTCTTACTATTTAAAATTTGTTGATTTATGATAACTTATTCATTCATTTGACTTACTGGCTTCATTACCCACCTATTTCTATTTGTAGTTTATAATCATTCTCATTCCATTGGTTTTTGATTCCCTCTCCATATATACATGCACATAAGTGTACATATGCACATGTACTATATGCTTGTGTGTGTATATAGGTGTAAATACACAATTTCTGTCATTGCTTTCACCAACAAATATATTTTCTTGGCTCAGTATCTTTTTTTTGAATCTGAGGAATCTTGGCTTCTTGGGCATCCAGCAAGATGTTCCTGAAAAATTCCCAGTTGTTTTAGCACTTCTTCAGTTAAATGCATGTTCCCAATTCTGATCTCAGCTGTTCCTCTAAGTTTCAAAAACTGCATGTTTTAAAAGATCCAACAAGAGATATTTCAGGTTGGTGACTTATCCTGTTTGCATTAAATAAATCAAACCTCATTTCATCAGGCAATTTTTCAATTTTTCAATTTTTATAAAAGCCATTAACAGTTCCTTATTTATCATAATGAGGTCCATTAGGGTGAGTAATTGGTAATGGGCATTACTGAGTTACTTGATATCCCATGCAGGATTTTTGTGTTAAGAAAAAAATCCATTATTTTTAGAAATTTCTGAAGTTGTATTACTGGCTGTGTAGACTGAGAAATGATCTGCAGGATGAAAGACACTTAGGTAGCAAAGTTTTCCTTTCTGCTCTTAATAAACAGATTTTTTGAGGGGAAGCTTGTCCTGTGTTTTTGTGAAATGTGGTAGTCTGTTACAGATACCTCCTAGTTTGATTTTGTTTGTTTAACTAATTAATACTTTAAGCACAAAAACTGGGTAGTCCACTCAGTCATCTGTGACTTTCTAATCATGTAACAGGATATTGGATGCAAAATATCACCTGTTTTCCACTGTAGCTTTTATGGAACACATTAGACATGAAATGCAATCCTCCAAAACTCATAGGACATACTCCATCAAGTTTCTCTATTACTAATCACATAATTTCTCTTCTCCTACATGACCGCTTCCAACTACTCTTATTGACTCTCCAGGCTGCATACAATAGTATTCATAGTACCTCTCAGCATACTTCTTTGTCATAAGAAAAAATGGCGCTTTTAGTTGGCTTATGTGCTTGAATATGTATGTCATCATGTTTCTCTCTTTTCACGTAGTTTGAGTAGATTAAGTCTTCATGACTAGTTCATCTGCCAAGCAGAAGACTGGTACATATTTTGCTGAGATGAAGGCCGTAAAACCATATGATCTTTTATTTCCTTAGAGGTTACCTTGCTGTTTTATTGAACTAAAATCTTCCTTTACTTCATCTACCACCCCTAATATTAAACTCCATTAATTTCTGCCTGCTTTTATCTTGAAAAACAGCTTAACATTTCTAAAGTATAAGCTGGGTTAGCTTGTTTCAGTTCTTCTCAGGTCCCTGGTTGATGAGTGTTATTAGTGGCTGAAAACCACCTGAAATAAATAAATATTCCTAGCTTCAAAACTTTTTAACTGCCTTTAGTATTTCCTGCTGGATGGCAGAAATCATCCTGCCATATATGGTGTATTGTGGAATATATCTTAGGTACATGCCCAAGATATTGCTGGGGCACTTCTGAGTACCCTGGTTTGAGCTGAACATCATCTCTCTGAATTTTCCTCTGCTAAACTAATATATTAGTTCTTACAGACTGTTCTTGTCTAATATCTTACTCAGTATCAGGTAGTCATTTAATACTTCCAGCTGGGACAATAGACTCTAGAGACTCTTCAAATTGACCATAACAATAGACTAATCTTTGTATTTTCTCACTTGACTTAGTTTCTTGTCATTGGAAGACTGGAAGATCTGCTGTGATATTGACCCAGCTGATCCACTGGGAAATCCCATATACATAGAGTATATGAACTTCAGTATCACAGATTTCTTCCACATTTTGCCTACCAGACTGAACCTCACATAGAGGTTAAATAATTTCACTTCACAAGGCAGGATACAGATAATACTAGATTTGGTGTTGGCCATAGAAAATGATGACTGTTCATCTTTGTTGCTATAGCAAAACCACATGTATACAGCAAAGCTTATAAACACTATTCTGCAAATTCTGATGGAAACTCTGCTGCTAGTTCCTCTATTTATACTTCACAGTGTCTATATTAGCTAGCTTCTATTCATCATTTAAATCAGTCCCATCCTGTGTCAAGAATTGTCAATAAAGTTCAAACACCAGATGAAGATCACATACCTCTGGTGGTATGCATGAAAATCAATTATACATTCCTGTAATTGTTCATAAAAGATCCAAACAGGAGGATCATATATTCAGCTCTTTCCTCTCATGATGGTATACCACCTAAACTCCACCTTTGGTCTCTCCCTGTCTGCTGCCCTGGCTGCTCTATAGCCCGGTCCTGCTCCTTGTTGTGGAAGCATTTTGAAATCGTTATGCCTTTGTTTTCTGAGAGGCAAGATTTATAGGCAAGTTAATATCCTTTACTAGACCATTTGGTTCATTTGGAAAAAATGGACATTCTTGTGGAGTCAGAGTCCCTTCATCACACTTGTTTTCTGCCTGCTTGGTTTTTCCATTTCTGAGAGCTCTGCTTAGAGAAAGCAGGCCTGCTCATTTTCGCCTTTTCAGTTGCTACATTTTCTTCCAGTGTAATAGAGAGAACACATGTACTTGTGTTCTTTTGTGGAGACTTATGTGCTTGTTTTTCCAAAATCCAAAATAAAAATAATAAAACCAATTTTAGGCCAAACATCTGTATTTTGGCCCTTGTATATGGAAACCTCACTCCCTCCAGGTTTTTTGGAAAAGGTCCTGGGCTGATATGATCAACTTCTTTTTGCTTAAAGGAAAAATAAAAATCTGCTTTACCAGTTACATAAGAGGCAGAGAAGGGTCCTATGGAGAATAACAAGATATATGTATTGATTTTAAACTGACGAATAGAAACATTCCAAATATGTGCAAATTATTTCTTCTGCTGCTTACCCCCCAAGTAATGGAAAAATAATCCATGTTGAGTAAGAGACTGTAGGTTGTGAATATTTTTAAGGTCCAATGCAGTCCTGAATTCCAGACCCATGCAACTTCTCAGATGTCTAGCAGAGTTTATGTAAGTTTTGACTGAGTTAAATACGAATATATTTTTGCTTGACAGCATGACCTATACATAGTGGGCAAAGAGTTTTTACACTCTTCTAGTAATCCCATTCTGTGCTTTTCTCACTCTGTTTACTTCTCCCTGAAATGACCGTGACCTTCTGCCAGATTTTCTTGAAGGTTATGCTAATCTTTATTGGCAAGAGAAACAGTAGCTGGAGCAAAAAAGTGAAAGAGAATGCCACATGAGAATGAACAGCATGCAGAGCGTGAGAAGTTTCTGCAATAGCTGGAACTGAAGCAGCTTTGTCAGCATGCAGTCCCTGGAGCGGTAAGTGGGGATGTACACACTGAAATATCCTAGAATGAAATATTAATTAGATTTTCTGGTACTCAGAAAGGCATTTGGGATAAATCCTTTGCTAAGGCAGGTGGGTGCACCTCAAATGCTTTCTATGAAGTTTTGTGCATTTCATGCAGTCCCTCATTTGGCCGCAAACCTCATTTCTTTTGCATTTAAATCCAAATGAAGGTGTATATCTGGCTGTGTGAACAAAGAGAGAGAGATCTCCATGTCCCTCTTGCCTGAGAATGTTGTGTATAGCCTTTCACATACAAATGGCAAATGTGTTTAAGTGCAGGGTCAAAATAACTTCCCATAAAACTTTCTGACCTGATATCAAATAACCACAGCTTAAAACATGGCCAAAATTAAGCTACCTCATGTTAGATTCTTGCTGATCAGTATATTTAACAAGATGAGAGTAGTCTCACGGAGTGGGGGAAAGGGGTTAATGCCAATCTCTTTAAGGAGCTGGAATTGCTGCTGCTTCCTAGCAGATCCTCAGCACTGCAGTTTAAGCCACCTCAGGCTCTTGAACATTGCAACATCTGTAGTGTTGTTCAGGGCCAAAACGCAAACAGTTATGTCACATCTACTTTACAAGATGGAATGGGGTTTAACCAAGTTGAGGGGCAAGCATGCTGTAACGAGGCCCCACAACATGTTTGTTTTTGTAGAGCAGATGAACCCTAAATTAGTACCAGATGTCGGTACTAGACCTGTTGTATAGAGAACACAGCGGGGAGCTAGCAATTATGGTGAAGCCACTGTGAGGCCATATTTAAGGTTGCATTCTATTTTACACTTAGAGTGAGAACTCAGCCTTTTCCTATTATAGTAAAACACTATATTGCTCCTTCATGTGTTGATCCATGTGTGTATCTACTGTGCAATGACAAAGTGCCTTGTGAGTGCCCAAACAGCATATATATTTGCCCTATTTCTACTTGTGTTCGGCACTGAGGTCATGAAGAGTGATGCGAGCTTCTTCTTTCTTGGTTTTCTTCAACTGCCTTTGGCTTCAGACGTAGCTCTGCTCTCATCACAGGCTGCAATGCTTTTGGCCTTCTGATCATTTTTCTGTCATTTTGCTTGCTAGTTTGTTCATTAGTTACTTAGCAATTTTCTTTGTTTTGCTGGACTTTTTTTGTTGCCAATAACTCCCCTTTTGGCAAACAGGGAAATGAGGAGATTTTCAGTTTGAGTTAAGCCATGTGGCTTCCGATAGCCTTTTAGTTCTCTGCCTTAGAACAGTTTACTCCCCTATCCCACATGGCTTTTTCATTACAAGGTCTTTGCACTTGCACCTCCTATCACATGTGTTGAGGGCAGATGTCAGGAAGAATCCTTGTTGTCAGGAAGACAATTCCTAATTGTCAGAAAGAATCCTTTATTCTGGAGATTCTGCTACCTCCACATTCTTCACTTCCCCAGAGAGAATAGATCTTGAGTGTGATCTCCTGATCTTAACTGGAAATCTTCAAGCACAACTTCACATACCAGCGAGACAATTCAGAGGGAAAGGATTCCATACTTGGAAAGTCTTTTTTCTCATTAATGTCTGAGTAGTTTTCCTTTGGTGCAACAGAGTGCATAGGGAGTTCAAGGGAGATAATTCAATCCAAAGTCTTCAAATAAATGTCTCTTGCTTCTTCCTTGCTTTTTAACTTCCATGACTTAGTGGTCCCACAGGCTAAATCTATAGAAGTATAGTGTAAAGGGCCATGATTTGGGTTTTTACTATGATTCTCTTACAATCCACAGTGTTTAGCTGATAGCACACACCTTTGCACAGTTTTGATGCATGCCAACTATACTCTCCAAAGTAGTACTCAGTTATGATTCAGGGGATAAAAAGGACCAGGGAGTGTTCCTACAATATGTATGGATAAGACAACCTTGTTTTGGTTAGATATAGAGTCTAGCTATGAGGGCACAAGTTTGCTCTTGAGAACATGCCACTTGTTCTAAAGGCTAGAGAATGGTCTCTGGGGTGTTTATTTGCTGGTGCAGCTGTTCCTGAAGAGGTTCAGATGTATGTTTGTATCAATAACTCAACCCAGACATACGGTAGTGGGCTCTTGTGGTGATACACAATCATCAGGGACAGTAGAAAGCCTTTTGTATTGAACCTCTGAAATAAAAATTGTATCTTCTGAGAACTATTGATCCAACTGTATAGGCCCTTTTGGTAACTCCATGTCTCCACAAAGACCTATTGTCATTCAGAGACGGGTCTCCACATTGTTTCACTCAGTGGCAATTATTCTTCTAGTGACATATACTTATTTCACAGGATTAAAAAAACTCCTTCTTTTGCCAGAATCAGGTTTTATTCCTCTTTTCACTCTTCTCACCATAACCAGAGAGATTCTGAGGCTGTTGTTCCTACACACTGCATAAGTCTTCATTAGCAATGCAAACTCACCACTATCATTTGGCTTCCTGTTTTCTGACGACTCCTTGAAGCCCTTGAGTGAGGAACAACTTTTACAATATTCACAACAACATCACTAAAGTTGACTCTTTCTTAGCCACTCAGAATTGCAAAAAGGTGGTTTTTTGCACTTGAGATTCTCAGAAGAAAGACACCCATACTCAGTTCACGGGGCTCAGGGTCCACTCGGAAGTGTGCCTACAGATCTTATTTGCCCTAGTCTTTTCCACAGGCAGGCAAACTCAGTGGTAGATCGTACAGCTCAGGGTTCTGGAGTGTGATCACAGCCTTACAACCTGTTACCCAACTTCTTCAGTAAGGATATTTAAAGATAAGGGCTACCTAATGAACTACAGTGCTCTGAATCTACTGTCTTCATTTCCTCTAGATGAGTCTGTAGGCTTTCGTGACCCTAGGAGATTATTTAAAGTAGTTCCATAAATTCATAAGGTGGTCAAGGCTTTTGTGATCGTAATGGGGGAGCTGAAAGTTGTATTCTATTTAAACTCATTCAGTCTGTTTATTCACCGTTAAATGTAGTGTGTCTGTGAAAATTTACAGCTATTTAATCCATGAGTAAAACCTGAATAGTCTGAGAAGCTTCAAAAAATGGATCAATGAATGTCTGAGTGAATAAATTCAAAACTGTTCTTCAATATTTCACATTCGGAACTACATATTTTTTCTCTCTTTTTCTCTACCTTACCATTTCAAAAAGTAGAAGACCTGTATGTAAGGTAAGTTTGATAGCTTTTCTGGGGCTATAGTATATTTTTTTTACTTTGTTAGCTAACAAAAAAATTATTTTTCAGAAGTTTCATTTATGCTTCAGTAAGCTAATGGTAGAAACATTCTGTTTAACTTCTGTCCTCTGACTTGATTTAAAGATACAAGAAGGGGAATCTAAAAAAAAAAAACAAAACAGTAATGCATTACTTCTGCTGCTATACCATGTATCCCTTGGGATACAAATCAGATTTTGCCTGGTTGAGGGAAAAAGCAGTAAAGGAGTTCACAAATTATGCAGGAGAGATACTGGTTACTGAACACCATGATGCTCATCATGTTTAGGTAGGACACAATTATAAATACACGCCAGCAGGCAAGTCACTTGCCCTGCTAGTGGGGACAAAGTATTGATGAATTTTGAGAAAGGCAGCCTTGAAGTAGCAAATTTGGCCATGTTATCAGGAAGACGTGCTTCTGCCTACGAAACAAAGCTGTGTCCTACTGGTAACTTTACCTTTTTATGTTTTTATTTTCTGGTTTGCATTAAAGGTGTTACACAAGTAACTGTAATACAATGTGGTATTGTTGCACATTAATCTAAGGGAGTTATGGAAACCGATACTAACTCAGAGGGGAAGCAAGTTCTCCTTCAACATAAGAGATGCTAATTTCAAGAACATTCAGTAGATTTTTAATAAAGGAGAAATCTCCTTTATTAAAAATAAGGAGAACTGAAAATAAGACAACTCTACCAAGATTTGGAGGGCCATGTTATGGATCCACCTTTTGATAAATTTCTTTTAGCATGCAAAGGAGGTGGAGAAGTCTTTGTTTCCTCCTGCAGGTAATCACGCCCACTGTGCCAGAGCCCAGCCTCCATTAGAGGTATTGTGCAAGGAGCTTGCCAAATGCTGATTCTGTGGAATATCAGTCATTAGTCTAAATTAATGGAAGGCTTTTTCAGGGTTAAATAAAAACAAGCAAAACACTAATGCTGGTGAAATACATTGTGTGACTCAGCCTGAGAAAATGCTTCCTAACCAAGGGATTAAAGAGTGGGATTTCTGATAATTCTACTAATTAAAAGAGGGAGGGTATTCTGAATATTGATCTCTTGGATGATGTTCCAGTCGATAACCATACAGATGAATGAGATTGGGGAATAGGGGAGATACGGCCTTGCATGATGCTCTTTCTTTGAAAACCTTTGGCACAATCACAATACACCACAACGTAAAATTAGTCCTGGAGCTGTTAAAGGTTTAGAGCTCACGTAACACCTAACAGCTCACTTAAAATTTGACTTGTCTGTGAGAAGGAAAAAAGGAAACTCCCAAAATAAGATGCTGTCAGTGTCTCAGATGTTTTTTGCTTTGGTTACTGTAAGCTTCTCCTGTCTGGCCCCACGGTTCCTCTGTTCTTTCCCTCACATCTGTCCTAAATGTTTCTGCTAAAATCATATTCGTTTCCTCCCACACATTACCACTCCATTGATTTCCTGTCACTTGCCATGTCAAATTCAAGCTGTTCATCTTTACCTACAACGCCCTTATTGTGTGCCCCCGCCTTCATACCCTGTTTCATTTCCTCTGGCTCCCCCTCCCACATCCCTTATCTGGAAATGACCTCAGTTCACAGGATTTGTGGCCCACAAAAGACAGGAGTGAAACTGCTTTTAATCAAGGCCCTGGTTTCCACAGCAAGTCATACCTGCCTCGCTGAAAGTATGATTTTAGGCCAATATAATAAAAACCAGGGCAGCTTTCTTTTGGGATATTCCTTTTATCATTGTTTATGATACATACACTACCTTGAATTGGTATATGGAAGCTAATCTGATAAAACCATTTTGAGAGCCAATATGACTGTTAGAGCTGAAAAGAAAATCCTTCTCTTCCATTGTACATTTTTGAGAATTCAAAAGAAAAAAGAAAAATCCTGTCTTCCCATTGAAACAAAGCTCTCAGAGCATTGCTGGAAATGAGGAAGACCTGCACCAGGAACATAACAGTGGTGCATAATAAGAAGATCAATTCCCTGTGAATCAAACAGGACAGAGGCTTGATCCTGGGTGTTTTCTGATGTCTCACATTTTGCCTATTTACTAAGTTTTTTATTGGTTTGAGATCTGGATGGAGGCTGCCTCTTCTGCTCTCTCCTACTCAGCTCCTCTTCCTAATATTCCAGCATGTCTTTGCTATTTTTTGTCTCTTTTTTTATTGCCTTTCTAGGCATGGTATAGAGAGATGGGCATCTAAATCAGCATTAAGACTGGTATAAAGAGCTTTGCACAGTACACTTTATTAACTGTAACTGTACGTTTTGCCCAGGGATCTGTTCCAATATAGCAATCTAATTACCCTATATCCCATCTATGCAATGCCTCTGCGGATCAGTACACCCAGTCTTTGCTATGTCATAATATGTAGTATGTCATCTTCTGCCCAGTGTTGATGTGTCTTTGTATCTAGTTAATTCCGCGTAACAACTATCTTCCAAAATCACTCAAATTTTCTCATTTCATTATCCCTTTTCCCACAGTGAAATCTGATTACATGGCAGATAGAGAGGCTGGCCTTTTTCTCCTATCTACACTGAAACAGAAGGCTGCACGTACCTACATGTACACAGGTAGTACTTCAGCTCCTAGTAGCTCCCTAGCACCTAGTCACGTCCCTTTAATGTTTGGATGCAGGTTTTATGTTTAAGGCCTGTTTGGTCTTAAACATCAGCAAGAAGAAACAAATTTGGGAAGGCTTTTCTTGTTTGAAAAACCCAGAGTAAAACAGTGGCTGAGTAAATTTGACGCTGTTTTTCTTAGAAAACTCCTGTAAAATGTGTCACGAGGTGGGGGTAAGAAGTGTCCTGACTGCTGTCATACTACTGATGCTTGCATGGGGGTGGCTGTAAGTGTAACAGTTCTCTTGAAATAGAACAGGTGAAAGGGCAAAGTCAAGAACATACTACACATGTGTGAATATGTTTGTGTGATAGTTAGGGTGGTTTTTTTCTGAATCTGATTGCTTTGAGACTGAAGGTGAAAGCTAGTGTCCCTGTCTTATTAAAGACACAGTAGGTTAAATTCACCCACGGTGTAAATGTGCTTTGGCTTCCTATTTCTCCCCATCTGAGCTAGCAGTAACTGTTTTTCCAGCACGTTTATTCCAGTATCAGCTGAGATAAAGCAAGTAGAGGAAGAAGAGGTGGGGGCTACATTAGAGGCCAAGGGCAGGGAGCTTTTCGTGCAGCCTCTCAAACACATTGATTGTAGTTTGGGATTTTTCAAAGCTGCACATGTTGAGTAATATCTGCCAATAAACACAGCTCAGTGGGTGAGAAATCTGTCTGCCTCTTGCTGAGGATTAGAAGAGAAAAGACACCAAATGAACAGTTTCCTCACATGTGGGTCATGCCCCTCACTGGGGTACTTGCCCCTGACCTAATCCTGTTCCACTTTGTCTCCCTCACTCCCTCCTGTCTTCCTTCCTCCTTTTACTCCTCCACTGCTGCACTACTGGTGGTCTGGTGCATGCTGCACAGATGTTTTCCCCATGCTATTATAAGATTATTTTTCAAGTGGCTTCTTGGAACAGATGTTCCAGTGTGTGCACTCTCCTTCCCTTGGCTGAAAGTGCTCTGCGCAAAGAGCAGATTGCATTGCTGCTCTCCTTTTGATCTAAAGAGCGAGCGCAAGAAAAAAAAAAACCCACACAAATGATGCTGGTTTTCGTTTCAGGCTGCTTGGCAATGGTGCACCTGGGCGTGTGTCTCCTGCTTCTTTTCTCCCCCATCACTAGTGCTGCTTGCAGATGTTTTTTTCTGTGCCTTTCTTCTTCGGCCCATTTTTTTCCCTCTGTGACCCAATACTTTACTCCCACTGCTTTTAAATTTTCTTTCATCTAACACTCTGGTATTCGTGCTTCCAAAATCATTCTCTGACCCATCGCCAACACCTCATCTTCATCTTCTCCTTCGTTTGGCAACTCCTGGACTGTTAGGATGGATTAGTCTCATGTGTTTGGGTACAAGGCCTGTCCCCTTTTTATTTTCGTTCAGATTCATTGCTTAGTTTCTCCTTCATTGCCCTAGTGAATTGACCTGAATACTGCTGCTTCTACTTTTTCATTTGATTTCTCATGTTGAGTCAGGAACATTTTCAAGAGTCAGAGGTCTTACGATGTCAAGGGAGCATCTTTTTCAAGTGCCACTTAATTTGTAGATATAACAAAGGCATGACACAAGGAGGTTGTGAAATTTATGCTATAATTTAGGATCCTGTAGCTAGGCTTAACCCACAGAAACTCATCTTCTGGGATTAACAAAAATAAACAAATCTTTATCTGATCATATTCAAATAGTATATCAGCTTCAACTCATGTGTTGGCCTTCCTTAGAAATTCAACTTACATGAATCCTGTCTTTAGGGAAAAAAAATAAATATTGCAAATCTTTTCCAAGCCAGTAAGATAGAATTTGGGAGTGGGTTCCTAACCTACCTTTAATCAGCCTCAGTTGGTTCAAGTTAATTTGCATCAGTGGAGAATTTGGTT
>JAOXJM010000001.1:59910663-59928197 GCA_026413425.1 Tringa solitaria | reverse complement strand
CCATCAGTGGAGAATTTGGTTTGAATGTGTGCTTAAAAAAATCTACCCATTATTATTCTCATTTTGATATGGCCAGCACCGTATGTACCCATTGCTTTTTTAAATAATGTCCTCTTATGGAAAAATCCTGCAGAATTGGAATGATAACCTTGCATAAGAATGTATAGGATACTCTAACAGGAAAATTATTCTGTATTAATTCACAGTCTGTCCTAGATTCCTCCAGAAATGTTAATACTCTTTGTTGATTTATAGACTTAGAGAAATTTCTCTAGAACTCAACTGGGGTAAACTTATTAAGTATCATACCTTCTCAGGGAAGATTTAAACTACAATTATAACCTTGTGAACCCTTCCTTTCTCTAGCTTCCCTTGTAAGATTGTTCTACGGCATTGCATTGCAGTGTGTATCAGCAATAAATACATAAACAAACAAACAAATATATGCTTTGGCAGCATTTTCTATCCACAAAACTGCTCCTGCCTGTGAGCTGAGCCTGCAAGCACAGCTGTGGTTGTGTTGCAATGCTCTTAAACTAAGAATACCTGTAAATCTGACCTATGCTTACAAATTCACCTACAATCCAAAGAATCCATTACAGGTAAATGACTCTACTTCCATTCACATTTGGGACCACCCTACCACACATCCTCCTTCTCTGGAAACTCAGAAAACTCACCTCTTGCTACTATTGCTGGCAGCTTACTTCTTGCTAGCCTTGCAAGTGCACTGAAGTATTAGAAAGCTGTCTTAGCCCTCTCTGTATTGTTGGTATCTAAAAGGGTAGCAGCAGGGAGAAGGTAAAGAAGAAAACCAGCTGGTTCAATGATGATTGTCAACAGGCTTAAGAAAAAAAGATAATATGATAAAGAGCAAGTGACAGCAGGAAACTCAATTCTCATGGTACTGGAAATCCCACCCTATTTCCTGACCTTTCTGTGTGGTTGGTGTAAGCGTAGGCACATCCAGCATGAACCCAAAGTTTGCAAAAAAAGATAATTTATTGTTTCAGTCAAAAAATTAATTGAAAATAGGCTAAGAAACAACTTCATATTGGCCATCCAGACCATTTCTTCTGACTCAAGGCCAGACCCACGTGTCATTCTGGACAAACACTTTTTACCTTCCTGTTAGCATTCTCTGCTAACAGAGATGCCATGGGCTTGCCAGTCTATTCCAATGTTCAACCATTCCTGCTGTCTGTATGTGTTTCAGGTGCCAAATGACATTTGTTGTTGTCATTGTACAGGCAGCTGTAGTAGGCTTTCTTCAAAAATTCACAGGATAATAGTAGGAATATCTAGACTAGGCTTCTTTAAGTGTCTGATATAGGTATAACCTGTTATCTTAAACCCTGGGGCAGCAGGGAGGGTTGCTTTGCTTTGGTTTTGTTCATTTAGATTAAATAACAGAGAGGAAAGCTTAAGATGTCTTTATTTTCTTTGTTATAAATAAATATTTGTATGAATATGTAAAATAAAAAGTTGGGCTTTTTTTTTTTATTCCTTGCTTTGCCTTTCAGCAGACCTAAAAATAAAACCTGTGGAATTATTATTTTTAAAATATGAAAAAAATCAGTGTCACTGACACTAATCTCTAGCTGACAGTGTTCTCTGTGAGGATAGTATTTTAGCTGCCTTTCTGTTTATCCTTCTTCAAAAGAATTTGCAGTGCTAAAGAGGGTCTTTAGGCAGAGCCTGGTGTTTAAACTGTATCTTTTCAGAAGATGGAATCACAGATTATTCTGATGAAGATGTGCCTCCACATCAGATATCATGTTGCTTCAGGGTCCAAGGAGGAGTTCATCTGAAAACACTTTTGACATGAACTGATCTGTGCTGGACAGAAAAATGTGAAGAACCAAGATTCCACTTGCAGCAGACCTATGCAGAGGTAAGCAGCTGTGAAAAGCAGGGATCAAAAGGTGCACAGCCCCTGTAGAGCTGCTTGGAGATTTGCTACCATTTTTAATGATAATTTAGACAATATAATAATCTAACCTGTAGTGACTGGCAGTTATCTGGATTTGAATGAGTTGTCAGCTGTTTTATGACTTTATTCTCTCTGTTCAGTTTGGTTTTGATACATATATTATCCAAATTTTATAGCATGCTTCCATATATCTCACTTTGGGGACCCTTTTCAGCATAAATTGCATTCCTCTGCCTCCAGATGTGACCATCTCAAATTTTCCTGTGAAAGGTAGTAGTAGCAGAAGTAGGGCAAAAGAAATCACGAGAAGGTGGCTTTCTAAATATGTTCTGCTAATGAATGTCAGGACAGAGAAGTGGTAGCTCTTGGTTGCAAAAATGAATGGCATAGAACCCAAATGATTGAAACAGAACACTTCAAGAAAGCTCTTGGAAGAGTAAAATCCTCTGTCTTCTACTATCCTAGTATTTAACAATGTGGGAAAGCAACAAGGTAAAAAAAGTCAATAAAACATTATTATTCACAGTAGACTGCTGTCAGTAATTTGAACTAATTCTGTGTATTGATTAACAGTTATACTTGGATCAGAGCACTGGGAAAGAAGATTGCAAACCTTGCCTTATTTAACTGAGAAGAGACAAACTCATCATAGCTAAGGAAAAACGAAGTGTTGCCATAATTTGGAGTTTTGAACTCCAGTCCCTCAAGTGCAATGAATAGTCCTTCATGAGAGACTTCCATTGACTTTTGATAACTTTACATCAGGGCCTTTGTCTCATGGCCTCTGTCACAGGTACACCTAAAAATATATATGCTCCTTGGACCTCAGTCTCATGATTTACAGGCTGTGGATGAGGTGGAGTTCCAAGGATTTAACTTCATCTTTCATGGTGACAGATTTGTGTACTTGGACTAAGATCTCTGTACTACCTCTTTCTGAGGCATAACAAATACTTCTTTTTCTCTGACCAGCATTCTGACACATTCAGAATATGTAAATCAATATGATGTTACTGAAAGGAACAAGAAAGGATATTTCTTGTTACTACCCACTGTCTTTTCTGTTTTGTCCTTTTGTTCTACAATTGACTTTTTATTCTGTATACACATTTTATAACACCTACAACTGTCTGTGGTTAGAATCATAGAATCATAGAATTGTCCTGGCTGGAAGGGACCTTTCAGATCATAGAGTCCAACCATCAACTTAACGCTGCCAAAACAGCCACTAAACCATGTCCCTAAGCACCAGATCTACTCATCTTTTAAATACATTCAGGAATGGCGACTCCACAACTCCACCACTTCTCTGGGCAGCCTGTTCCAATGCTTGATAACCCGTTCAGTGAAGAAAGATTTCCTAATATCCAATCTAAATGCAGAACTGTTAATTTTGGTTCATAACTGCAACTAAATATCAAATAAAACCAAAAATGGTAAAAAAAACCTCCAGCCAGAACACTGCAATGATAAACCAGGAATAAGTACCAAGTTCCAGAAATTTTTTCTATTCCAGTAGGGTCTGAACACTCCCTTTCCTTCATAGATCATGCTGGACATTAATGTCCTCTCTGTTTCTCATGTGCCTCTGGATACCACATTCCTCCCCAGATATTCTTCCTATCCCCATTCTTTTCCTTGCTCCTGTAGAGCTCTGGACATACCTTTCTGCTTCCCAAGCAAGCTGATCTGGTATCAGTACTGACGCTAATCTTGCTGGGACTGTATTGCCCCTGGAATTTTGAGGGTGCAATCTGGAACTACCTCGTAGGAATGACAGGGTTAAAAAGCATCTTGGGATGCACAGGAAAGTATTCTGTGGGCAGGGATAAGACACATCTAATCTACAGGATGTTCTTGTGTCATTAGTATCTTACATGTTGTCCTACAGGGCCAATTATAAATAGTTTTGCAGTCACCAGATGGGAAATGTTTTCAATCACAGAACTTACTCTCTAAGCATCTGTGTCCCTACTCCCTGCATAAACATGTGATAATTGATTAATATTAAACCAAACATTGTTTATTTAACTGATAACAGAAAACACATTATTGGTTAACAGTTCTGCTTGGAAACAGTGTTTTAGAGGTGATCATGTAATAAAAGCGGCAACATAGGGCATTAAGGCTGAGGCTGGTAACAACTGCAGTCAGTCAGCTGGGCAAGGCTGTCAGAACTTATACAGAGATGAGAACAGGGATGTTTGATTTGGAAGTCAGGTTTTAAGCCATACTTTTTGATTGCACAATTAAATTTAACTCTTAGCTAAGATGTAGACTTAGCATTTGAAATTGCAAAATCCGTCTGTTCAGAGTCATTTAAAAGGTCTTTTCCTCCTGGCTGGGAAGTCTTAAAAAGTAGGGGTTTTTTTGCGACTGCAGTGCAGCTGATTTTGGAGAAGGCTTAAATGACATTGCAGAAGTCTTCCTTTCTAAGGGACAGCCAAAACTTCTTTGGCTCACCTGCTCACTCTGTTCTGACTCTTGTGTGTCACATATCTGTCTGCTCACACCACACTGTTGGATGACTACTGAGTTTATGGGAATATTTGTGACCACTCTTAATTGAGATGAAGGCTACAACTCCAGCAGCCAACAGCAGGCAGACATCAGCTGTCTAAAAGATATGAACGCTCTCTTTTATAAAAATGCATTATAGCTTCTGGCACTTCGTAGATGACTGAGCTCAAGTGCTGGAGAATGTAAGGGTGGGACATTGTGACTCAGCTGTTTGCTCTATAGCATTCATTAATATCTTGTATAGTTTCCTGCAAGGACAGTTATAAATAGTTTTGTAGTGATCAGATGGGAAACAGTGAGCACAGTCCTTACTCAGCACCGCTGGGGAATAAGCTTCCCATCATCCCTCCCCCACTCTCTTTCTCTAACACCCTTGTTCCCTGACCAATGTTACTACTGGGATAGTGGCCCCAGCCTGAGCCCCAGTGGTGCAGGGACTCCTCACCAAATGGGATGAATAGGAGGGCAAAGAACCATGAGGAACACATGGAACTCAACTCTGCCCCCACCTCCACATGCCAGCTAGATCAAATGGTTATAGGTCTGATTCAGGGTCCTCTGAAGTCCATGCAAATATTTGTGTTAATTTCAGTGGCTTTGGATCAGCATTTGTGTACACAGATGAAAGTAAACTTTTTTTCCCAAAAGGGGACAAAGTCATGTTTTCCTTTCATAGAGAGAAGGGGAGTGCTGATACCATCTTCTCTGCTCTGCTCCTGGGACAATTCTAGATGTTGTTGTGCATCCTGATCAGCTGGTTGTAACTGATCCCTAGAAAGTCTTCTTCGTGTGGACCCTTCCATTCTTCTTGTTATGAGACAAAGGCATGGTGCATAAAGTTTTCTGCCTCTTAGTTTTGAATGCTAAAGGGGTAATCTAAGACCAGAAACATCTTATGGAATGTGTCCATTCCAACAGTTGAAAAATGTAAGCCTTTATTACTCACAGCAGCTGTAAGTCAGTGTGAGTGGCAAAACAGCTTAATTCTTTAGAAGTGCATTCCATTTGTGCTACCATACAATCTCTGTTTTTTTCTTTAAACCCTTTGTACCTGAAAGTTGTGTGGTTTAATTGGTTTTTTTTTCTTGGAAACATGTAGATAAGGAACTCACAAGCAAATAAACACTAAGGCTACAGTCCAGGTAAGTTTACTATTTCACAAGTTCATGTTTCTGCATCTCTCTGATAGTGTGCATCCTCCCCTGACTTGATGTAGAATGTAGAGCTATGTCTGTTGCACATTCTAGGCATCAGTGTCTGTGCAAAAAAAAAAAGTGTAATAAGGTCAAGCCCCAGGTACTTACATGATTTAAAAAAAAAGACTTTGTAGCCCATGATTTGTCAGTTTGATTCACTGCTGCTGAGGTAATGGTCTGTGTTTAATTCAGCTTCTTCACTTTAATTCTGTGGTTTCAAATTCTATCTCAAAGGTTGATCAAGTCCCTCATTATAAAACCCTGCTTTGAAACTTTGACCATAAAAACTTTATTTTACATGTTGTCAAGGTCATAATGAAATAGGCATTAAAAGATTATGGCAGTAATTCTGTGAGATTAAAAAACTATTCCATGTTGTTGATTTTCACCTGGAAAGAAAAGATAACTTTCTTTTTTCTTTTGAAATGCAAAGGAGTTCAGTTATTTTATACCTGGAGTATGTTTCTCTCATGATTCATCTCTGGAAGTCGTCTCTGGATAAAACGCTTCTAAATAAAAAACTTACAGCTTTTTGGAAAGCAAACGGAGTTTTGAGAACTCCTGCAATGCTTTCATAAGTGACAGTATTTTGATGAAGGCTAAGGTTCAGTGTTCTGTTCAATATTACAAAATTTTTCAACTCTTTATGGAATGCCAGTCCAACATGGGGCAAAGTCCTTCTAACTGGTTACCTACCTGGGAAAGCACTTGGTAAGGGCTGCTGGAAGAAGTAGGCAAAGGTCTTTTCAAGACCTTTCTCTTTTTCTCTTAACAAGAAGTAAATAGGAAGATCACAACATGGTAGACTATCTGCATGCATTCCCATTCTCTGTTTTGTCTGAGCAAGAAAGGGCTTCTTTTTCTGCTTCAGTGCTTAGCTAGTCTTTCTGAAAACATCTGAAATTGCTTTTCAGCTGGCATTAGAGGAAGAAAGAACCCAGAGAGAATTGTTTCCTAAATTTTAGTGGCAGCTGTGAAGTATTGCAGGAGGTAATGAAGGTGGGCATGTTTGTATGCAAATCAGAAGAAATTAGAGAGATGCTGGCAACAGGATTGCACAGCAATGACAGATATGGAGGTCAGAGAACTGTGGAGATTCAAAGATTAGAGAAATTTATAAAAGCATGTGGGATAGAGAACAGCATCCAGTTGGAAGCCAGGAGGCTAGGTTAATCACAGAGAGGGGAACAAGTGAATTATGAGGAATGAGATTTCTTGATTGCCTTCATTTGGAACCCATCTAAGTTCTGTGTGTTGCCCTCAGAGCTTACAGGTGTACATGTCTTCCTACACACCATGAGCATAAGCCTTGGTGGCCAACTTGCCTTATCCACTGGAGACAGTTGCTATTTGATAAAGCATCCTGATGGTTCTGAATTGAGTCAGACTTTTGATATAGGGCAGAGCCAGAGGTTTTAGAGTTGGCAAGACGCAAATATATCAGAAAAAAAAGGAACTGTCAGTTGTGTAGCAAAGATTTGAGAGTATCCCTAAAACTACCCATCAGTGAAAACATGGACTAAAGTTGGCTTCATTTAAGGTGCACTAAAAGCCTGTACTGTGAGGATAGATGTGGCATTTCAGCCAAATACCATAACAAGAGCAGTCCTTGGGAACACTCTGCTCTGTTTTAGCAGTGTGGATGTGACTAAAGGGCAATTCACGGTGAGTGTCAGAATCCCAGTGCTTTCTAAAGCAGTGATTTTAGAGAAGGGAACAGTATATTACTATGACAAAATACTTGTACTGTCTTATCCAACTGTCTTAATTCACAATCTATGTGCATAAGAGACAAAACCAGGAGATTAGAAATAACGTTCATTGTCTAGCATATGACAAAAAAAAATGTAATGATTATGGAAAATAAAAGTGAAATATAACTTTATTTGGTTATCAAATTACGCAGTGGAAGGAGGGTGACACTTGTGACATACTGTGTACATTGAGCTTCTAGTAATGGACAGTTACAGTCTTATGGAAAAATTTAAGAGGCACAGCTGTAAGTCTGGTTCAAGAGGAACACTGAAGATTGGCTAAATGTCACAGAGCACTATTCTGTCTGGGGTGTTTGGGGATAGGTCAGAACTGGACTGTGCACAGCAGAAAAAATGAGATGGCCAGGTTTTCATGGCTAGGGTCTTGGCCCCAGGCACTGACAGGACCAAGATGGCCCTCTTGGCTCTCTCTCACTGGGAAAAGGAGGGCTTGGAGATACGGTGACCTCTCATATCCCTGCTGCCAGAGTTGCCTAAATATGCTTGCAAAATTGTATCGTGTCTCAGTAAGACTATAGCAATCTTCTACCATCCTAGTGGTACTCCAGTACTGACTGGTCTCTGCTCTCTGTACCCACTCATCCTTGCCCCATGATTGTCTGAGGAAAGATACTAGTGCTGTATATAAAGAAACTGTATGTTCAAAATAAGAAACCTTACACTTTTTTAATAATGAGCTTTAGGAAGATTAAATATCCATAAAAAGACAAGCACATTTATTTAAAAATAATGTCTGTCAAAGTGACATTTGCCAGTTTCTGTTACAATGGGGTTACTTTTGAGCGTGAAACTTTTCTCCCAGAAATGTAGAACTCTGTATGATTTTTTTGAGAAACAAGAGTCAGATATTCAACAGGTACTCCCAAACGTTGAAGTCTTCTGAAAGTCTGGTTTGGATAGTGGGGTGAGAGTAGAGGACATGGGCTGTTCTAAAAGGTATGCCCTAAATCAATAGTAAGGAATTATAACGTCCATTCACATTGAAGTAGTCCTTCCTGTAAGTCCAGTCTTACAGTAGGGTTTGAATAGGCTTATCCTTGTGGACGCTTTCTGATTTACTCTAATAGTAAAAAAATTAAAATGAGGAACTGGTCATTTAATACGACAGGTTCCAGTTTTAAAGGCCAGCATTTCACAAGTCCAAGGTAGGTAAGTAATGGCCAAATAAAAATCTGGAGTAATTATTCAGCAGTAAGGGGCTTGAAAGGAGTGGGAGGAAAATAATTCTGGCAGCAGTCTCAGATATGCAAGACATGGGCAACCAAGGCATGATTCTTTTAACAATCACAGACTATTGCTTTCCAGTGTGGTCTTAATAAATCACTCCTTCCACCAATGCATATAGTCATATTAGGGGTTAAAAAATTAATCTAAGAATTAAGAGAGTAGCTCAAAATGAAACTCCAAAAGTGGTCTAAAATGATGAACTGAGCCAGACCAAAGTCTTAAGACTATAAAAATAAGAATTAGAAGGGAAAATCAAGCTGAATGGTCAGTATTTAAATTCTAGAAAGAGACCAGTGATGAAAATTAAACACAGGAAATATTTCACACTTCAAGAACATAGAAGTACACAGCCTAATAAGGTAGGCTAGTCTTTCCTCTTTTGTAGGAAATTATTGTTTAGAACTGTCTTTTTCAACTAGCAATCTAAGGTCTAGAGGGTCTTCTTCCTGAAGAGATTTTTCTGGGACAATATTTTGCTACATTGCTAACTTAATTTCATTTTTTAATGTTCTCAATGTCATTGTGGTGCCTATATTACATATACAAAATAAAAAATCAATGTAAACATTCTTAGATGACATGGAACTAGTGAATATACTTGGAAAATGAAGCCTTTATGTATATAGTAAAAGTCATATTTAAAAAAATACACCAACAAATAAAACACATAATAGTTAAAATGAAAACAAAAATAATACATCTGTAATTGCACTACTTTTCATGTTGAAAACTTAAAGATTTTAGACATTGGACAGATACGTAGGAAAATACAGTCTTGATTTCACACTGTAATATCTGTGAGTGGCTTTTCTCACATGAGTAACTGTATTTCAATGTGTAAGACCCCAGTTCTGCAAACATTCCAGTATGCAGCTTGGACAATTTTGTTTAGGAGGGGCATCAACCTAAATGACTTGCATATTTGGGGTCAAATTTCCAAAAAGGGCTACAAAAGTTTAAGCTACTCACATATATAATAGGTTCAGTGTAACTGCTCAGATATGGACAGATATTTATGAGTCCCAGAATTCGCAAAAGATAGTTATTAGATCTGGATCTTATTTTAGATTCTGGTTCATTTTATTACTTTTTCTGTCCAGAACTAAATGAGCATTTTAGATCTTAGGCTCTAATCTTACAAATATTTAATGCCTCATACACCACACCTCAGAAAGTTTTAAGGTATGTTAATATCAGCAGGATAAGGTTCTCTGGGTAGGGATGAAAACATGACTTTTTAATTGAATTTCCATTGGTACCAGCAAACTCAGGATTTGCACTAGTATCCATGGTACAAGGGCTTCCACAAACCGTAAGGAATACATATATGTTTTTAAGTTTTCTTTGGGAACTTCCAGACCACTTTCCTATAATCCTGTATTTTGTTTCAGACCTTGCTTTATGGTGTATTTCTACTCTAATATCAAGATGTAAAAAGTAGTAATAGCTATCTCATTTGTTGTCTAAATGATCATAATAACGGGTCAGTAATCAGAGGAAGCGTACTGCATGCCTCTTGTTGTGTAAAGGGGATACATCTGTGAATAAAATTTTAGTTGGCACATCCTTAACAGACACCCAGATTGCTAATAGCCACAGCTGATTGCAATGCTAGGTCTGAATAAAGAAAATTAAGGCCAGCTGCCTCAAGGCATGCTGGAAAGATGGAGTTTCTATGTGGTTTTTATGAGGATTGTCATGATTAAATCTGTGATTTTTCTCTAACTTCAGTAATGAAGGGGTTATAAATTTATCACACCTAGAAATGTAGAATTATGGAATAATTCAGGGGCTTCCTGCTCAAAGCAGGACCAGCTCTGAGGTCAGACCAGGTTGCTTAGAACTTTTTCAAGACCAGATTGGATACTTCCAACCTGCCTATGTCACCTGGTCTGTTGCTTGCTTGACTATTCTAATATGGAACACTTTTGTGAGGAAGTAGGAACTACTGAAACGTGTTTGCGTGCTTTCTTGGGGCATGCAGGGAACAAGAAAAGAAGGCTTTCCCACATGAAAGATTCAAGAAAAGGCATCCTGGGAGAGCACAGAAGAGAGAGGTGAGTCTCATCAGTTCCTATGCGTCCTGTTTCTGAGGGTGGTGGGAGTTTGGGTGTGGAGCAGCTGTATGGTGCAATGGATGTGATTATTCTTTGCTGTGGCATATCCACTTTCTTCAAAATAGTGTTTTGTGATACCAAGTGCCTGGAGAGTCAATTTCAAAACAGTACAATCGGGATATCGAGTAGTTAACAAAAAGTTTAGTGGCTACTTAATATTAAAATCGTAAACCTATTCTTATACAGCAAAGATAATAGGAGTGGCAAAAATCACACTAACATAGTAAAGCTAAGTGAATATGACGTAGGTTTTAAAATAGTGGGAAAAAAAGGTTGAATTCCATTCTGGTAACCAGAAGGTGTTTAGCAGACCTACTGAATGGGACATAAACAGTCTTTTAAAATGTATGAGTAGTTTAATGGTGAGACGTGTTCTAAGGATGTAATGCAGCAACAATACAGATTCTAGTTTTTTACCAAAATGTAAATATAGTGCAAACAATCCTTTCAGTGCTTTGATGTACAAAGTAAAAGACTTAGCAGAATTAGAATGCATTAGATGAGTCAGGTGCTAGCTGACTGAAGCGATGGTATGGCCACTGCATACCTGTATTGAAGTAGGCAAAACTGTCAAGTTATCTCTTAGCCTGTGACAAGAGTTGCGAAGCTCAAACCTAGATTTATTTTTTTTTATTATTTAATTTATTTTTTTTTCACTCCAGTCTATCATCTTTGGCATATTGATCTCTTTGGGCAGATAAGTTCAAGTGTTTCACTGCAGCATTCACTGACACATAAGATGTACCAAAATATTTTTGACTGGAAATAATAATTGATTATGTGCTTATTTGGAACAGAAATTGTTATGCGTTATAAAATCTATTGTAATGTATGCTACACAAAAAAAAAGCTTTAAATTGAATGAGAACTGATATCCAATTGGGATGAGTGAAACTGGTTATTTAGGAAACCTACTATGATTTTTGCGTTGTGACAAAGGAATTTGACTGAGTGTGAGTAAGGTAATTGGACAAGTGGAAAGACTTCAAAAGAAAAAGGCCACCCAGAGATTCACAGACTCATTACTATTTCTAAGCAAACCTATTCCCTGACATCATAAATATTCCACTGAGCATATTGCTAGGGGACAATAGCAAATGCTGCTGTGATTACGAGGGGAAAGACTTGGGGACTGCTACAGAGGAGATGAAACCAATTTTTCTCAGTTTAACAAAGCTCAAGTTGATACAAGTTCATGTGAATTAGAGACTACCCTTCTGAAAGAAGACAATGTGGGCACGTGTCCTTTCAACACACAGAACTATACCCAGATTGAGGAATGCTACTGCTGGGTATTGGATGATTTATTAGTGGTTTCATAAATATGTTTTTAAATCACTTGAGGTAAAAACAGACCGTATACCACAGGAATTTATATGATAGAAACTACTCTACAGATAGCCCTTTTAGCCTCATGAAGTGTCCATGAAATTGAAAAAAAAAATCCACCTTCAATTTGAAATCCTTGCTTGAAAAGGGCATGATTAGAATATCCATGATTAGGAGAGGAAACATGAAGTGGTCTATGAGGGCTCTTTTCAGGGAGATCCTTGCCTAAGCATAGATTTTTGCAAAGGTGTTGGAAGTGTAACATAACATGCTGAGATGGGGAGGACGTCACTAGGTAGTGTCAAAATGTCCCTGTGCTGACTGTTGGAGAAGTGATAATGGGATTTTAAATAATCTTTTCTCCTCCTTAGGGCTCATAATGTCTAGCTTTCTTTACTCCAAGGACCTGAGTACATTATCAGGTTTTAAACATTAACATGTTTCTAAGAAACAGAATGCTAGAAAACAAACAAGAAGTTGAAACAACAGGAAGAACTTGCTTTTGTCTGAATTTGATTCATAATTTGTATGGAATACATTATTTAATGAAAAAGTCTTGTTTAAATTTAAACTGCTGCATATTACATTTCATAAAGCAACCATTTATAAATTTGAAGTACGACACACACACCTCCCCCTTTCCCCGCATACAGGATTCCAGATGAATTAATAACTGATTGTGTTCAGCAGTCCATAAATTTCTACTCTTTTCAGCCAACCTCTTTTGAATATTTGCATGGGTTAGCAGAAATAGTTCGGTTATGAGAATATATTCTGGAGAGTTTAACAAATTTATTCACATGGAGCACTATTGCAAAACATATCATACATCTCACTGTTAGAGACTTAGGGGCAGAAGAACAAAAGCTTCAGTGCCAGAATGTAATGGGTTTGTTGAACTGAAGGTAGTTAACTGTGGTTAGCCAACAGAACTATACATCAAGAATGACGAATAAGGCAGAAAATTTACTCCAAGAATGTATGATAGTTATCGTTAGTGTGTCTGAGAATATTTCAAGCAAAGCAATGGGACTTCTGCTAAGGGATTAAGTTGATGATCTTAACAATGCCCTTCATTATAAGCACTCATAATGGTGAATGGTCTCAGAAGAGAACATCAGGAGTCACTGCCTTTCTGTTTTTTGACAACAAATGTAAAGAAGCTAATGCAGCCATTAGAAAAGGAAAGCCACAGGAACAGTAAGTATGAACTTCCAGCAGTGCTTCCACTTTCAGAATTGGTTAGGCAGCATCATGAGCTTCAGAGTGCATAGTGACACTGTGATGGTAAACCATACTCAGAGGTGATTATTGCTAACAGAGATCCAAAGCCATCAGCACAATCTGGTTGTGGGTGTGTAGAATTCTAAGAGTTTGCCCTGTCTTCTCTTCTATAGGTATTGATTTGGCTTTACTAATTGCTTGAATTCATTTGTGGTAGTTGGTCGGTTTTGGTTGAAACATTTGCTTTTCTTATCTAATTTTCCAAGATTATAAAATATCTGGAGGGTGAAGGGATATAATTTAGGTACCAAATCCAGTGTTTGGGTCTTTTATGACCCAACCCGTATCCTATGGCTAACGCCAGGAAACACCAGCAGTCCTTTGTGTTACATTACAATGTCTAATACGCTGAAAGAATATTGTCTTTCATTAAATGAAACAATCTTTCAGCAGCTCCTCAAATAGGTCATATAACCAGTAATTTTTTGTTCCGCAGTAAAGGCTGAGATGCTCACTTTGCAGTTCAGAATCATCACCCAGCTTCTAAGTTGTAACAGTAGGGCTCTTTTAATGGGTAATCTATTGTTGGTCCAATGTTACTGGTGCCCAAAGGACTACCGGTGTCATGTAACCATAAGTATTTGTGTGAATGAACTCTAAGTTGTTAGTAGTTCTTCTATCACATCACACCCCTTTTCAATGAAGCACTGTACCTATTTGGGAAAAAACCAACCAGTTTTAACTCTTTGGTGGTGTTCTGCTTATGCTTCTTCTCAGATTCAAATAACTTCACCTAGAAATATTTTCAAATACTTTTCAAGATATATTAGGGCATAATTATGCTTGTATTGCGTATTCCTGCATTATTGATCAGTATTCTTAATATTATGAGGCAGCTGCCATCCTTTCCAATATGTTCTTTAAAGTATATCTACGTTGTCCACTGCAGAACACTGACCTTTCTTTCTGTATGTGTATACATTCTTCCTTCCTCAAAATCTTTAATATTAAATAAAGTTTAAGCCTGACATTCTAGCAAAGAACAGGAGTAATTATATTCCTAGAAAATAAAAAAGTTCAGAAGGTATTTTTTTACTTGTAAATAAAGATGACAGAAACAGTTTCTCCCTTGCAGATATGGGAAAGGAAAAGGTTCTGATGAATTCAAGAAGGTTTAAGTGTAGTAATTTACCTTTATCATTGATGTAGCAGTAATCTCCAGAAATTCTAATACTGAAAACAGGTTCTTTAACAGGGACAATAAACTTTCTGAGAGAAGGTTAGCTTAGTTTTCAGATAAAAGTGAAAACAGTATACTCTGAACTAAATTGTTGCATGCTACAGCAACACAGATTTCAACCTTCAGTCACCAATGTAAATTTTCTTATCCCAGTTAGAAATAAAGGTAGACAAAAACACTACTAATTTGTCTGCCAGTTCTGAGATTTTTAGGAAAATAATGGAAATTCTGCATAGAGTCTAAGAGACTAAGGGTATAAGTTATTTTGCAAGCTGTTGAGATAAAGTGGACAGTATTTTCTAAGTACTGCTGTATCCGGTCAGACAAAATCTATCTGCCCCAGTCTTCTCTCTGTGGCTGATAGCACGTACTTAGGGAAAGAATATAAAAGGGTAGTGTACAGACAGATACTTCCACTGGTATAATTTGCTGAGATAGAAGCTTACAAGCCCAGACGCTGCATCTATATTTAATGGTCTTTAATTTACTTGGCTCTTATAAAAATATTTCAAAGCACTTCATGAGTTTGTGTATGCTACTATCTTTTACAAAACCTGCAGCAAGGAGTTCCATAGTTAAATTACACCTTGTTAATTAAAATTCTTTTCATTCACTTCAGTTAGCAAGTTAAGACTATTTTGATAATTGATGTTTCTAGATCTGGCCTATTCTTTTTGAGAAGCTACCAGAACCACTCACTTGGTGGCTTCATGATGTTTTCTGTTTCAGTTTTGACAACAGATGCTTAGGGAAGTACCTTAGAGAAAGTTATCACACAGAATCACTCTGTCCCCCCAGTGCCTAGAGCTTAGCTAGTAGCAGAATAACTCTTTGTCAGTTAGAAATGTCTACAGCAAAGACTAAGGTCAAACGCTTTACCCTATTTACTGTGTGGCCCTGCATTTTTCAGGGGAAAAATGGTTGGGTATAGAAAGGAAGAAAGATCAGGAACTTCTTCATTCAGAGGGAGGAAGCAGTGTGAAACTCTGGCCTGAGAAATGCAATCTGGATTAAACTTGTAGAAGTGGTTGCTTTTTTTTTTTTTAAATAGTTACTTGGGGCTGGAGAGGGGAGGTTCAGTGGTTGAACCCAAGATAAATAAGTACTTGCGGTCAGCCCAAAATCAAATTTTTGTGTGAATTGAAACAAATAATCATTGCCAGTAGGAATGTTCAAACCCATATGGAGAAAATGCAGTTTCTAGGGTCTGATCTCAAGAGCACAAGGTTTCAACAAATATTCACCTTTTGCACCATATGCTTTCATGACCCATTGTAACCCCGCATCCTGTTGCTGTGAATAGGAATAAAGACTTTCCTATACATGTTTTCATTTTTCCTGTTTCTGAAAGAAATGAGACGTTGTTTAACAGCAAATCTAATTTGGATGTGATTATTGCTGTTGAGAGAATAAGTACTGGCTGGCTGGGTAGGGAGCCAAGAAAGGTTTCTAGCCACAAGCAAAGAAAACAGCAAGATGGGACTCAGCAACTCCATGCCCTTGCCAAAAGGGTAACACCAATTTTGAGGGAAGGTCTGTCTCTCTTAAAGAAAAGATCTTTGCATATTGGGTACTGGAGTATGCCACTGATTAATTACTGTCCCAAAAGACCTGTAGGCAAGTGAGAAGGTATAAGCACCTGGCATTTGTAATGAGAAGATAGACAAGAAACACACAGGACTGTTGTTGTTTCTTTAAAATTCTGTGTACTGGCAAATGAAACAGGTGTTCATAATTTTTTTTGAGGGGAAGACTCAGATGCTTTGTTCCATTCACTAGTACCATCTTGGCTGACGTTGGTTTGAAGTAACTGGGAAGAAGGACTGCGCCACTATGTTTCTCTCACCCCCACTGGTATTACAGCTGTATCCAACTCTGGGCAAAAATATCCTAGAATGCAGGGGTAGGGGGACAGAGCGAGGAAAGTGGGATACAGGTTTAACACCCACCCACCCCCATCCTGGTAGAGGACCTCATCTGTAAGAACAGCCAGCAAACTTAGATCTTAAAGCTTGATAAGATATTTAACTCCACCCTGAAATTCCTAAGATTACACACAGTTGCCAGAATCCCAGGTTCCTTGGAAATTTTCATTGGCAAAATTTTTAATGACAGTGGAGAACAAGTGCAAGACAAAGTGCATGTAACAGACAACTGCCAGAAATTAGTGTCCGGTGTATGCAGTCAATAAGTTGTATAACCCACATGATTCCAGAAGTTGTGTTTCACTTTAGATACAGTGGGCTTACTCAGAGTCAGTTATAACCTCTTATGTATTGCTTGTACCTCTATTGTGTGCTAATATGAATACAGTTGCAAAGAAACTACAGTTTTTGCTAAGCTAGTAACTACGTGCCTGGAGTAGTAGCATGACTGAGAACTATACCCCAGTTAAGTTGAAATGGAGAGTGTTCAGTAGCTCACTGCAGGACTCTGTTACTTATTAAAAATAGAAAGCGTTACTTACAACCAAAATTGTGATTGCCTGTATGCATCCATTAACTGATAAATGTTATGAACAACTCACCATCGAAACTATTTAAATAGTTCAGTTAGAAAATTCAGCCAGAAGTCAAAACTGGATGTATTTTTTAATTTTTATTTTTTTTTAAGAAAACACTAAAAAAAGTCCCCTACAGAAAGCAAGTATCCTTGCAAAAAGTTTTTGGTTTGGGTTTTTTTTTCTTGCCAAATCCTCAGTTTTATATCACATAGTTTCAACAAAAATTTTTCAGACAGACGAAAGAAGAAGAAAGATCAAATGAAATCTGTGAAGTGCTCTTAAAATTGAGAGGAGGGGTAAAGTCCTACAAAGAAAAAAATGCTAAGCTGTTTGGACCACAAAAGAATACTTGGGGAGTGTACCAAGACTTGTCTATGTCTTGTTGATTTGCCCTGAAACTACTAAACTACTCCATAGAACTCTCTGACAGGTACCAATACTGAACTTCGAAGGCTTTCTGTATCCCTGAA
>JAOXJM010000001.1:59868120-59910563 GCA_026413425.1 Tringa solitaria | reverse complement strand
AAGATGATCTTTAAGGTCCCTTCCAACCTAGAAGATTCTGTGATTCTGTGATCTTGCACTCTGCAGCCAGAGAGCCACTCCAGTGTGATGTTACGGGCCATTGCAGCCCAGCCAGTTTCATCCCCCTTGAGCAGCATTTGATAATAGCTGGCCTCAAGAGTTCTGGAAACAAGTCAAAATCTCAAAGCTGGGTTACATGATTTTATCCCTTCCACTCATCCTTTCCAAATAACATTTTGGGCATGGAGTAGGTTTCTGTATCTCTTCTTTATTTTCACAAATATTTACTGTCTCGGTGTATATGTCTTTGGCCTATTATATCACGCTGTTCTTTAATTAGAAAGTTAACAAAAGAAAGAAGTTTGTCAACATTTGTCCAGTAGTAGGAGTCTGGCAGGTAACAAGGGCCAAAGTTAAGCGAGCCACCATGTTTACATTAATGCTGATGCTGCGCTACCACCTTGTGGACAAAAGGTAAATAGCACTGAGCTGCTCGACAGGAGGGTACCCTGTCCCTGTGAAATAAACACCCCACTGCTTGGGAAGGTGACTGTGGGCAGCCCAGCTGACGAGGACGGTATCGCCTGAATCCTGCAGAATGAGCCAGTTTAGCATCTGGGGAGCCAAGGGAAGCCAAACAGACTGTGAAAACCTGCTGGAGCTCCGAGGTGTGATAGCAGGTGAAGGGTAGCCCTCAAAGAGGTATGACAGTCTGATTCTCCTCTACAATACAGAGGGAAGCAAGTAGGAATGAAACTGTGTTCCGATGATGTTACAGCACCGATGCCTTTATATAGGCAACGCCTCTGATCTGCTCTTAACTGCAACACTCAGAGCTTCCTTCAGCTTCCTTGACTGTCTTCTACCCACTAGCTCAGCTGACAAGTCCTTTGGCAGTGTATTACCTCAGAGTCCCAACTCCTCCGTGGTCTTCTCTCCACATGCTGTGATATCAGCATTTCTCTTGCATTTCTGTACTGTGCTTCAGGGAAGCATAGAAATCAGAACACTATCTAAAAGTTCAGCTACCGAAAATGTTATTAATAAGAATATTACTGGTAGCCTCTTCATCCCATCAGGATGAAGTGCCCTATGGCACTTAACCAATTCCAAGAGAAGAAGGTGTATTCAAAACCCTATCTTCTTTTTCCCTAAAACTGAAGGAATCCCCCTGCAGGTCTGAAACTCTGCACAATCAGGAGGAGCTCTGGCATCTCAATGTGCCTCCTCACACATGAACTACAGCGGGATTTGAAAAACAAGTGTTGCTCAGACATCTCAATTACGTGCCAAAGATGATTGGCACGGTCTAATTTGGGTCTTACGTAGCTGAAGGCAAAAGCTTTTGAGGGACTGAGCCTCCTGTTAGTCAATAAGCTACAGATCCAAATTTATATTGATGCCAAATTCTCTCTGTGGTCTGATGTGATAAACAAAATCAAACTGAGGCTTTCCATGTCTGGACAACATGTCCAAAAAACACAGTTTATTTGATATTACAGAGCTAGCCTTCCTCAATTACTTTTCTATTAGAGTAGCTCTCTTTGCACTGAAAATTAAGCATCCGCTGGAGCAAGCACATGAACTTGAGTCTCTAAGATGGTTACATATTGCTTTAATGGTAGGCATAAAATTGTTCCTGCTTTTCTTCTGTCTCATCTCCCCCATTGTCTATGTATTCATAAGACAATTCAAGCATTTTTTCAAGGATCACTTCTTCCAAGCTCAAGAATGGTCCATCCTGACATGCAGGAAGCCAAGGAAAGACAGCAGGAGGCCTGCATGGATGAAACAAGGAGCTCCAGACAGAACTCAAACATAAAAAAGAAACATAAGAGGTGGAATCAGTGTCAGATCTCCCACAAGGAATACAGAGACATTATATCATGCAGGGATGAGGTTAGGAAAGCCAAAGCCCAGCTGGAGTTGAATCTGGTGAGGGATGTAAAGGGCAAGAGGCAGGGCTTCTACAAGTATATCTGCAACAAAAAACTGAGGGAAATGTAGGCATGCTGCGGAATGGGGATATGGACAAGGTTGAGGATCTCACTGCCTTCTTGACTGGAGAAATGAGACAACAGGAATTTCTGGAAACTCAGAGAAGTGTAAAATCCTGCCCCTGAGGAGAATCAACCCCATGCACAAGTGCAAGCTGGGGATCTGCCAGTTGAAAAGCAGCTTGGCAGAAAAGGTCCACTGGCCTGGGGGTCCTGGTGGACAAGTTGACTATAAGCTAGGAATCTGTCCTTGAGGCAAAAATGGCCAACAGTGTCCTAGGCTGCATTAGGAATACTGTTGCAGGCAGATGAAGGAAGGTACTCCTCCCTTTCTGCTCATCACTGGTGAAACGACATCTGCAGTGCTGCAGCCACTGGCTGGGCTCCCCAGTACAAGGACATGGACATACAGGAGCAAGTCTAATGAAGGAGCATGATTATGATTTAAGAATCAAAACTTCTGACACACAAGGAGACACTGAAAAAGCTGGGACTGTTCAGCCTGGAAAAGAGAACATTCAGTGGGATCTTATCAATGTGTATAAATACCTGATGGAGAAAGTGAAGAAGGCAGAGACAGACCTTTCCAGCAGTATTCTGTGAAAAGAAAGGAGGCAATGGGCATGAATTGAAATATAGGAAATTCCATTTAAATGTAAAAAGCTTTTTTACTGTGAGAGTGGTCAAACACTACAACAGGCTGCCCAGTGAGATTGTGGAATCTCTGTCCATTGGAAACATGACTGGACACAATACTGAGCAACCTGCTCTTGTTGACCCTGCTCTAAGGTGTTGGGCTAGACAATCTCCAGAAGACCCTTCCAACCTCTTTGATTCTGTTCAGTAATATGTTCTTTATTCTAGACACAGTTCGGATAGAAGTAATGCTCCTGTGTACAACTTCTTGTTCTCTTTTTGGCAGAGAGAGCCAATTCTATCCTTCAATTCTGCTTTCAAGTTAACATACAGCCCACAGGTATAGTGGGACATGAGTGAGTCCTTGTGTTCTCTTCAGCCCTGTCCTGCTTATCCTGTTGCCCAAGCTTCTGTCTTAAGAAGAGACAGCAAAGACCAAATTATATATATATTTATTTTTTGGTGCAGCAGAAGCACAGGATAAGTTTAGGGCACAAGGGGAAGCACAGTGCAGGTGCTCTTCCACTCCAGCTCTATGGAAAAGTGGTCTTTTAATTCAGGACCCTTCACCCCTCACTTTGTCTCGAGCACAGCAAAGCTGCTATGCAGGACTACCATGAATCTAGGACTCTCTCCCATTTGTAGTCACCCGCTGTCCTTTTGCTCTTCTCTTCCACTGACTGATACTGTGAAATAGCAGTGTGCCACGGAGAAATGGGTTGTGTACCAAAGACCTTAATCTTAAAGATGTGTTAATTTCATCTACTGAAATCTTGTTAGTTAAAGATTTTCATGTCATGCCAAAAATAACAACTTCTTTACTGACGGTAGAAGTCTGGTATGTGACAAATGTTGAATCTGTTTCTCTGGAGAGAATTTTCTAGCAGAAGACTGTGATACTGCCGTAGGAGGAATTCAGAGCAAAGCAGTTCTTGCTGGGTTTTGGTGGTGTTCTCAGCTATGGAAGTACATTTTTCCTTGCTTCTTTGAGTTGGGTTCCTTAAGTAAAAAATTATTTCTCCTTGCTCCTAGTTTCCTAAATGATATAATTTATCTTACTCGGCCTTGCACACAAACATAAACAGGATTCCATAATCTTAGAACTGATATATTAGAAAGTACAAGAAGCCTGAACTTCTTTTCCTGAGTTCTCAGGCAACATAGTGGGCCATGTACTGTAGCCTAAGACAGCTCTTCTGAAACTAGTGGAGTAATTCCAGTTTATATCAGCTTAGGATACAGAACTATGAGAATCAGTGAGAATCATACTGGGCCCAACTGTCCTCTGTAATAACTTTTAGTTTCTTCAGCTGTTAGTCAATGTCTAAAAGCTTTAGTAAACTGTTGGGATTTGCAGAAGTTAACCAAGAAAGTCTTTGTACAACCCATCTTTGCCATTTAAATACTAAAGAGTGAGGTGTTCTGTAGTTTTCTGCATAATGACATCATTGCTTCTTTGCTTCATTTTTTTGGTCTGGTTCCTAGCCAAATTTTCAAGGCCATAGGAATGTCAATTTTCTCCACCCACATTTGGTTTTTTTTTTTATCTATCTTTATCTCCATAAATGCAGAAACTAACAATGTGCTGAGAAAACGTGGTTGAATCGATTGTCCACAACCCAAGCAGGTGATATTATAAGCCATTTCCAGATTAGTGATAGGGTGGAATTATTACCAAATTGTGTATGTACTTGATAGCATTGTTGGATGATACATGTGTAATAGAAAGCCCATTCTGGTAACCTTTGACTTGTTTCCTGCCCAGGGATAATGATTGGTAATTGGAAGAATGTTACAGCAAGCAACAGTGACTACCAAGTTTCATTTATGAAACTTCTTCCTCCTCAAGCTCCCTGCAGTTAACAAATTTTTCATAAAGGGGGCTAAAATTTAGATTTGGTTACAAAGCCTGCCTTTGTAGGACACAAGAGA
Organism: Tringa solitaria; assembly: GCA_026413425.1. NCBI lineage: Eukaryota > Metazoa > Chordata > Aves > Charadriiformes > Scolopacidae > Tringa > Tringa solitaria. Next base: position 59,905,998 of record JAOXJM010000001.1, on the reverse strand, counting down.
CACAAGAATTGAGTGAAATCATTCTGTTTACTCAGATTTAAACCAAGAAATATGAACTAATGCAAGAGTCAGAAACAAATTGAAATGTCTGAAGTACAAGACTTAAACACTGTACAAAATTCATATCATCATCCAACACACATTCCATTTCTAACCCATCAGTTTTGGGATTCATTCAGGAAATACTTAAAAACAGGCCTTTTTTATGGGTTCTATTGAGAACGTTTCTAACAGTCTTGTACATAACATAACGATGATCATCTGTGTCATCTTGTGAGATGTTCTTCAAAGACAGGATTTGTTAATTAACAAATTAATAGATATTTTCCTTCTAGCAGTTCATTTTAATTGTCTGTTTATGTCAGAGTATTTAAAGCGTGCCAATATACCACTTCAAGGGATAGTTCTATACTGATAGTTAAGGGGTTTTTCTCTGTCAGTAAATGCAAGAGGAAAGTACTAAATGCTGCATAGTGATATGACTGTATAAATGGATCCTTTATTTTTACTTCCACATTTTAGCTATTAGCATGTTCAACAGAAATTTTGCTGTTGATTCTGAGTCTATAAGTGGAATCAGTCAAACTGACTTCACAAAAGTCAACACCGTATTCTGCTTTATGGCACACCATGCTCAAACTCCACAACTTCAGTGACAGCTAAAATAAGCCACATAATTGTAAGTGGTATCCAAAATTGTTACAAAGCAGCCAATTCAGATACTGGACTTCCAAACGGGAGGATTTTTCTAGTTACTGTACCTGGCAGGTATTATGTGCTGTGTTTTATATTTAGTAATTTATGGTTAAATCCATCACGAGTAATTTTGTGAAAGACATACCTTGAAGACTAACAGTACTGGTTGTGGATGGGAGCAGAGCTTTGCTTTACTAGTTGTCATCTCTTTTACCTAAATGTAATCATTTTTCCGGGTCTTAACAGCTTTTGGCAAGGGCCGGGTTTAAGTTTATGAGGGTCTGTTTGTTGCGTAAGTTTCACCCAAAACCCTGGGAAAATAATATTAAACTTTCTCATGTTCAGTGATCTCATTTTCCCCATTTGCAAACACAAATCAAAGGGATCGATAAATAAAATTTAAAGTAAACGGACAAAAGAAAACTCATGGCAAAGAAGTTAAGCGGGGTGAAAGCATCTGGCATACAGCTATAGTAGTAACAATTTTACAGTATTTTGCTGGGGAAGCAGTGTTTGGCCAGCTGCTCAGTTTCTCCTCTAGCTTCCACTCAAAATTTAGGATTCTTGTGTCTTACAGGGCAGCAAGGCTTGGTCAGCTTCAGCTTTCCCATACACCATGTAAAAAACTCTTTCCCAAAGACCCATTTTCTACTTTCTAACCCCATGCTGAAAATAAATGTCTTAGATAATGCTAATATTCCTCAGGCACAATGAAAAGGTCTTAACTGACCCCGAATCCTCTACACTCTTACAGGTCCGAACTTTTTTCCTTCGCGCTATAAAGCTCCTCTTTCAAACAAAAAAGTTTCTCAGATATAATGAAGCAGCATGTGCAAAACAAACATAGTTTATGCCTGTCTACCAGTCCTTTCCATTGCTTGTCCCATTGCTCTGCCAGCTCTCAGCCAGACTCCTGTTCCAGTCTGACTTTCTTTCCCCTGAGGAATTAGTGTGGTGGGAGAGACTGCTAGAGATTTGCTTTGACTTTGGGTCTCAGCCACCACCGTTACCCAAATTTAATGTATATTTAATATGATAGAGCCAGTAATCCTTTCTGCCAACCTCTGACCATGTGCCAGCTGGAGAAAGCTGCAAAGTAATGTCCTCTAACTAAATCTCAAAGCCCACATATAAACTCCTGATTAGTGGTGGGTGAGATTACTGGGGATGTATGTATATACCCCTCTGTTTCTTTGCCAGCTGGAATTTCTCCATGCTGTAGGATATCTACAGAAGCAGGCTCCAGAGAACCTTCTGGTTTTGCAGTAGGTACATAAGGCAAAGCTACCGGAGGGTTTTATCTGGTAGCTTCATTTCCTGCCTCAAGCAGTCATGTAACACTTCTGTGTGTGGTTAATTGATGGTCATGATTTACTGGGTAAGTTACAGCATTTCAGTCACGGCTGTAAGGTGATCTTCATGTGTGTAGTTGTATGTGAAGCAACTTCATGCTTTAGGATTCTTCAGGAATACACTATCATTTCCATGGAAATTTACTTTTTTTTGTTTGCTTCTTCCTCCATGGGTCAGTAGAGAGTTTTCTTTCTCGGAGGGTCTTTTTTTCTTTTTCTTTTTTTCTGTCCTTTTTTTTTCCCCCTGTTATTTCTTTAATTGGTTAAGTAAAGTTTACATTCATCAGGTAGTATGAAGGTCAAAATGTTAAGGTTACCAGAGGGAAGTGATTGAGAAGGTCTTTCTGAGGATGACAGCTCTGCCTTGTAATACAATACTATTTCTCATGGGAGTGGGTGGGAGGCTTGCCTAAATTTCCTCTTCCTGTCCTGCCAAATTCCCCAAATTGCATAACTGTGTATTCTCCTTACACAGTGGTACCCTTGGCATCCCTAGTAAATCTGCAGGGAAGCACTGAAGCAGCTGGAGGCTTGAGGGTGGACCAAAATTGGTAGAGGACAGACTTGGTTAGCCAAGAAACAAAACAAACCCAAATCCATGAGCTGAATTTACTAACTCTCCCATGTATAACAGAATACCACAATACAGATTTAATAACATACACTATTTTGTTCTAAATGCACTCCATCTAGGAAAAATAAGTTTATCGGGATAAGCAAAGGACCCATGGGGAGTTCATCAGTTCAGTTTCAAGTCACAAGATGTGTTTTACTTGGCTTTGGAGCCTTCTTGTGCAAGATTAATGTGAAACTGCTGAAATGCAAACTGACAAAAAGACATATTTTCACTGGTTGGTGCTTTTTCCTCTGTGCCATGATTTTCATCATGAGGCCCCACCACTGCCTTCCCCATCACCCCTGCCTTAGACTGACAGGAGTATGAGGTACTTCTTGGCTTCTGTGAGGAAATGAAAGAACAACTATTGGAAGAGCAGCATGACCAGTGTACCTCATAAGGATGTAACCCTGAAGGCTTTTGCTTTGTCACTGCACTGAATCAGAAGAGAAGAATTTGGACCTCCTTAGAGGGGAGCGTCAAACATGGCTATCCTGGGGTAGGTTCTGCCTGAGTAAGGAGGGAAAGATTTGCCTCCTTTGGAAGAATATTTATGCTTCTTAAAAGTTTGAGTAGGCAAATTCATTACTTCTGAAGCTTTACTAAGCTTCACTGGAGCCTACCTTAGCTGTGTATGCCGGCTGACTGTCATTAAGACAGTAAAAAAGCAAGCACAGAAGCAGAGGTTTTTATAATCCTCCTCTTATTCTCTGGGTTCAGCATACAGCACCTTAAATAGGCTCAGTTCTGTCGCTGGGATTACTCGAGAGATAGGTACTACTCAGCGTGTGTAAGGGGGGGAGAATCTGGCTCCAAATGGTTTCTTTTTCTCTCCTTGCTACAGGAACTGGAAAAGACAAGGGTGTGTGGGCGGGCCTGGAGTCCCTCCAAGGAAAGTGTGAGGCCTTGGGCAAAACAAATCCATCAGGTCTCTCATTTCTTCCAAATATAGGTCTGTTCTGAGCAATAGCCAAACTCAAGTCTAAACTTCACATTCAACTGTTTCAGAGGGAATACATGAAAAAGACCCTATGGCTTACAGAGTCCATCTATAGAAAATATTTTGATAGCTCTTCCGCTCTGGCATTATCTTCCACTTAAAAAGAAAGAAAAAGAAAACACACAGAACTGGAGCACATGGTTCAATTTTCACTGTAAAACAACTGATTGATGAAAATAATACTTCTGAAAACAATCTGTTGAGAGCTATCGAGCATTTTTGCCTATGCACCAATTGGCAGGAAGCAGACAGATAAATTATTACAATATGTAACAAAACAAATTGCTCTGAAGAGAAATGGTATTTGTGTGTGTGTGTATGGGCAGGATAAGTAGAATTAAATCCATAAAAGTATGCTGAGAGATCATCCTCCATTGCAGCAGAAATATACTGGAAGGAAAGGAACTCACTTCAGCTCTGTTGCTCTCTGAATCTCTAGCTTTTGCTAGAGGTTTATGATATGCTTGTTTATGATATTCGGGGTTTATGATATGGGTGTTCTCCCGGAGTAGAATACAGGAATCCTGGACTTAAATGAGAAAAAAAAAAAGAAAGAACTTGGGATGTTCCTGCTGTTGAGAGGAAGGGGTCTCATAGCCTTTTTTGCCAAGGTATTTTGGAATTTTTCAGGCATCACCACATTTTAAAAACATGGAGCATTTGCAGCAGGTCCCTAGATCTCTACTACTATCTCCCTCAGAATACTCTAGTACTGCCCATGGGAAAATTTTCTGAAGTGCTTATAGACATGAAGATTTAAGAGACAAAATCCCATTTACTTTCAATAAGACAGTTTCTTTAGAGCCTGTGAGATAGTGAGATAAGCTCTGTATGAAGTGACAGCATGTGAATTGCTCTGTTGTGACTTTCTGTGTACATGCTCCTATCCCACAGTGACCAGTTAAGGCAGAGATGATGACTCCTTTTCCATCAAGAGCCAAACCACCTCACATTTAACTCAGAGTTCAGACTATGTACACTGGCAGCTAGTGAATAGCAGTGGACAAGCTTGCTGTCTGCCACATGCTAAATATACTGATGAAAAAATAAGTAGAGGTTCTAAGTTGCACACAATAAATCTGGATTGAAATTTGTGGATCACTGTCACCCAGCTGAGCCGCGAGATCCACATTGCCTTTGCTTATGCCATACCTGTAACCTGCATCAAGCCCACCTGTTTGCACTCTGCTAAGAGGACAGGGAATCATTCTCAGCACGAGTCTCTTCTTCGGCTGAAATGGTCTCTGCTTTTGGATAGTGGAGGAAGGAAGGGGACATGAAGAGCATGAAAGTCTGGAAAAGGCAATTATGGGATTGATTCTGGGAAATGTGACCTGCAGAGTGTAGATAAATTTCAGACACATCTCAGAGAGGGACTGGAGAACTTGGCAAGATGAGTAGGAGCACGTATCTGGTACTGTTTACGTAACAAGGCTATACGGCTGCTAGTGGTTGGTCTTAGGTTTTACACTAGATGCTCAGTAGATTTGGCCTTTTGGTTATTACTAAAATCATCATGACATCAATAAGAAACAAAGATTTTTAAGTTTCCAGGAGTATCTGAGTCCCATGAAAAAACAACGGGACTCTATTTCTTATACGCTTCTTCAAAAAAAACTTCCTTACACACAAATTTCCTTCCCAGAATCCAAATTTCCCTTTCAAACTAAGGACCCTTTTATGTGGCAGTGCCAGAGTATCATGGGCCTATTATTTTCTGCTTTTTTTAGCCAACGGACAAATATTTTGTGATCTCAAATATGACAGGAAATTATTTAGCCATATTTGAAGGCTACTGAATGTCTAAAAAATAAATAGTGAGCAAAAGTAAAGGGTTCCTCTTACAAACTCTTGCATTTTCACATTGTAAGGAAACCATTCACAGTCTGTGAGCACAACAGCTCGTCATAATTGCTAGCAGAAATGAGCTAACTGCAAGGACCGCTAACCGTAAGCAACTAGCCAACCTAAAAGATGGTTATCATGTCATTTAAGCAGAAAGTAAAAGACTGTATGGGTGAAGAGTTACTGGGCTGTTTTGCAACAAATAATTTGGAAAGGTGGCAGGTGAATGAAAAAAAAAAAGTAAGGGTCAATAGCAACAGATAAACACATTCAAAACAGCTGTAGCTCATATCACCTACCAAAAGTTGGAGTAATTTGATCTTGTTTGTCATTGAAACATACACAACAGGAACTCATTAACGTGAATAACTCAGCAGCATAAATTACAGTGAAAAGATTAGCTTGGCAGAGCTGGTTTGTGGGTTAAAGATTTTCGCATACAACTATAACAACTTCATCACTAAATCTTCAAGTGCTGGAACCCTCTACAAGTATCTCAGTGCCAGGTGAGATGTACTGCTGTAGTTTTAAGAGAGGTTCTCAAGGGCCAAGCAGAGATTTTTCAGTTCCTCTTTCATTTGACAGAGTGCCCTCTTGACTTTCTGAGGTGTGTTCATAACCTCTATGCTGCAGGTGAACGGGTCGTAGTGCAGAGAAAAAGGCTTCTTGATCTTCATCATGTAGTTTCTGTGGGGGAAGAAGACAGAGCTACTAGTTCAAGCTGTTTTCCTAAGTATTAAACCCGCAGGACCTAATTTCTCAATATGTAGGCACAGACTTATTGGGGAGCAGAGGCTGCTGTGACACCCCAAACACTGTTACACCTTAAGGTTGTTTGGTGCTGTATATCCTCCCCACAGGGGAACTACTTACAGCCCAAAAGGTCTGCAGTGCCTGATTTTCGGCATGGCTGGCACAGACCTGCCTGTGCTCTTACAGCTCTACATTAAAGCGATTCAGAGTTATTACAACCACAAGCTGAGGAATGCAGCAACACAGCATGTCTGCTGCCTTCACTTCCAAGAAATAACCTGGAGTAGCTCTTTCTGCATAAAACTCTAAAAACCTGTTGATACTAGGCTTCCTGAGCTATTTTGTCGTCTCTATTGAAAGAAAAAACATGATTGCTTGCCATTTTCGACAATGTTTCCATTAAGTACATGCTGGTAGGAACCCCCTGTACTGATATTGCCTTATGTTTTCCGTTCTGACAGATTCTTGTGCCTTAGGTTATTTTGAGCAGCTTTGGCTGAGCAACTGTCTTGAAAAAAATGTATGAAAAAGCTTCAAGTCTGAGTGGTGTATTCCTTGTCCTTGTAAGTTCTTTTCAGGTTTGCCTGAGTCAAATGCTCTTGAAAGTCCTCTTTCTTCTGCCAGTGAGTTCTCAGACACATTTTTACACACACTAATAATTTAATGTGAACCTTCATGTTTAAGATGAGGGGCCTAATTTGCCATTGCTATAGCCCCAGCAGACAGTGCTTCTGGGGAAGAGGTGGGGTTAGTAAGTCTGACCCAGGTTCTTTTCCTCTAATAAATTCCTCATTTCAGCTCCTACATGCACCCCAGTAGCCTCACAAGCAGCCTCCTGCCTCCAGCCAGAATTGCTCATGTTTTTCTAACTGTTGGAAATGAAGGCCAGATTTAAGCCCTGCTTACTTTAAAATAAAATAATTTTTAAAAATTCTTACTGCATAATGTAGCACAGTAAAATAAATACATTTAGAAACACCTCAAGCTAATTTGAAATAATGTTATTTAGGTTGCAGTCAGCTACTTTGTAGAAATTAGATTGCCTGTGAATGCTGATTCTGCATTCTTGTGCAGATATAATCAGAGGAGAAAGGCAATCTTGTTTTTAAGCCCCCTGCTGATCCATGTTAATTCCTGAGTCTGCTATAAAATTTCCGTGTGACCTTGGGTAAATCAGTTCTTCATAACCACCTATTTGTATGGACTAGCACAGATGCACCCTAGTTGTGGGGTTGTGCTCTACACTCACTATTCATCTACAGAATTTATCTCAGAAGTTGCCAAAATGAGGCATTGCTAAGATGAAGTATGGGACAAGACATAACAGTATATAGCTATGTTTTTCTATGAAGCTTTTATCAGATAAACAATCTCCTGTTTAACTTTGTTGTAAAAAAAGCCACTGTGCAGATGACGTGTGTAGTGAGATGGCTTGGCTTAGTTATTGCAGTAGTAGAAGGTGTATTTGAGATTAGGATTCAAGATGGTGTTCCCTCCCTCAATGAAATTACCCACACTTTACTTACTGAAGCTTGGCCTTGGCATCTTCCAAATTTTCTGCTACGAAATAGACAGGCTGGAAGGCTTGATCCTGATAGGGGTGAACTGCAGTCACTTCTGGATCAAAAGGCTTGTACTCTGGCTTGTTTGATAAAGCGTACTTTGTAACGGGAACAACACAGGTTAGAACAGGTGAATGAACATAGCAAGAATTAGTGCCTACTGGGCTGTGAAATGCTCTGTGGAATTGTTAAAGGTAATATCAATTCCTGGTCTTTCACAGCTAAAAGCTGCTTTTCATAATCAGCAGCTAATAAACCAAATAAAAATTTTAAAAATAAAAAAGAAACACATATTTCTGGTATTACAGTGATGTACGATTGGTTACCACAGCCACATTCTCAGACAGGGAGGGGAAAGTCTGTGCCATCCCCCAAAATCTGAATATATAAAAGAACAAATAATATCATGATACTTTTTTCAGCCAGTGTCATAGAAGATTCACAGTGCTATGTAGCACTATTTCCAAGTCTGCAGCCCGTGTCACAAATCTCACACTTCCTGCTGCTCCTGGTATTTTCTGCACAGCTGCCATTCCAGTTAAGCAGCCTTACTATACTCTGCGTGTGCATGTTTGTCTTTTGGGCCCACACAGGATCTTCTCTACATTCTTCTCAGGTTCTTCTACATTTTCCCCTCAGGCACACAGTAGGATTAAGGCAGCCATTTATGTCCACACTGCAGTCCATAGGCACATCCATCATTTGCTTAGATGTACCAGAGCTACCTTGAAATCAGCCAGCAGCAGAGCTGGTGGCAGTGTGGTTGTGTAGGTATTGGTGTAGGTTGTTTAGTACAGGTGCAGGGTCCTGGGAAGACAGGGCAGCTCAGGTTCAACATGAGTTCCTATATAGTTTGTCTGCCCCTGAGACCCAAGCGATTTAGTTTTAAGCTAGTTCGGCCCCAGTGCCATTTGAACTGCACCAGGGATGTGCCTAAAAGCTGGTTTGGCCTCCAATCAGCCAGGATAGTGAGTGCCATGGCCACTTTCGTGAAGGGTCCTGGGTACAAACAAAAAAGAAAAAGGCAACTCATCCCAGTCAATATCAAGATCTTTCTTTTTGCCTTCAGCCTGGACAGTGGCCCCCATCCACCTAGGGACAGCCTTTCAGCAACAACCCCATGTTTGAAGTCTGCATGTTTGGCTTTCTCTCTTCTTCACCAGTCTTTAGAAGGCTCCCTTCGCTATTTTATGATCCAAATGCCAACTCCCCTGGTACTTGTAAAGAACTGGTAAGGGTGGGTGACACTGCACAAGACTTTCAGCTCAATCTGCTAACTGGAAAAATTCAGACAAGTACCCTTAAGCACATTTTTAGATATTTCACTGAACTGAGCCTGAACTCTCCATCACAGGAGGCCTGCCTTAACCAGTAGGCCAATTTGCTGCAGAACTGGTGCAGAAATTAATAAAGAGCCTCTAAAAAAAAAAAAAAAAAACAAACAAAAAAAAAAAAAAAACCCAAAAAGAAAGGACTATAAAATGCTAAAAGATGGTGTTTTTCCTGTTCTTCATCTGCAGTGTCTAAATGAAGAATAAACCTTGGAGAGCACTCACACAATCTAAGATGGATGGTATACACAAACATAAGGCTGCTCTTATAATCTCAAAAGCTCTGGGGACCAATGGGAAAAGATTTTAGAAACTCAGAATCTGACAGGGGTCCTGCTATGCTGTCAGTGTTGAAGCAGAACCGAAATCCTATTGATTTCAGTGGAAGTTCAGCTTGAAACCGGATGGCCTTAAAGGCCTCTACAAGTTAAGTACTTGTTGTGCTGCAAGAAAGGCATGTGTAGCACTGAGTGCTGCCAGAAGTGTGGTACGAGCCATAAGATTTTACAGTATGTAGGACAGAGTCCAGCTGAGTGTTAACAGGAGAAGCATTTTGGATAATGTAGAACAGCTGACAGAATGTAGTGAAATAAACAGTGCAATACCGAGGGCTGTTGGGGAGGAATACTTACAGTTCAGAGGAGGCAAGGTTGGCCAGCAGTCAGACCCATTACGACTGTTTAGTTTAGACTTGGGTATGGTTAGCCTTTGCCTTCCGATACCTAGCTGCTGTCATTAAATGATTTGTTAGATAACATGGATTCAAGTGCAAGTCTCATGAAGAGGGCATCCAGCTCTACCTTCCATCCTCTGCCTTTCTCCCAGGTTACACCCTGAGTTTGGGCAGGATCAGCTCATCCACAGAAAATAACTACAGCTGAGTTCAAACTGGTCAGAGTGGGTATTGTGGAGAAGAGGAGAACATTTTGAAGATTTAGATTAGGTAATAGGATTAAATTCTTTACTGTGGGGGTGGTGAGGCACTGTAACAGGTTGCCCAGAGAAGTTGTGGATGCCCCTTCCCTGGAAGTGTTCAAGACCAGGCTGGATGGGGTTTTGAGCAACCTGGTCTACTGGGAGGCGTCCCTGCCCATGGCAGGAGGGTTGGAACTCGCTGTTCTTTAAGGTCCCTTTCAACTCTAACCATGCTATAATTCTACGATTCTATGATTTCGTAGTCAGGATGTGGTTCCCTGGATTACAGACACACACCCACAGACTGTCAGTCCAGTTCAGGGGTGTTCCTAGGCTCCTTACTGATGCTAAATTCTCACATAACATTAGCTGGATGTACTACTGCTCATCCTCTCCAGCTGGTTAGGTGTCATCTTCTGCAGCCAACCACCTAGCCTTAGAAACTCATGCCTTTATTGCCTCATCAGAGACCAAATTCGTGGCTCAGAAGCCTTCAGTGGTGAGGAAATTTCTCCTTTGATGCCATGTGTCTCAGTCACATGAGCTATAGTGAGTCTGTCTGTGCCAAATATACTGATCAGCTAAATGATACAGAATTGAGTTTAGAGCCTCCATCCTCAAGTTGATGTCTGGGCCGATACTGAGAAGACTGGAAGATAATTATCAGGATGGACAATGGCTTTCTCTCAAGCATAAGCAAAACTTAACTAGAGTTCTCTCAAGAGCCGGCCTAAGACTGCAAAATGAGCTCTGAAGGAAACTGAAGGCTGTCATGAGCCTCACTATCTTCCAATCTTCATCTTCTTTAACAAAACTGCCTTGCCACTGCTGTATTTCTAAAATAAATCCCTTCTATGAAATAGACACTACACTACACACATTTTCTCTCTTCAGCTGTAAAAGAAATGGTATATATTTTTCAAGTTGCTAGCAGGTGTTTAGGCATAGGACCTCAATACTTTACTCACACTGCCACTGTCTACACTGAAGTTAGAATCAGATGCTTATGCAGACTAGAATTATTAAATGGAAACATTTCTTTATTTTGCTTTTGTTCCAAATAAAAATCCATGAGATGAATCAGTCATCTGTAAAAGGAAACTTCAGCACTTTAGGACATGGGTATAATTAATATGCGTACAAGAAGTTTCAGATGTTTCAGGTGAAGTGCACATAACCCATTAAGCTGCTGTCCCAAAAGCTACAGTGATGAACTTGCAGAGCTCACACAGGGATTGTACAGGGCAGCATTGCTAGTGAAGTGCTTGCTCATCTTCAGACTGTCTGAGGTGTAACATGCAAGATGAACACACTTTTGGAAGGGGGGGAATCCTTTTTTGTTACCTAGTGAATAGAAATGCCATCACATCTGCATGTAATTTCAGTAATATGATGGATGAAGACCTAGGTGGACCCAGCTGTACCAAAAGTTTATCCAGAAGCATTACCCAACAAGTACTAATGATAAAATTATTGGCAAGAATCTGCCATTTATCAACTCAAGGACCGTTACTGCTTCCATTGTCAACCTTAGATGTAGGGAATTTGAGGTGAAGTGATACTTTTCTGTTATATAGCACGGTTTTGTGAACAAGCAGTTCTTGTCTACTATTTTAATCAAAAGTAGAAGATCTTTTTGGTTTCTGGTGAAGAAAAAAGTAGAAAGAGAGGAGAGAGTGCACAAGTCTGGTACACTCATTTCCAGCCACCAAAATTTAGCATTTCTAATGCAACTTTTACCTTCATCAGTGTCAAAATTAGACAGAAAAAGAGCTCATTGATCTCCTGTTTCAAATGAATACATTTAACTATTCTATAGATGAGTGCCACAATAGTGCTAGCACACTTCTGCTCACATTCATGAGCAGTCAGGCGCAAGATAAGTTTGCTGTGCAGAAAGGAAGGCATGTCTGTTTGTCTAGAGGGCTAATGAGCATGCGGATCTCTCAGTTTATCAAGACAGAAAGCTCCTGCAAATCATATGCTACAGAGTTTGCTCACAAAACTCTTCAAATTGCAAGTGTTGGGAGAAAGTCAATGCTAAACGCAGCAGGTGGCAAAATGAACATTGATGCCTGGGAGAGTTCCTCTTTCCCTATGTCATCTCAACTACCCCTCTGTTGGGACTTCTATTAAAAGGGTCTTTGGTTGTATGTTGTTTCTTCTCTCTGTCACTTGACTGTGAAGGGGGCTGACCTATATAGCATCAGCAGAGTTTGTAATAGGTTTATTGTCATAACATACCAGCTATCTCCAATTATGGGAGTCTAAACTGTGCTGATCCAGATAAGGTTTCATGTGAATGTATCATGTAGCTCACTGTTAGGCTGTTGTGTCTATATGTTAAGCTTAAAAAGTATCTCCCATGAAAACTTTGGTTTCTGGTTTATAAAAATACTTGAAAAGAGTGCTTTTTAATTTTCCTTTGGCTCTTATTAATCCCAAAAACTCATCCAGTATGTGCACAACCCGAAGCAATTGAGACATGCTGATACTAATTTAGCTCTTTTGCACTTAGAAACTGATCATCTGCTTCAGTGCTCTGCAAAACTGAAAAGAAATTAATATTTCCCTACCAACTGTTTGTCCAAAGGAGGGGAAACTAGTAAGCTTTCTGTAAATGTACACAGTCTCCCTTTCCACAATTAATCTGTCCAGGCAGGGCATTATTGATCCTACGTACACAGATTTTCATCTACATAAAACTTGAGCTTGGGTTAGTTTGAAACATATTTAGGAAATAAAATTCTAAAGTGTTTTCTTTTTATCAGGGTTCATGCTATTTACAGTTTCTCCACACTTTATTTGGTCCAGTCAGCCAGAGCCTTTCTAAATCATATGTGCATGACGAAGTAGCAGAGTTCATCATAGGCATAATATTGCCCTCTAGTGAGTAATTCAGAAAGGTACATGAGTTTCACGTTAAAGTCAACTGTGTTACTAGTGGACAGGAGCAGTAAGAAGCCAATCTAATACTTTACAGGTAGGTTGCTTTTGTTGCATTTTGTCTCTTTAGGTGGAAGACAGGTAAAATCCTACAGTAGTTTCCCCCTACTCAGTAGCTTCTGAATTAATTTCTTTGCAAAAGAAAAATCAGTATTTTTTAAATTATATTGTTTTACGTGAGGAAATACTATTTTGCTTTTACCCAAGAGTTTAGAAAGTTGCATTATAGAAATCTTTCAATACCACACATTTGACACATACCGTAAGCTCCCCATAAGATGAAAGCAGTCCTGCCCCGTAAGCTTTGATGGAACCATTTTGCTTGCAGAGTCCAAACTCCACAGTGAACCAATAAAGCTGGTAAGAAGAAAAAATTGTGAAAAACAGTCTCAACAGTTCATTTTTAAGCTTCTAATTTTTCCTTTAATTTTCTTTTATCCTTATTCCTTAATGTCGTTGTATCTTCAAATTTTATAGTTGTATATTTTAAGAAAGTTATTTTTTCTCTCAACATATATAACACAGAAAAATTATGACACATATTTTTTCAAAACTTGCCATCCTTCTCATTCTCATTTCCAAGAAAAAAAAATTTTTAATGATAATTGCAATTGATAATTGCAATTTCTCATCTCTTGTACATGGATCCACATGCTTAGAGAGGTCCAGGGACTGAATGAAATAATAGCATTTCAAAGTCTTTCTTACAAATGTTATAGACTATAGCAACAAAAAAAGTTGAGATTCTTTAAATAAACTTTTAGTTAGCTTAAATGTTGTCATATCATCTGAGCTAGTTAACTACATTCTCTTTATAATGAACAGAGAATGACAGAGAGAGACAGAGAATGACTTCCAAGGAGAAAAAAGAATTTGTTAGACATCCATGTCAGGATAAAGAATACATTACAGGTTCTTCTCTATCTTCACTTTCTAGTGAGGGAACCTAAACAATAAGACTAGATTAGATGTCTAACTTTTAAACAGTTGAAGACTGAGAAGTTAATCCAGAATATGTTTACTGTTCAGAATACCTGAATAGCACTTACAAAATTGTATTCTCACAGATCCTAAACTGGAGGTACCCCTTTCAAAAAGATTCCCTAGATGATACTATGACAATTTCAGATCTGAGACCCGTCATTCTTCTAACCTTGACCCTATCTCTAATCTAGTCCTACCCAGCTCAGGGTCAGAGGGGTACACGCAGAGGAATGCTATGTAAGCCACCGGCCTTCGCCCAATCTCATCAAGACCTGGATAAGGACGCAAAATTGCTCTCCAGGACCCGTAATTCTTTTACCTCTAATAAAAGCATGGATCTTAGTCTTACTCTAGTCTCCCCGGACCTTGAGAGGGATAATTGCAGAGGAAATGCGGCCTCTTCCCACATAGTCCCCTCATAGGACCTGGATGATGCTACAAAAAATCCAGCACTAGGACCTTTTGCACTCCCAACTCTAAAACTACCACTAACCTTGCCTAGTCCTGACCCAAGGATGGATACCTGCATATAGATTTTAGGTGAGCCATAATCTCCTTCACACAGCATTTCATTCCACTTCCCCGTGAGTGGGGCTGTGGGCTGGGTGAGGAATTTCAGGAGTGACACTCTCCTGCCATCAACTCCCTTTCCTGAATGAACCTCAATCAGCTGGGTGAGGGTAAGGCTCCTCTCCTTCCCTGAAAAAATCGCCAAGACTGGGAAATGTCTAGCATTATCAGAAAAAAAAAATCATTATCTGGCCTCAAGTTCACTTTCAGAACAAGTTAAGATGGCAGCAAAGGGCTGCATGAGTTGTTTTGGCAGATATGTATAGCATAGCGACTCAGAACCAAATGATAGTACCTGCTGTCAAATTGCTTTTAAGAGATCACCTATTTTGTGAGATTAATAAATACAGGGTACACTGAATTCTGATGGTCCCCTGCACCTTTTGTAGGAAAAAATGAGAGAATCACATGGGGTATCCAGCCTATTAGATGAATCTGGAAAGTGGGTTGGGACCCTCCTGTGGCTGAAAGTGTAGAAATTCAGCTTATTCTAATAGAATCAAAAAGTATGAAGATTTCCTCAGGTGCTTCTGGTCTCCCTCAGAGGAACTCCAGCCCCTCCCTAACCTGTGGATGAGGAGAAGAAAGAACCCTGCTGATGCTCCCATTTTTGTGGCTAATCTGAAACACTAGAGAAGAGCCTTCCCTGCACAGTAAGGGATATGCAGTGAATTGTTTGGGTTTTGCCTCTGATATTAAACTGCCATCTGTACTTACTGTGGCCAGTTTCTCAATCTCCGCTTCAGATGATCCAAGAGAAGCCAGTCCAATATCCTAAAGCAAGTAAGCAGGCAGGCAGTGTTACACTAGTGTGATTATTCAGCCCAAGGGAGAGAAAGAGGGGAAGGGGGAGGACCACATCATTTCTAGCATGAATAGCATGAACTATTCATTGTTTTTATCACCCAAAATGACCTTCCATGGCTTCCAGGATGCCTACCTCTCCCTGGCCCCCAGCTACATACCACTGGGAGCCACATTAGATGAGCATTTAATCCTCAGCATTCTTTGTGTAAAGTTAACCATCTCTTGGCTTAATGCAGGACTGTCCCTGGCAGAGTTCTATAGGGAGGCACGAGAAGGAAGGACAGTAAGGTGGGTTTTATCTTTGCCATTATCTTTCTGTCTCTCACTGTCTTTCTGACAGCCCTTGTCAGTCGGTCAGATCTGTGCAGGGAGGATTCTGTTTACTCTCATGTGTGCTCCCTGTTGCTATTCTCACAATAGGAATCTGTAGATGTCCCTTCTTAGCTATCTTGGGAGCTATATCATGCAGCAACAAAACAAAATTAGGGCATTTTCACCATTCATCGTCTCATGTTGAATGGAACAAAAAAGAGTTTTCAAGGGGGGAATTTAAACTGTGAAAACACTTTGTGAAAAAACAAAGTGAAATGTGAAAATTCATTTAATGTGATCCCATGTTGTATAGTCTGTGTTACAGATAGGAAAAGAGGAAAGCTGAAAGTTTTGAAATTGCTATATAATCTCTTATTTCTAATGTGTCTTCAGTTCTGGTATTTATTCTTCCAAAATAAATTATAGACCACTGGGATATTTTAAGTACTACTCATCTGAATCTGATAGTAACCAATATTTATGACCAAAATGGAAACTGGCATGTATCCAAGATGATACAACTAGAAACTACATTATATAAGGTGAACTGGCTTTCTATTTAAGGTACTCTGACAGGGACTTACATCATGTAACTTCTCTGCACTTATTGCCAGTTTCCACACTGGCCAATGATTGATAAGCCTAGAATATGAGTTATCTTCTTCCGCCTGCTCTGGTTTTAAGGCACATTCAGAGTTCTGAAGTATTTAATTATACGAGTTCATTGAGTTCACTTGGGTCTGACACTGATTGCCCATCCTAAATAGTCCCTTATTGTACAAAGAAGCCCTGTTTGGTTTTTGGAACCTCCTCACCAGTGTGAGCAATGCTGTGAGAATCTGGTGAGTTGTAAAAGGAAAAACATCTCTAATGAATGACATGGTGATGGACGCAATTAAAGTATCATGTGAGATAAAAATGTACATCCAGAGACAGAACCAGCCTGGAGGCTCAATGGCTGCTGCTGGTTAGGTTCATGTGGTGTAGGACAGGAAGCTGGGGGAACAGCGTAGTCAGTACAGCTCAAACACACAGCGCCGCAGAGGTTCCACTGGCATCTGTCTGCAGGCTGACACAGCCCTCCCACGGAGAAGTCCCACGAGCTCTGCCTGCCCTTCCTTTTACACCATGCCCATAGGGAGCAGTGCTACCGCTCCCTTGGAGTAAATGTCTCCCAGGGCGCTGCTAACCCACCATGCCTGGAGGTTGCAACTCAGGCACAATCAAGTCTTAAAATAGCATTTCAACCATGGTGAGCTGTGTGCCTTTGAGGCACGTCTGGCCTGCTATCCAGGGCAGCTGAGTAAACAGACAGGAGAACAAGCTTCTTACCTGAGAGAACTGGGCAAACTCCTTGTCAGCTAGCATGGGAACATGACCCAACAACTCATGGCAGCAGTCTCTGGAAAAGAAGTGACTCTCATATTTAATAAAGGTTTCTTTTCCTGCCCTACACGAACTTCCCGTGAAGGACTTTAGCTGGTAGACCCCGTAATGGGAGCTAGTGTGAGGGCTGCATTGCAGTAATTGCCTCCATACCTGGCCTGGCTCTGCAGGGAGCATAACTGAACATTCCCTTCTGCCTTCCATGGGGAACCAGCTGCCCCCTGCTACCCTCGCTATTGTCTCACTTGGGATGGCACGGGCACTAGTCTCCTATGTCACAACATCTTTGAAAGGCCCCTGTTTTGTCCCAGTATACAACAAAAGTGTCTGTGCGAACTTGTAATTTCTCATGAAATGTAATTGCTGTTGTCTGGCCAGCACTTACTGGGAGAGTTTCACAGCAGGGAATCAAACCCCAGCAGATGGTAAATGAAGGCTGGATGAAAAGATTAAACCAGATATTCTCCAGTCTTTTCCTTCCCCAGACAACTTTGCAAGAGAGACAGAGACCCACACCCTCTCATGCATGACTTCCCCTTCTAACTCTCCAGCTACCAGTTTCTCAAATTGTTTCATTCTGTGGACTACTGGATAGAGCTCCAGAGCCTTTCCCTAGAGAATCATCCCAAACACATTCAGAAGGATGGGATTGTACCAGGGCATCAAACTTACGGTTCTGGAGAATGCATAGGAGAGGAGAAATGCCTTATGTACTGTGTGCTCTGAAAGACACGAAATGCCAGGCTGGCAAGAAAGTCACGAGCAGACAGAAGTCCTGCAGCTGGTCTCAGCTGGAAACCTGTTCTTTCTGCAAAGGGAAGTCAGACCAAATTTAGGAGTTTCTAAGGTTAACTACACAGCATGATTACTTTGAGTAAGCAGTTTCAGAGGGCCTTCATGCTCTGTTGCAGTAGCTCCCTCCCCCTAAACATAGCAAGAACATCTTGATTTACCATTAACAAAGTTCTGCTGTACTGTTATGGGTCCAATTACTGTAACATTAAATCACCTAATCATACAATCTACAGGTATTCACACAGCAATACTGTAAAGTATGGAAGTACTGCTTACCCCAGTTTACCTTTTTAGCATATTTACACACATCTATCTACTGTGTTGCACATGTCATAGATGTATCTGAGGTCACACACAATCCTTATGGTCAAGCAGGGGACAGAACCTGCATTTTCAGTCCTGGCTAGTAGATTAATTCTTTGATTGATTTCCTCCATATCACCTATAAAAAATAAACAGGAGTTTGACGGGGGACACACCCCGCCCTTACCCTTGTCTGAGAGCACCTGGTTCTTTCCTGATGCTAGGTTACTGTCTAGCTACCACCTGCAGAGTTCTTTATTCCCTACACTGAAACCCCTGGTACCTTGCACTGTTGAAGACAGCAGTAGGTGGACCATGGGTCCTGGGCAATTCTGTTCCGCAATGGGCCTAGTTCAACCTACCCCATAGGTAGAATTGGAGCATACTATTCAGCTTCATTTCCCTTTGTCAGTGCATGTTCTTCACATATAAACTAGCTCAGCACTGGCAAAACTTATCAATTTTACCTTTCTGCCTGGACTTTGTTAGAATGGGAACACGCAGGAGAAAGAGCAAAGAGGTCCTCATCAGAGATAAGGGTGCTGAAATTTGACCCTTAACTGTTTAACATCAGAGTTTCCATCAGTGTTCTCACCTATTTTTTCCCTCTGTTTGTTTTTCACCACTATGTTTGTCTAAAACTAACTACACGGTTTCCCGGTGATGTAATTGTACCTGTTTTGCTTTTATGTGTCTGCTATGTGTCCATAGAACAGAACAGAAAAATGCAAGACTTTTGCACAGCGAAGATCAGTTTGTGCTATCAGTGTTACCCCAGGACACACTGCATTACTATGAAAAGTCTGTGAGAGACAATTTACAAAATAACGAGTCCTATGGTCAGCGGACTACATAATCTGCATTTCCATGGGAAACATGTTGGTGGTCTGCAAAGCTAAGAAAATTGAAAATCACTGCTTTAAAACAGAGCCAATGATAATCTTTTTGAAGTCCTATATTCAAAATCTGTGTTGCATTCTCAGCTCCCATAAATGACATTTCATCTTCTTAAAAGCATAAAACTACATTACAAAAAAATGCAGAAATGGCTTTATTCTCCCTTCTCTATCCATATTCTATTGTGTCATGAAGCCTGGAACCTAATTTATTTTATGTAAACAAACAAAAAAAATCCCACCCAGAAACCAAGCCATTTACAAGATTTGTTTTGGTTTGGTTTTCAATGTTTCTTCCAGCATTTCTTGTCTTGTTCTGTCTGGCTATTAGCACTTTTCTCATTAGGGAAAAAAAAAAAAGGATAAGAGAGAAGAAAAGACAAAAAAAAGGCTTCACTGGAAGAACTAGAAATGGCAAAACATCTGAAGACATAAAGGGCAAAAAAAGAGTGGACAGGAAGGAATGCTTCTACCTAGCAATGTGAGGGACTAGTTATTTAGCGTTTGCCACAGTTTTATCTTCTATCCCTCCAGTGAATTCAAAGGTAATAGGAACAGAACGGCTTAAAAACTGAATAACAGCAAACAAAGCTATGGAGATTACGTCCTTATTTTTGTATGCTGAGCAAAGGCTTCAGAGTTAACCAGAAAATTGGAAGTGGTTGTAAAGCAGCTTGCTATTCTCCCCACTCACCAATTAAGAAAGCAAGGTGTTTTGGGGAACAGACAGACCATCAGCTGTGTCTCCTTAGGCACTGGCCCAGAGCTGGCACGAAAGGATACTCCCTTGCTGCACGTACCATACTAAGCCAATACAGAGGAAGATGAAAAGCGTATAATCTGGTCGTTTTTGAGGTAAATTCCGAGTCTGAGTGCACCAGCTGAAAAATATATCAGACAAGTATGAAGCCCTAAGTAACTCAGTTTTGGAAGGACTATGAAAAAGTCTAGGGAAATTTATATTGCTTTAGCATCCATGTTGGAGGAGCAGGAGGGAAAATGAAAATTACAGCTTATGTTCCCTGAAATGCCCTTTTAAATATAGGCCAGTGAATCAGACAGTCTGCTGATGAAACAGACTTGGCCAGTTGCCTTGAAAAGCCATAGGAAAAAGTTATCTGCTGAAGGTAATATCTGCAAAATCTGAACTTCTATTTCATTACTGCACAATAAAAACAGCAATCAGTAGAGAACTGGGGGTGTGACTGATTGGACCTGCTGCCCAAAGACCTCTGAAATCAGACTGAGTTGAAGAGAAGGCCATGAGCAGTTGACCTAAAGTGATCTGTAAGGCTTACTACTTGGCCTAAAAAACTCCTGTGTATAGGCCTGTGCGTTGTAGTGTGAGCTTGCTTGAGTTCACTAGCAGTAATTTCTTCCAGCTGCGGAGGACAATGATCGCCTAAATCCAAACATCTTTCCTAGAAAGAAAGATGCGCCTAGGTTCGTCTAGTTAACCCTTTAGAAAAGCTCTTGCCATCTTAAATGATCACATGGTTAACTGTTTAAATTCACTTGAAGTAATTATGAAATACTTATAATGTAGAGTTCATTTCTGTTCAAACCAGCCTCACTAGCAGGCCAGGTAACACTAGACAGATCTTCTAGTTCAACTTGTATTGCATTCAAAAGGAATTACTTGCCTGACTTCACAAATACTGCTGAGTGAAAGAGATGCCGGAAATTTATTTGGCTGTGTGGGCTGGTTATAGCATGATCACTTTGTCTCCAGGATACTTCTCTCTTTCTCTTTCTGTATCCATCTAGTTACTTATATAAAGAGTTATTATCACCTATGTTAAAGAATGGTCTAATCCTTAGAGTCAGTGCTCAGCAAAGATACATGCTGGGATTTGTATCCTAACTTGGAGGGTGGGACAGTTCAGGGCTCACCCAGAGCTAACCAGTGACAGGAGGAACTGCACTATGCATTTCCACATAGGTTGTAGTAGCTGAAAGACATCCACTGTATGCCAAGGAATTTTGGGAGACACCTCACAACCTATAGTTTGATTGAGGTTTGGTTGGTTGGGCACTGGACACCTGTAACATAGGAAAGAGCCTAGGCACACAGTTGATTGATGAGTTGTAAGGACCAAACCAACTTTGTTCTATCTACACATAATCTTTTACAAAGCCCCTAGGCTAAACTAATCTAGGTTTTATCTACAGTTTAAGAAGGGTAGGACCAGTGCTCTTAAAAGCCATTCTTTCCATTTTCCTTAGACATGCATTCCAGGATGAAATAAAATGCCTCTGAATTGCCTGGTTCTTATGCCCAGCCAGAATAGTTCAGACAATTATCTTACACTAGACACCCTGTGTTTATAGTAGATGAGTTCAAACTCACTGTGAACATCTTCCCAACCATTATTAGCAGAATTTTCAGAATGATCATTTTCACTGCTTTTTTTTTTTTAATTTTTTTGCTCAGGGTAACTCGTATGTCATAGAGAAAATTTAGAATCAGAGCCTACAAAAGAAGTGAGCAGGCCCAGACTCCAGACAATCAAATCCTGTCAACTAACATGAGCAATACAACTTGTATTATGACAGGATATTTTCACATTTTCCTAATTTTTCCCACTTTGAAATCCCTTGATTTACTTAAAGAATTTGGATATCTGTGGTAATCAAATCAGCATCCCATGATTTCTGGAGCTCCCTGCTGTCAGCTACTACGTAAATGAGATGAGATGAGATCAAGTACTTAATGAGAAAAAATATTTATCAGCTTAGTTACTATAGGAGTGAAGTAAGATGGATAGTTGAATAGAAGGGAAAATACATGAGAAAATACATAATGGATACACAGAAAAATTCCTGCTGCTGGATGTAATGGTGCTGATATGCTCATGAGAGATGCTTTCAATATGCAAGTCTTCTATTCCCTTACACTAAAGGTGCAGTAAAAACTTTTTAATCAAACAGCTTAATCTTCCCTAAAAATGGCAATGTCTTGAAAACGTCTTCAGCAACAGGAAGCTCGTTCAAGCTTACTAACATCACCTGCTGATACAGGGAGAAGGTCACTTGATTTCTTGAATATTGTATTTAAAGTGAATTTATTTAAAGTTAAGCCATAGTTTTTATTATTGATTTCAGCCTAGTGAGTGGAGGATCAACCATCCTCCACTCTCTAGCACATCTTGACACTGAGGAGGAACAAGGAAGCTTTAAAGACTGCCTTTCTTTAGTCATTCTTGATAAAGGTAAGAAATCAGCTGGTTGACACAAAGCACATGGTCTTAGGAATCCATGTAGCCCGTGGCCTCATAAAGATAAGGCAGGCTCCCTTCCTCTCCCTCCCTTTGCTAGTCAGTCCCCAGCTAAAAGTAGGTAAGTCAGCCTAGCAATATTGTATGTCCTTCCATCTAAGGTCATGTCTTCATGCATTTACAGACTCAGACCGCACCCTTTTTGCTCTCCTGTCAGCCACACGGTAGGCACCAAAGAGTTTAGTCTGGCAAGGGGGGCCACAGAGACAGAAAGAAGCAGCATTGTTTCAAGGCAGCTGCTGACTGACTAGCAGAACCTCCAGGAAATCATTTCCTCTAGCACATATTGCCATCCTGCCTCATGCATCAGAAAAAAATAGACTTGAGAGGTACATACCTGTATATGTCTTTGGGTCTTAGTAGCAGCATAGCTATAGAAGCATAAAATACAGCCAAACCCATAGAATACCTGTGTGTGGAAGTCATGCTGAGCAGTGTGCTGCTATGGCTATACTGCTGCTTGTATTGGAATTAGCTGGTTAGTGCTACACCAACTGCAGCTACTCACAGAGCAAACACAACTTGGTCCCTGGATGCACCTGGTATTAATGTCCTCTGCTACAGCTCATCTTGCATGAGGGAATGCTACAACTAATCAGCTCTTCTCACCAGCTTGTGTCCTACAAGACAGTTTGTGTGTGGATGTGGTGTACATACGCATGCAGGAAACGCTTGTGTAAACCATGGTTCATAATGACTGGCCTTTCAAAAATCTGGAGACATCCTGAAGTTGAGGTATGTTATCCTCTTGGTAACCACAGTATTTCTCCAGCTGCCGGAAAGCATCCAGGTACTGTGTACAGGCATGAGTAGGGTAAAGGCAGCTCAGCTTCCTGTAGACTTCTCTCCTGAAAAGCAAAAGCCATATAGCATGACCTACCTCAATAAAACAGTACTTCTCTGCCCTATATATAGCTTCACAGAGAGATATAAACCCCCAGTATAGGCAACAGTCTAAAAATCTGAACTCAGGACACATGGTGCTTGGAAGCCCATGCCTGGATGGGTGCAGCAAGGCATAAAGCTTTTTTATTTTGCTCTTCCTTCAGAAGGTGGGTTCTGTTCAGCAAACCTGTTTTATGCCTTCCTACACCCTCCCTTGATGTAACAGGACTCTAGTCCTGATTCAGACGTGTTTCTTGCTTCAGTATAAGGCTGTTGGAGGTGCCAGGGAAATCCCAGGGAGAAAGCTGAGGCTGTGGCCCTCACTAGGTGATGCAGTTTAGGGATGGAATGAGTCAGGTATTCCCCCCCTATCTACATGGGGCTACAACTTGAAATGCCAGTCCCTCCACCTCCATGCTGAAACCTTGTCTATGTTTGACTCTTAAAATCCTCCTCCTAAAAAAAGCACATTTTCTGATACTGAAGAGTAACATCTGGACAGGCAAAGAGGGTCATACTTTTGCGGTTCAAAATGCCTGGCATGTGCTACGTATTTGAAAGACATGCCAACTTCTTGAAGCATTTAGCCCATTATACAAAAAAGACCAGCTCAAGAAAAATATATATAACCAGATTTGGGCACAGGCTTCAAGCTTCTCCCAAACTTGATGGAGCTTGGATTTAGAGCTGTGGTTTGGAATATATTTATCTGTTGCCAAATAAACAAGTAGTAATAGGATGGCAAAGAACCTTATAGAAATGGTTATTTTTGTTCAGACATGGCCCTAGGGTGTTAACAATTTTATAAACATTGTTTTATGAAAATTGAGATCATTCTTGGAAATGCTGGCTACGGAAAATGACCTTTTGTTGTTTTTGTATTGTATTTTTTTTTGTGATGCTATTGTTGCTATGGAGGTGATAGCCAGTCCCTGGTAATGGCTCTCTTCATTTGTATGAATGTCTTACGCAGTGTGGGTGTAATGAACCAGAATGAAGTGGGGGGAGGGAAACCTTAGGAGGAAAAAAAATTTAAAGAACAGAGGGAAACAGTGGCTGCTGTCACTATTGCAAAAGCCACAGGAGACTGGGCCATTTCCACAGAAGATTTAGGAAAAAATGAGGAGGACTAGAGTTCAAG
Source organism: Tringa solitaria (assembly GCA_026413425.1). Taxonomy (NCBI): domain Eukaryota; kingdom Metazoa; phylum Chordata; class Aves; order Charadriiformes; family Scolopacidae; genus Tringa; species Tringa solitaria. The sequence continues at coordinate 59,881,625 of JAOXJM010000001.1, read as the reverse complement.
TGTTGCCCTGGCTTATTTCCCCATAGAATACTACTGACTTCAGTGTGCTTGCATAGGATCTGAACCAGATCACAGTTCATCCCCTGACTGGAGTCTAGAGAGGGCAGGCTTGTTTACACTTCTGCACATATGGTCTTTGTTACCAAAGTATCATTCTACTGTGTGTGCAGGCATTGACTACCACAGAAACGTAGGCAGCCTCAGAGACCAGTGATAAATTACCCAAAGCTAAGTGTTCCTCCTCTCTAAGTAACTCTAAGGCAATCATCTAAGTTCACGACAAAGTCAATAGAGTAGCAGATGTCTCCAGACAACTTAGCTTGCCCTGAGGTAGTGTCTCTGCTGTATTGAGGTGCTATCACTCAAAGGACCATTAAGCTGCTATGTGATGGTAATTCAGTCAAGAGATGGAAAGAAAAACTGCTGAAAGCACAGGCTATGAAATACTCTAGAAAAGACCCCCCTAATGAAGGATGGAGCCAGCCACTTGAAAGATGTTAAAGGCAGTCATCTTACTTTACATAAATTTCCTTATTCTTTTAGAAAAAGGTGGCACTATTCAGCTTTATTATAAAGATGAGACAGGTGCATCCCCATAATTTTGTCCTAGATTCTCCCTTTTTCTTATATAGCTTTTACCCATAAGATGTCTTTTATGACTACTTAGTTTCAGGGCCTTCCAAAAAGCCTGCTTGAAAACAGAAACTCAGATCATCTGTACCCTCTGTTTTCTGAAAGTCATATTTCTTCACTTGATTAGTTTTCTTTTTTATAACCATGTTGCTACAAACTGAAGGCATCCAACAACTCTTCAGAGTGAACACCAAGGGAATTTTGTCTGCACTACAAATTTCCCGTTCAATTGCACAGTGCTCAATTAAGTTGTGCTGTAATGCAGCTGACCTCAGGGCACAGCCTCAGGGGACTGTGATAACCATAGGGAGGTCTAATTTTGGGAACAGCTTTGCATAACAAGACAACCTGGGGTTGGCTGTTTGGGGAAATGGGCAGATACTCCTGTAAAGGCCTATTCTGTTACCACAGTGGGACTAATTCGAGGTGGAGAAGGGCTGGAATGACGGAGGTTGGCAACAAAAGGGAAAAACAGGAAAGAACACAAAATTAAATTTTCTTAAATATGACATTCCCACACACCATCCCATGCCAAGATTGTTGGCTGGTGGCAGCAATCATGAGCATGACACCAACCATCAATCTTTGACAATTGAAAGATGCTATAAAAACCTATTAGAGCTTAATAAAAATGTGACTGCTTGGATGAGTTGGATGCAAGGCAACACGCCTCAAGCTTTCTACGGCACAGTAGATTTTATTTAAAACTTGTGATTGAGGTTCTGGCATGAGATGAGTATATGGATTTAATTCCTGGCATTGACATAAACTTTGTGTATAATTTTGGGCAAATCGCTTAAGCTCTAGCTTTTTTCAGTTCTGCAGTTATACAATGTGGTCATCATTCTTTATTTTTCCCACCTTTAGGCTTTCTTATAATTTTAATTGTAAGCTTCACTGAACAAAGATTCTCTCTTATTATGTGCACATGTGGCACCTTGCACAATCCTGGGACTCTGCCCTTAGTTGTGACATTTGGACATATTTATGTTTGTATTATCATACAAACATGTAATTATTTCTGCTTACTGAGATTTGCTAAACTTAGTGGGAGAAAGTGGAAACAGTTATATGAAATAAGAACTCTGTTTTCTTTCAAATTTGCTATATACTTCACATAATGTCTGCAAATAAACTTTAAATCGAATTAATTTTGGTTGGTTTTTGGGTTGTTGGGGTTTTTTTGAGTAGCAAATCTTCAGGAGAAACAAAGCCCCAGTGAAGAAATTCTGCACCCTTGTAAAAGTAACTTGCCATCATTTCCTATGACATCAAAGGCTTTTTTTGCTTTGTAAATAATGTATCCTGGAAGGACACTACAAAATTTCCTTTACCTTCAGTTTGAGAGAATGATGCCTGCTCATGTTAACAGCAATGAATGCTTGCAGGACAGCAGGCAAGGCTGGTTTGTCCTATGAACATTGGATTAGACACATCCTTTGAGTGAACTTCCATCCTGTGTGTGGGCATTTTCTCCTGGCAACAGATTTGGAAAGGTGACCTTTCTGTCACCACCATAGCTATGGTTAATCAGAGGTCAGTTAGAAGAAATTATGCTATAGACTCCAGGTGTTTTCTGGCTTCTGATATCTTGATGTGTCTGGCAGTCAGGGAGATGGTCAGGAAAAGGTATTTTGCTCTAGAAAGTGAACACTTAAGGCCCGCCCTGAGAATGGGTTTCTGCAAAGCAAGTGACCAAAAGGTGACACTTAGCCAAGGAGTAAAATTTGAGATGGACAAATATGGTTTTAAAATGTTATAACTGTCAGTCTTTCCTGGGGCTGCAGTGGAATATCCCAGGAGTTGGAGTGTAAGTAACAAACTCACCAAGTTGCAGTCTCCTGCGCTGTGTATTTGACGTGAGGCAAAGGGTCTCCTCTGTAATGAAGAGAGGAAATAACACATGTGTCAGAAGCACATTTCAAGTTCAGTTTCCAAGTACTATTTTCTTTGCCTGCACCATGAATATTTGCTGAAATGAAGACAGAAATGGCAAAATCCTACAAAATTAACAACTTCATTGTCTTGGTAGGTTCTAGCATGTGCATTTTCTCCCTTGTTCCAGTGTAGGGAAGAAACAGAGGGATATGCTAAGAAATGGAGCCATGTTGTGCTTTACAGAAGAAAAAAGAAGCCCTTAGGCTTACCTGTACCTCCACTGAAGGCAATCTAGCAATGAAAATGCAGTGTGTGGCTGAAGGATCCATCCCTGGAGGATGTGATCAGCACAGTATCCTTGCAGAGAAGGATTCATAAACTCACCAGCAGAGAGTTGCCCAGGCTTAAACTGTGTGGCTATTACTAAGTTTTTTGGTGGGTGGTCTCCTCTCCTCTTCCTCACTGTTGCTTCTTCAGTAGCTTTGAGTCAGTTAAGTTTTGTGCTGCACTAGCTTTGGTATACGGTGACGGTGAGAAAACTGTACTCATATAGAAGTCTCTCAAGACTTGGGAGATTTTACCAGTTCTTGGACACCATGAGGCTGATAATCCACAACCGGTTCTACCTATACAACTCTGACTCTGTCAGACAACAGTGTGATTCTGGTGAAGAATCACATGAAGTCAGAACCTTTTTCACTCACCCATACGAGACCTGAGAGGTTTTTAGGTAGCTAATGTACACGACTAGAGACGTTTTGTCAAACAAATAATAGAAGCAGTAAATTACTTTTCTTTGACAAAAATATGCACCTAAACATTGTTCCTTATAGTTCTTTGAAAAAGATTAGCCTCAGCTTAGGAGCTAGTCCTAAAAGGAACTGCAAAATTGAAATGAAAGAATTGAGAAATCACCTCTGCTAAGACAAAATGCAGCAATGAAGAAGATCGGAATGCAATCCTCAGATGTTTATCTCAAGTTATATTTGCTGTGTTGTGGGAAAAGTCTATTTCATATTGAGCAAAAGCTTCTGTGGCTGAATTCTGTTTTCTAGAAGATAGCCCCATTGATACACTGACAAAAAATTAAGTCTCTGTTATTGCTTGCACCCAAAGATGTCTGAAAGCACATGTGAACTGCTGGTGTTTATTCAGCAGCCTTGTACTTACGCTCTGTAGTTAAAGGCAAGGTCAGCAAAGAATGCCCTCCGTTTCATATACTCCAAGTCAGCGAATCCCTGAGTTAGAAAATAATTTGAAGATATTTTACATTAAGAGAGATATGTGGGCATAAATAAATTTGCGAATAGAAGTATTCAGAAAAACAAAGCCGCAAATAGGTTGTTTTCTCTGACGCAATTAATCTTGAGCCTTATGAACAGTGTAAGCCAAAGTCTGCACTCAGTTACATCCACAACATTTTGATGAAAATTTTGGGCCTGTGACCAGAAAAAAAAGCAACATGGCATGGTGGGAAGGTTCTGGAGTTGTTCATAAACACCGCATCACAGACCATTATACAGTCAAATTTAAATGCAAATTACATTAAAAATGGATTTGAAAGAGGGATGTCACTTTTGCTGGAGAAGAGCTGAATCTCCAAATCATTTCTTTCCTGCCCTAAGCACAAAAGTTGCAATATAGGGCTGTGATGGACTTGATGGTACCAAGCCTAGTACCTCCTTGCCAGAGAAAGTACACTGCGCCTGCACAATACCGTGCACTTCAAGAGAAGAAGGGGTCCTCACTGGTTAGAAATCATTAGAGCCACCATTGAATCTGTAGAAAATACAGGTTTTAAGTAAAACCCCCCTTGCCCATTTATTACCATGTTATGATAAAGACAGATTCAGTGGTAACTGTTTAAGGGGCAGTTTACTTATTAAATACCGGAGGGGTTTTTTTTGCCCTCTCAGTGTTTACTAGAAGTTGAGACTCAAGCAGGCTTCTCCAGCTATTAAATATGAATAGGGATGTGGAATCAAATTCCTTTGAATTTTACATCATTCATAATAGGAATAAAATCTGAAATCTGGCACTGTGCTACTAATATAACTCATAAAGCAGCGTTGATCAGCATCACTGTACAAATATTTAGTATTCTAAAATATTCAGAATTTACTGGAACCACTTTGCGTACTACAAGCCAAATTTCTCCCTTAGGTTTATTCACATAATTTTCAGTGTAGCAATAATACCAGTAATACTGCAGTTAATGAGTATTGTGTGCGTGAATCTGAGGAAAGAACTGGATCCCGAGAGCATGTTTATTTTTGTCATGTGTTATGGATATTATGTTCATTCAGATGCCACCCTTGCTTGTCAGTAGCTGTAACAAGTCCATGCAAAATATGTGGAAAAGCCATTGGGCCAGGCTAGCCTTGATGCTGTGACCTCTCAGCTTTGTCTCTGGTGTTCCCAGGGCTCTGTATCCACCCTCTGAGCAGCAGGAGCCTCCCCAGAGGACCATTGCAGCCAGTGTCAGAGTGCCCTGGAGACTGGTGTGACAGTGTTATGTGTTTGCTTTTCCAGCCATTAAAGAGACAGTAAAGAAAAAAGGGAAGCTGTTGAGATGGACAGCCCAAACTGCCTATTTGGTACAAAACGTGTAGGCAAAATCTCTGCTGAGCTACCTGTACAGCAGCATATTTGGTACTTTCCTCCAACCAGTCCATTTCTGAACCATGCTCAGCAGCACAGTAAACGAGCCCACGTTGTGCTCCCTCCTGACACAGACAAATGATTTGCAGTGCCTAGATGAGTTGTTTCAAGCTAGTTTAGGTATTTCTACATTGCATTGAATTCTGCAGTGTAGATTTATCCCCACTCAAGGACTTTGGTAACTGCTCCACTGGTGCTTTCTCTCATCCTCTTAAGTGTTCACATCTCATATTTGGCAAAGTAGGAGGGGAATGTATTCCAGTTCAAGGAATTTCCAATGTGCATTCATTGGTCTCATGAGAAACAGCCTCAGACCTAGCTCAGGAAAATGACAAATACTTGGATTGTTTCTGTCAGAAAGATGTGAGGTTAAGAATGAAAGATGCCTTGGTTAAGGAGAATATGAAACTCTCCTAGACCATTATAGTTTAATAAGTGATTATCAAAAATAGAAAATAGATTTGAAAAGTGGTTTTGTACCACACAGAACTGTCCATAGCTAACATTAACATTATGTAGGTTAATAAATGTGTCTAAATAGAATTCAGACATTTAGAGAAGGGAATGACAAAATCTTGTAAATTCTCTTGACACACATCTAAATCTTCCTTGTATTTTTCAGTGCAAAGTCTGGGGGGTTTTTGTGGGTTTTTTTTGTTGGTTTTTTGTTTTGGTTTGTTGGGTTTTTTTTTACTTTCATGCATCTCTTCTATAGTATGTTTGGCAGAACACAACAATTCTGTGACCTGCTTTGCCAATCAGCAAATGGCCCTTTGGAGTCCCTTATTTGTCTGTACCGAACTCATATTTCATCTGTACTAAAGTTGGAAAACTTTGATGAGAAACGAGTGTTTGTTTGTTCCTAGTACTTTGCCTTACTATTACCATCGCTAGAGCAGGACTCCACAGTGCATTTTTCCTCTTCCTTCTCAAGAGTTTCTGCTTATGGCAAAGCTAAGAGCACACACACAAAACTATAATGAGAAAAGCCCTTTTTGCAGCCCACTCATAACCAAAACCTACTGCCTGAATCCAAGCATTCTAACTCAATATTTTGCATAGTATCAATACATACTGCTAAAATCCTGTATCCAAAGACCTTGTGAAAAGTCAGATGTAAATTAGGATTATAATCTTTCCAACTTGCTTCCTATTAAACTTCAGATGCTTACCTCATCTGAAATCACTAGACATTTTGAGCTTCTCCAGTCACATTTAAATCTCAGTTCAGGCATTACATCCGTTAATCAGTACTGCCATGTATTTATCTGATTTTCCGTCTAGACAATTTTTGCAAGTTTTAGCATAACAATCTCCTCTGCAGAATCTGAGGATCATGTGTTTATTACTTCAGCATGTGCCTGGTGTTAATCATATGTACCTTGACGAATCAGGACCCATAAGCTTTTCTCATTATTAAGTCATTCATTCTATACTCCCTAATTCTACTGAAGACCAGCCTTTATCTGATCCTTCATTTTTTCTCTCCTTTCCTGAATATTTTTTTATTCCTGAAATTTCCCTACAAAAATTTCCCTACAGAGAGTTTTTTTTTAAAACATGAAATAACAGTGACATTAAACTTACAGGGTGACCATGGTCCAAACTGGGATCATATTTAGTGATCAGATGGTGACACTTGTCCAGATCTTGGATTTTTCTGGGGAACCAGGGCACTGGAGAGAAAGCAACAAGAGTTAAATGAAATAGGATCAAATAATTTTTAAAAGACACAGAAAACAAAAGTTGTGCTGAAGACTGCAAGCTTTCTTTTCATCAATATATAAGAATACTCATATCTATAGGTCATCATATGTAGTTGACTTTGCTGACCAAACTGGCAGACTGGATCAAAAATGATCTGAAACTGACTCGCAATGATAATCTCTCAATTCTAATTAGTAGAAATAATTTTTAACGGCAAAAACATTTCCTCTTAGGCCAAATGAGATGTTTTGTTTGACACATCACAATGCACATTTCAGCAATTAAACAGTGACTACAAAAAAGACGGAGACTACCTTTTTACAATGAGTTACATGGGAAAGATGAGGTGTAATGGGTATAAGTTACTCCTCGGGAGATTCCAATTGCACACAAGAGGAAAATTTTTCACAATAAGAACAATCAGCCATTGGAATAATCTCCCCAGGGAAGTGGTGGATTCCCCAACATTGGACACTTTTAAAATTCGGCTAGACAGGGTGCTGTGCCATCTTGTCTAGACCATGCTTTTGCCAAAAAAAGGTTGGACCAGATGATCCTTGAGGTCCCTTTCAACCTGGTATTCTATGATTCTGTGAAATTTATTTCTACATTTTGGATTTAAAAAACTATTTTGATCTTGTCTAAAAAGTACTCTTAGATTTTCTTATCTTTAAAAGTGAAAACATCATTTTAAAAGAAAAACATGAAATTTCTAGAAACAAAACAGGCCAACAAGTATCTTGACTTCAAGTTTTTTCCTTCTGGCTCATTTTTATTTTATTCAGTAAAGTTATTCTAGCAGTAGCTGAATTTCCAAATAGTTTCCATCCTTTGAAGTGGACCCTGTTCTGGTGGGTCCACCAGAAGTGTGCCCATTTTAACTTAGGTGCTAGCATTTATAACCAATTATAACCAATGCATTTAAAAAAAAAAAAACAAAACCAAAAACAAAAAAACCAAACCAAAACCCAACAACAACAACAAAAAAAAACCAGAAAAAAAAAGACAAAGTTAATACTGCTTTCTGAGGTCAGGCTGATACTGTGATCAGACTTAGCATGCTACAGCTCAGAAAAGGTCTGTTTGGGGTCACCTTAATCCCATACTTGACAAGAGGATACCAGGCATCTCTGTACTGAATGGCAAATTTAACTTTAACCCTATTATATTCTGTCCAGGCACAGCCATTTCACAAGGAGTACAAGGCTACAAATACACACCAGTGTTAGGGAATTCCAATTCTTTCATGCAGTTATGGCCAATTCTGAAATAAGAAGGGAGAAATGCTAGTCTGACCGTTGTCTTAGGTCTAGCCAGAATTTTTTGCTGAGGCTTTGCCTTTGTCTGTACCAATGGTTCTGAATGCAAGATGTCTGTCCTGTCATCTATATCCCCAAAAACTGTACCTAACCGTAGGTCTTCCAGTGTATGGCCCTGTACACACCTTGTCTGTCCCTTACTGTGTCCTGGGAGAGGGCAGACAGGCTAAAGGAGAGGGGAAGAAGGATAATGGCAGAAAACTTGGCCTGGTCACACAAATGGATGCAGACAATAAAACAGGTATAGCGCTGACACATGCCAATTTGGCTGCAAATGTCTCTGCTTCATGAAAGAAGAGATAACCACTGTTTTTTTCAACTGAGTACCAAATTAATTTCCGTTAAAGCCTCTACAGGCAGGGCATTGTCTCATCACTGTTCTTCAGCAAACTGACTGGGAAGACCTGTCTGGCTCATCTAAAAACTCCAAAGAAAAGAATAAAAAGTCCATGTGGGAAAAAAATAGATTAATCCAGGAGCTGGAGCCTCAGGTGATGGGAGTACATATTTGCATCTTTGCTGACTAGTAACCACGTTTATAAAACTCCTAGTTACCAATATGCTTTTGCTGGCGTCTTCAAACCCCACTAGAAAATGAAGCTGCAGTTAGCCTCTTTCAATAAGATATACCAGTAAAATGGGATAAAATCTTAGACCTAGGGGTTAGCTGAGCTGAAAGTCTTCTGACACTTTAGCAACCCCAAATTCACCTCAATAAGACCAAAGGAGCCTTAAGGCTCTTTTGACAGTCAAAGGCCAAAGCTTGAGCTGTGAGTTTAAGGCCAAAACTTCCAAATCCCCAGTTCTTGCTGGTGCCTAATTTGATTTAAAATCAAATTAATTGCTCAGGGGATTACTGAATTCTGGGGTCTGAAACACTCAAAAAAGACTCTTTACAAACTAAATAGTGCTGTGTGTAAGTCTGAGCTTACTTAGAAACAGAAAGACTCTGACCATTTGCATGCCAAGTGTATTAATTCTAGCATCATTACATCCAAAATATGCCTGTTGACTTTTATGATTTCTGTTCAAAACCATATGAAAAAGGAAAATGTGAAGAAAATTATGTCCCTAATATTCCTCTGCTTTAATCATAAACACACCCTTTTTTAACAGAACCTTGTTTTTATTGTAGATCACAGTCCCAGCACACCTGAAACTAACTTCTACTTCTGAGCACAAACCTCTCAGCTCCCAAGGAGATCCTAACGACATGCTTCCTCAGCTCCAAATCTTTGGCCTTCCGGCTTCCCTGATGACAGTTTTCCGTTTGATATCCCCTCAGTCCCTGATACCAGCTTGACACAGACTGCCTCTCATCACTAGCCTGAAGGTGAAATTCAAGCAACACCCAAAGGTGTCCAAACAGGACTGTATTAGCTAAAAGCTCCCTGGGGATTTCTTCCTGGCCTTGTTAAGGGTGGGAAGCCTCATGGTAATTCTATATTCAGAGAACTCAAGCTATGAGCTGGACCCTCAGCCCCCTTATCTATCAGGAGCACCTCAGGCACCTTCAGGATTGTATTAAAGGTCTCTAACAGCTTCTTGTACTCACCAATCCCCTATCTGCCTGTAAACGGGAAAAATACTGGTCAGCCACTGGCAAACTCACTTCTCGTGCTCATGACTGGTAAAGATGGTGACTTAAACAGAGCACAGACAGTCAAGTAGCCACCTGCAGCACTTTGCCAGGTGAAACACTGTTCCTGAAGTTCAGCTTTTGAAGCTTCATAACCTCTAAACAAGCTTTTCAGGTGCCCGGGAAAATGCCTGATGCTCTGTTACTTCAGATTTGGCTGCAGGTCTGTTCTCTACAAGAAGTTAATCTCCTGGTTCTCCCAGTACCTCCAGACTTTCTGCTGAGCCTCTCTCCCTCTTGCACTCTCAAAGCTTTTTACCACTCGATGCATTTAGCTCTTTTCAGTAAAGGAGCAATCTACATTCAGACAGCCCTGCTGGCCCCAGATGGCAGTAGCCGGGACACCATGAAGAGAGAGCTACTGCTTCTTTTAACAAAGCCAATGCAATACGCTACAAGCCAATGAAATATTCAGACTGTCTGCCATATGACTACATTCTCATCAAGTGTCTGTGTTCGCTCTGCAAAGTTTCAGAGAAGTCAGTTCTCTGCACAGCTCTCATCCCCCAGTCTTCCTCTCATTGAGGAGTTTACACTTTCTCCTCAACTTCTTGCTTTGCTGCTCTGTCCTTCTCATCTCCTTTTTTGCTGGAACACTTTTCTCATCTCAGTTCCACTGGCTATGACGAAGTGCCTCCCTTTCCACACCAATGGAATGGTCCCAATTCAGGAAAAACAGTCATGCAGTGAAGAAAAATGAATTACTACTATGAAGCTAATTCTAAAAAACTTACTCTGGAAAGAAACAAAACACCAACAGATGGATACATTTCTTACCTTTGTCTTCTCTGCTAGTTTTCACATCCTCTGCTACTCTTTTTAGGGAGGTGATAAGGATACTAACATCAGTACTGTGGACTTCGCATTCAACAAAAATGTCAAGATCATCAGCAGAGTTCTTGGGCTTTTGGGCTCCTCTGGTTTCAAAGTGGTGGATCTGAGTTTCAAGCATCTGCAAGAGCCAGATGCTCATATGATGAAGCTTCTCCAAAGACTGAAAATCCAAGTAAGTCTAGATACATTTCTATAATGTCCTTAAAAGGTGACTAAAACAAATCTTAACAAAAAGTGCAGGTGAAGCAATGATGTGTAGTAATGCCCAGTTTAGAAGGAGCTACAGGCAGAGCTAAAAATTAGACACTGTAGAATTAGTTAGAAATAGACAGAGATGAAAGATAGAATACTGTTGACTGTAGCATTTCATCTGTGCAGAAATAACGAATGACTGGCTGCATAGCTCTTAAGACCCTGGCAGAATGAAAGCAGATCTATGATGTAAAATAACACCATAATCATTAAATAATTGAGAATGATTACAAATAAGTAACAAATACAATACTTCTGAGTTATTCATTTTTACAGATGAGAGTAAGCACCTGGTAGGGATACTTCAAGCGCCCAGAATATATAATGCCTGTATGGTTTACAGCTCTTGTTTTCTCTATATCTCCTGCCAAATATGCAGAGAAAATTCATTGGCTCCTAAAATCCCCACAATCTGAATACTTGAAATGCTGGTCTGTTTTTTAGAGGTGGCTAGCTCACCACAAGTAACAGAAAGAAACAATAGACTGGAATCTGCTTTGAACAGCCCTTATATAAAATGGTGATTCTTCTAAATGACTGTCCAGCTGCTCCCTCCCTAAAGAGCACTCTCCTTCTTCACCCAGAATGGCCAGCCAACTTCTCCGGGCAGCTGTAGCAAATCAGGGACAATAAGAAAGGAGGAAGGCAGCTGGAGGCATGTTAGGCAGGGAGCAAACGAAGGGTGAGAGAAGGGGAGATGCAGAGTTGGGGAGGTGAAGGCAATAGGCACAGAAGAGAGGGTTCAGTGGAAGGAAGGGAATGGTGAGGTCTGTACCTCAAACACTTTGGCTGCCCTAGAGAGCTCGGTTTTCCTCACATTGCAGAGGGTGAGGGTCAGGATGAGAGTGGCTCTGCCTTCCTCCCTGTTGGAGTTCAGGCTGCCTCGCCTGTTCAAGGAGTCTGTGCCATGCATCTTTTTTTCCTTGCTGGCGTCTTCCTTTTGGCCTGAGATCCCCACCAAGTCAGTCTTCATTGGGAGACAGTAGAGCAGATTTCAGTTGCCAGAAGTTGAGTGCTTCTCCCAGAGCAATGGCCAGGGGATTTGGTGGAACTGAAGATGCAGGGCATCTATGTGGATGGTGAGATCAGAGCTGACAGACAGCAGAAAAGCAAGATGGTTGCTACTGTGTGAGGTGTAGGGACATTTATGTTGGCCGTTCCAGACACATCAAGGGAAGCCGCCTGCGTAGGACGTGCGCAAGTGCCCAAGATGACCATCCCCCTCTGGGTAACTTCAAAGCGTAGCTCTCCTGTTCTGTTTGAGGGTGTCTGCAAGCCATTCACCCCTGCAGATGGGCTTCTTTGTGGAGAGGCAATTAGCCTCAGCCCCACTTACATCACCCAGTCTGGATTGCACTGCATAATGTCTGAGATTGCCCTTCCTCCCCACCCTCTCTTATCTCACTGGGGCCCTCTCTGTGTTGACCATGTCACTAAGGAACCAAAGGGGGTCTTCCTCCAGCCCCTAGTCTAATCCAAGCGGTGTCCCCTATGCACAGACACAATTGTGGGAATCTCAGAGAGACCTGAGCTACAGTCAAAGCTCATTGCCTACTTCTGAGCTATTCCTGCCCACAGGATCTGACTTGTCCTACCCTAGTCTCATAAGAGCTGAGTGCTACCTCCAGGTGTTCCTTTCTTGGAATTTGTTTCTCTCGTGATTTCAGCTCCAGTGAAGTAGACTCTCAAAAAATCCAGTCATGTCATTCTCACAGCTAGCTGGGTAAGCTCAGGTAGGATTCATCTTCTCCTGCCAGGGCATGGGATCCTTTGACATCCATAAACATGTTTCTGGATGTCCCCATCTTCATACCCCATGTTACAGTATGCTGGAACTCCTGTGAAAATCATCTTTCAAGCCCACAGGGGAGGTCACCTCTCTGTCCTCCCTTTGCAGGTGGAGCTATTTCTGATGTACCCCTTAGCTGACCCTGGCTGGGTCACACAGCCCAGTGATGTGTTGCTCTTGCGTTCTCCCTTGCCAGGGAAGATGATGACAGTGCAACCAAATTTTGTTCTCTAGAGACCACGACACCACTGTGTTTTCCCTCGGCCCGAGACAGAGCACCGGGAAGGTTTCAATTTCCCCTCCTATTGCCTGGCTGAGGCAGAAGAAAAAAAAAAAAAAAAACAAAAAACCGAGGTGAATTTTGGAGCACTGTGCCCAGGAGGCGGGTCTCAGCGTCCTGAAGAACATCCACCCATCCAGACCTGGGGTACTGCGGGCTATGCAAGGCCGTGGGCGAATGCCAGTCCGGGAAGAGGTGTCCCCCCGGGCCGGGGAGCGCCACCGGGCAGCGCAGGGGCAGCCGCTGTCCGCGGTGCTGAACCCGGCCCGGAGAGGGACTGCGGCACCCCCCGCTTCACCAGCTGCCCCCCCCCGCCCGGGGCCAGACTCATATCCCGGGGGTCTCCGAGAGGGCAAGGGGGCAGAATTGCAATCGCAAGCCGAATGGGGTGGGGGGAGGAGAAGTGAGCTTTAAGGGGGGTGTCGTGGTTTTGACCAAATTGACCAACCGGAACGACCGATGGCCTCTCCCTCCACTCCCCACCCCCCCAACGGAAAGAGAGGAGAGGAAAGG
>JAOXJM010000001.1:59832315-59868020 GCA_026413425.1 Tringa solitaria | reverse complement strand
AGGTCTTATCACTGTGAAAGTGAACAGTTTCTGAACAACATGCTGTTAATTTCAGTGTTTAGTTCGTTAGAAGAGGCCTAGCTGAAAAAGTAAAATTACCGAACAGAAAATTAGTTCTGTTTTACCTCAAACCAGGACAGGGGGAGAGAGAGAGGAAGGTTCTTGCCCCTGTCACATTCCCCTGATGGTGATGGCAAGGCTGGGCACAGGAGAAAAGTCTGAGCTGAGTATGACTGAGTACAGACTGGGCTTCTCCCGTGAAGGTGGGTGCACGCATCCCCACATCCAGTCCATAGGCGTGGCACAAATGACAAATGGCCCAAGGTCTCCTGCTCCAGCTACATGCATACATGTAGGTGAAAGCCCTAGGGCTTGCCACGTGTGCTTAAGGCGCTGGTCACAAATACTGGCAGAGCAGGGCCATCAGACTCCTATGGCTGTCTTTATAGTCTAGTGTCAGAGTCCAATCGCTACATGTTTGTACAGCACTAAGCACAATGGTCCTGTATGTGAATTGAGGTTTCTCTTTATAGCCAGATGGGACTCATCACCTAGTATGACAGCTGAAGCAGTCTAGTTAGAGCTTACACCACAGCTTTGCAGACCATTACAGAACCAGCACAAAGAGCCCTGACTCTCCAGGTGGTGAAATGTCCTTCCCCAGCCAGTGGACACTGTAATACCACCTTGAACCCATGCTTGGGGCAGGCCCACGAAGGCCTCACTCATGATGTTAAGTCAGCTCTGCTGAGATGTCCCAGAGTCCTGCTTTCGGCTTTTTTGAGGACCTCTTGGAGTGCAGGAAGAGAGGTCTCAGGCTGGGTGATGCAGTTTAAAGGTCTATGCAAGGACTGGAGCACAGCGCGTCATCTTTTCCCATGGGGACAGGCAGCTTCTTCCGGCAGAAGGGGGGGAATCTCCCATCCCAAGAACAGGCTCATGCCTTCTCATGTAGTCCCTGGGGTGGGCGCTTTAAAAGGTGATGGCCGATGGCCACAAACAGCCTGCCCATTTTTGATCTGTTCCCATTGCAAATATCTCCACTCTGTATGAGCACAGTAATATTTGAGAAGGATGCAGCATTAATATTTCTGTTTATTTAGGTTAATTTAAATGGTTACATTTGGACATTAAAAGAGTCTTTTCTGCCAACTGCCAGCATGGTTTGAAGCAATGAAGAGACAGGCTTTAAAAGAATGCTCTCCTGTAGAGTCCTCTTGTGCTTAATCCCTTTTCCAAAATTTTCTGCATCCTTTGGGGAATAAAGCATCCCTACTCCAAGGCTACTGTCATATCTAGGCATCTTAAGACACCCAGAAGAGATCACCTCTCTGTGTAACCTGTGCGGACTTCCCTCCATCACCATCACTGACCTTGACCAAGGTCACCGCAAAGGAAAAGGGCCTCATGAAAGTATTTCTTTGCTCCCCTGAAACAGAGCTGGAGATGGAGACATCAAAAATGTGATCATAGCGGGATAGAAGAAAGGCAGCTTTCTTAAAAAGGTAGCTTGGGATATGTCAGAGTAGCATACAAATGTGTAGAGTGTGCAGAGGTAGAGCAATCAAGGCTTTGCTGTACACTTCAAGGTAATTGCACACATCAAGAGATTTAATCTTTTTTTTAATATCACTTTCACTTTAAAGCTCCATGATCTTGTCTGGATGATTGATACTCAACCAGTCCAAGATATCCTTTTTGAGTTAGAACCCACTTCAAATGGTCATTTCTTCCTACCTGGCTATTTAATTCTGATCAACCTGTGTAGTTACCTTACAAAGAGGAGTTACACTGGCCAGATAATGCAAAAAGCATTCTCCTACATGCCTTTAATTTTCTTTAGCATGGAAATTAGAAGTAAGCCAGTAGAATCATAGAATCTATGATTCCATGATTCTTTAGCATGGAAATAAGACGTCAGCCATTAAGAAGTACTATTTAAAATGCAACTTATTTGTACTACTTAAAGCACATATGCACAAGCCAATTTATTCTGCAAGAAAATCTACTTTCAATATATTTCCTCTGCTTTTAAAATACTGAGCATTTAACTTTTTCTCATCTCTCAGTCTTGCTGAACAGCTATGTTATGCTGCTTTGGCTGGTGTTATTTCTCATTTAAACCTGCATTAAGGGACACAGAATCAGACTTGTGGCATCAGTATTCTTTAGCCATTCCACTTGCACATAAAAGACAACCATGAATCCTGGGTTCTCAATATTTTTATAGACTTACTGCTGCTGTCAGTCATAACAACAGCCAGAAGCAGAGGAGCTTGGAGAGCTGTCTGAGGATTAGTTTGAAAGACTTCACCCTTGGGATGAAATTGTCTCTTTGTGGTACACAGTTACCTTCTGGGTCCTATTATATTAAGAGAGAAAAAGATGAGCTACTTCACACTGAAAATACATGCCAAGCAGGACTGAAAGGTCTACACAGATATTGTCATGAGAAAAAAAGGAAGAAAAAAGATACAGAGATTAAAAAGCTTACTTCAAAGCAAAGCACCAAAATGATACCATTTTGCATAAGTATATGTCTATTGAAAAGGTTTCCAGCTGGTATCCTTAGATTAATGTTATTACCTACCATAAATATAATGGAAACAGCTGTACTTCCCATCTTCTTAAAGGATGATGCTTACATTAAAACGCCATTGATTTTCAAACTATAAATACAAGAGTAGTACAATAGTAGGTGTGAGATCTGTGGACTTTCAAATACCTCTCTATCTTTGGATCTTCTAACAGAAATGTGACTCCTGAATCATATTAGTATCATGATACAGAATTGTTTCAAGCTGGGAATACTATTCTGCTTTGCTTTACTCCACTCAGTTCTGATGTATAAGTGCTGATCTCCTTCTTCCTTCAACTAGGGAGCTACAGGGAGGCAATATATGATATGGACCAGTACAAGAGGTGATTTAGCTGCTTTGAGTGAAAGTTATTGGATAAATACAGAAATAGATTTCTGAATGGCAAAGGTTTCCTCTCTCCATGGCTCAGTTGTTGGGTTAAGCTGGAATCACCCTTGCTCCCATTTGCTGCCTCAGTTGAGCTATACTCCAGGAAAAATAACACTGCTTTAACCAAAAAAGCGAGACTAAAGCTCAAGTGGGAGAGGAAGGAGACTCCAAAAATTATGATGACTTAGGAGCTGTCTTTAAAAATACCATGTTTGGGTTTAAATGCACTCAGAATGGGACCCAGCTAACCCAGCTTTGGTGAGGACTCTAGTCACAGATAGAGTGAGCTAGGAGTTGGAAGGCTCTGATGTCTTCAGCTGCATCATAAGAACCACTTCTTCTCAATTTCCAAACTGTTGGTATCCACCTTCTCAATTATGAGTCCAGAAAATTAGGAGACACCTTGTAGTAGTGCTGAATAAAGCACTCCAGAGAAGGACACATGCAAAACAAAGTAGCCTTCACACATCAGCTTTCCACAGTGAGTATCTGAGTATGTCTAGTAAGAGAGGTCTTCCCTTCCTGTAAGCTGGCTGCTCCTGAATCACCTCTGAATCCATGATGTTACACATTACAGCCAGCACAACTCTGAGACTGGACTAATAAAAACAACTGCGTGGTTTATTGCTTGCAAAAGTATCGACAGACTGACTTCACATCCAACTGCAAAAAGGCACACAGACTTGCCTTTAGTTAACTAGCCTCTGAAGGGGCTTTTTTTGTGGGTACTGTATTGAGGCAGGGACTCCATGCCCTGAATAGGCAGCCTCAGAGCCTTTGCTCTGCAAAACAATGCCACATCACAGCATACAGCATTCCTGACCTACACAAACCCCTTTGGGATTGGTGCTTATTCAAATACAGTATATTTAGTCATGGTGATAAATCTTTGTTAGGGAAGCTGCAATATAAGTGCTGTCTTTTCCGCTAGCATCTGTGCTTTGGATCAATGGCAACATCACATTTTTAGGAAAAAAAAATAATTCAGGATAGAGGGGCTTGTGTGTAAAAATAGAGGGTCAAGAAGTATATTTATACCCCCCGAAAGGTGTAGAGCTTGGGACTCCATGGGTACTTTGTGCAAATGTGAGGGACTGAGGGAAGAATGACTGTGGGAGAAAGCGAAGTGGATTAGCTTATTAAGTTGCTGCCATCCTGTCCCTGGGCCCAGAGTGGAAACACAGCCTCACAGCTACAGCAGACTATAGCTCTGCATTGTGGATATCTCCTTCTGCTTTAGTACAAGAGATGTGGAGATTTTCCCCAAATTCCCAGAACTGAGGTCATTTTTATGCATTAGTGAGAAAAAATGAGTTAGTGTCTGAAGGCCAAAAGAGTCAAGAGTCACCTGCAGGTGTCTCTTTCTCTGCTAATCTATAGTAATTAAGATATATAACATAAGCATTCATGCAGTACACAGGAAGATAATATACTGAGGCTAGATGAATACTGGCTTTTACACATGGCAACTTCTAGTCAGTAGCCAGTGACTAACAAGTTACAGCGAATCTTCATTTTATCTTCTGGAGGGCATTGCAAAGGATGCCCATCTCACCTGCAAAGGAAATAATCAGAACAGTTAATCCTACAGCTAGCCCATTTCTAACACTCCTGTATATATTTACCCTTTATATCCATTCCCAGAAAGAATAAGGTGAACAGGGAAGTGCTGGATTGGACACATTTATTAGGGTATTACTAGAATAAGGTCTGCAGATTTAACCCTTTGCCTTCATCAGCCATACAAGGATGGCTCGCAGGACCAGGGATGCTGGTTCACAGCAGGCTAACCAATGTTAGGGGGAAGATGGATCAGGAAAAAGGCAAGAATAGCAAAAGGACATGTCATTAAAGCCAAGCTGTTCCTTTTCTTCCTTACTGAGAACAGTTAGAGTCACACATCAGAATCCACCACAAAGGCCCTCTGGCCTTTCCTAGCACCTCCACTAAAACTAGATATTTCAGATGTAATAAACTGCAGACAAGTGGAAAAGCTATTTTGAAGCTTGGCTAGAATTAGGAAGTAATTTTTGCACCAGAAAGGGGATGTATGCTACTTGATCTTGCTCAGGCTCAGAGCATTAAGTGAAACCAGAAGAAATCTGCTTTATGGTTGCTATTCTGATCCAAGTTTTGAGGAATTTAAGGTAACAAATCTGTAGTTCCTTACTATTGATAGTGTCGGCTAAGTTCTTCAGCTGCTTTGCATTGTCCAGGACTTCAATCCTCTGGGTGTAGGGATTGTATCGAACAGAGAAAGGACGAGGGATCGTTTGAGCAAATTTCCTGAGGCAAAAATACAAAAGCACATACAAACTTGAGAAGTTCCTTTTTTCAGTAACTCTCTCTTTCCTTGGTGTGTGCATTTGTTGCTGAGGGGAACAAGAAAATCTGAGAGAGGAAATAACTGAAATTCCTGCCAAGTTATCTGAGACATACAGCATTCTGCAACACGCTCGAATCTGGATTTGTCCTTACTACCTTTTTTTTTTTTCCAAGCAGGACTAATTATGTATTGGCATGGCAACACTGCTCCTGGTATAGGCCAACTATGTAGCTATGAAGATTTGCCAAACTAGAAAAACTCATTTTCTTATCCATAATGCAAAATATAGGAATCCTGATCCAAATCTGCAATTTCTGGGAAAGTAAGGTCAGGCACCTATGCCATCCTGGCGTAACAAAGAGCAAGAAAAGTGCTAACTTCTGGCATGGTTGGTAGTCATTTCCAGATCATTGCAAAGGTAGGAGATGATAGTCAATGGAGTGAAGCAGCTTTTTTGCTAGCCCTTATTTGCGACCTTCTCTGCTGCAAAATAGTTAATTCTATGGCAGAAACATTAAGATTTTGGTATCTTGGGAAAACATTAATTTGCATAACCACAGAACTGTGGAAAGGAGGACTCTGAATGGGATGAGATGGTCAGAGCTATTGTTCCAGGCTCCTTGTAGACCCCAGCAGGATATTGGCTTATATATCTGCTTCAGATTAAAGTTATTGCTGAAAGAGGAAGGAAAGCACGCAGGAGTTGATTATGGAGCCCCACTATACAGATCGTGACTCAGCATGGTAAATCCCATATGCCCAGAACAGTGGAATATGCTGGATGCCACCTCCACACTGCTCCTTCAGTTTAGTCCTAATTATTATCAGCTAGGGAGATTGTCTCAAATAGAGTTCAGTGTGAGCAGGCCACAAGGTATAACAGCGGGAAAAAAAAAATTATGTTGGCTAGGATGAAAGCGTTTAGTGGCATCAGTCCAGTTTTTCTAAGGGGAGAGATCCACAACTGAAGACAGCCTTCCTAAATCTCAGCTGAAGGTAAAATCCTAACTAGAAGATGAATGCCTTAAGCCAAAATAGTTCAGGTCAGCATCAGAATAATTTTACAGGGAGGTTTTCTATTACACACAAACACGCGTGTCCAGGTGCAAGCCATGAACACATGCACTGGAAAAATCCCTAGACCTCTGTTTCAATATAACCAGTTTTCCAGCTTGGTCACTGAAACAAAAGAATCTCCAAGAACGTTTTTCTAGAGTAAGGCACCATGCCCTGCATTCTCAAGAAACTTGCTACTCAGTTAGGGAAGTATACAGAGAAGATAGAAACTGTATACAGGGTTTTAATAACACAAACCAGATGAGAAGGTCATCTTTCTCAGGTATTACTCCAGAGAAAAGGGCAGAAGGGGAGGCTGAAGGCTTATGATGATTGAGGAAGCAGCAGGGGAGGTAGTTAGGAAGACCCTGGAGCTAGGAAGCCTGGGGCAGCAGAATATCTTGGGTCTCAGTATGTGTTTATCTGTGAATGAGGGAGGGAGAGAGAAAGACAAGACTTCAGGTCCAAGACAAGTCCCTGTGTGATATCTCCAAGCAAAAAATTTGTGGAGTGTGAACCAAGGCTAACCCCTAGTGTATTGGTTAACATCCAGAAATAGAAATACTGCTGTGAGGTGGAACCCAAGCGGAATCGCAAACGAAGTCTGAGCCACTCCTGTTTCAAGAACAAGAACTGAACCTGGACCATTATTTCAAAGTCTTGTTGAACTGGAACTGAATCTGTATTTCAGTCACAGATGACTGAAAGATTTACTGTGTAGCCCTGTAGTCTTGTAAACACACTGCTGGTAACAAGCTGGAGGCTCTGTATTAAGCTAACCACACATGCCTCAGGACTGGGTTTATTAGGCTTGCTTGCAGTTTTGTTTAGCTGTAATAGCAACTGTCTAATGACCATGTAGCTATTACCTAATTTGTTTTAGTTTTGCTTAATTCTGAATATCTGTGTGCTATAATGCCTATCGTTAATAATTTTTATACACGCAGGAATAGCAAGTAGTGACCCTGTATACATAGTGAACTAAGTCTGAAGCAATGATGCAGCATAAAGGAGTACCAGCATGGGCTAACAGAGGCCTTAAAGGATGATGCCGGTGGTCCCTGGGCTATCAACAACTCCCCACTGGCCAATTATTCACAGTAAAGCAAACTCAGGAGCTGAGGGAAAACAAAAAACAACCGACAGGTTAGAGGAAACAACTGGGACAAAGTAAAAATATTCAATATAAATTGTAACATCAGAATTAACACAGATTTGCAGACCAATGTAGAAAGAGCAAGATGTAAAGAATGTTAGAAAACATAAAAATGGCCCCGAAGAAACCTTGGGTTGAGGGCGAAGAAAAGAAACATCAACGCCATCCACCTCCTCACAGAAGAGAGGAAGAAACTCCATTCATTAACATCACAGCCCTGCTCGGAAGACCTCAAGATACTGACTATTTGACAACTCCATACCCCATCACCAGACCGAAACTGCTCACTTAAAACACACAAAAAAAGTGTAAGGGTGAGCATAACTTCAGAGGAAAAGGAGTAGATACTTGGAGATTTTTTGTACAAGAACTTTTAACTATAGTATTGTGAACAAGATTTGCTTTGCATTAATTAGCTACCTTTGATCCTAAGTGTTGGCAAACATGATGCCCATCTGCAAGAAGGGCCAGAAGAAGGATCAAGGGAACTACAGGTCTGTCAGTCTGGCCTTGGTGACAGGGAAAGTTATGGAGCTGATCATCTTAAATGCCATCATATGGCACGTACAGAACAACCAGGTGATCAGGCACAGTCAGTGGTTCCTGCTTGACAGACCTGATCTCCTTCTATGACAAGGTGATCCACTTAGTGGATGAGGGAAAGGCTGTTGTTTACCTGGACTTCAATAAAGCCTTTGATACAATTTCCCACAGCATTGTCCTGAAGAAACTGTCTGTTCATGGCTTGGGTGGATGTACTCCTTGCTGAGTAAAAAACTGGCTGGATGGCCAGGCCCAAAGAGTAGTGGTGAATGGAGTTAATTCCAGTCGGCGAGTAGTCACAAGTGGTGTTCCCCAGGACTCGGTATTGGGGCTAGTTTTCTTTAATACTTTCATCAATGATTTGGACGAGGGCACCCTCAGTAAGTTTGCAGATAACAGGGCAGGAGTGTTGAGGGTAGGAAGGCTCTACAGAGGGATCTGGACAGGCTGGATCAATGGGCTGAGGCGCATGGTATGAGATTCAACAAGACCAAGTGCCAGGTCCTGCATTTGGGTCACAACAGCCCTATGCAGCACTACACAAAAGAGTGGCTGGAAAGCTGCCCAGCAAAAAGAACACGGGGGTGTTGGTCGACAGTTGGCTGAATATGAGCCAGCAGTGTGCCCAGGTGGCCAAGAAGGCCAATATCATCCTGGCCTGTATCAGAAATAGTGTGGCCAGCAGGACTAGGGAAGTGATCATCCCCCTGTACTCAGCACTGGTGAGGCAGCAGCTTGAGTGCTGTGTCCAGTTTTGGGCCCCTCACTACAAGAAAGACATTGAAGTGCTGGAGCATGTCCAAAGAAGGGCAACAAAGTTGATGAAGGGCCTAGAAAACAAGTCCTGTGAGAAGCAACTGAGGGAACTGAGGTGATTTAGTCTAGAGAAACAGAGGCTCAGAGGAGGCCTTATTGCTCTCTACAACTACCGGAAAGAAGATTGCAATGAGGTTGGTGTTGGTCTCTTTTCCCATGTAACAAGTAACAGGACAAGAAGAAACGACCTCAACTTGCGCCAGTGGGACATTTAGATTGGATATTAGGAAAAATTTCTTCACTGAAAGTGTTATCAAGCACTGGAACAGGCTGTCCAGGGAAGTGGTTGAGTCACCATCCCTGGAGGTATTTAAAAGACTTGTAAATGCAGCACTTAGGGACATGGTTTATTGGTGAACTTGGCAGTGTTAGGTTTATGGTTGGACTTGATGATCTTAAAGGTCTTTTCCAACCTAGATGATTCTATCATTGCAATGGGACTAATAATAATTTTTTGTTGCATTTTGGTTATACACATTAAAGTCTTAATTAGACTGACCACAAATTCCTTGCTTCATGTATAAGCTATGTTCCCCTTATTGCCCATAACAAGATTTTGAATGTAACAACTGTTTAGTCTCTTTAAGCATTACACAACTTTTTCTAATGTCTCCCAAAATGTTACTGTCAACCCAAGACCTGTGATGCCAATGTGATCCAATGTATTGGCAAGGGACAAGATATACAGAATGACTGGATTACCTTAGCTTCTCCTTTGCATCTTTAAAACTTTCAGCAACGTAGTAGATTGGCTGGAACTCAGTAACAGGGTACTTCTGCACTGCAGTCTTCTCCAGGACAAGAGGCTGAATCTCAGGCTTACTCGATAAACAATACTATGATCAAAAGGGCAAGAAATTTGTTTTGGTTAAAAAGTGCTTGAATTTGCTGTGAAAGAAAGATAGAGCTACTGAATGCCACCCAGTTTCAGACAAGAAAGTGTTGGTCTTGTGGAATACAATGACAATGTCACTTACTATGAAAGAAGCAGGTATGAGTCCCCTGTGTATTTATACTCTGATACAATTATCAGAGCTCTTCAATGAAGTATGACATTTTGTGCTACTTCTATGCACAAAGTATGAAGCAAAATAAGGATCTGATGACATTCAGAAAAGAAATTTGAGCAATTATAGCATCTTTTGAATACTCTTTTATAGAACACACCTGCAGCTCCCCAAATGAAGACAGCAGCCCTGCACCATATGCCTTGAGTGAATCACCTTCCTTACATAGTCCAAACTCCACTGTAAACCAATAAACCTAGCAAAAAAATTAGACAGAAACATGATTACTTGATCAACATGAGTAGGTACACATCATTGATTTGAATACATTTGAGGTTCACAATTCTATTTAAAACTTTGCCATGTGTCAAAATATCAACTCTATAAATACAATAAATGTCCCCAGAGACTGAAATTCTTCTCCTGGAAGGGGCACAGTGCTACACTTATTGTGCCTGTAAACCAGTTCAGTTCCCTGACAAACACAGCTGTGCTTCACTGTACTTACATTTGTCAGCAGAGCAGACACAATGAAACTATAGCAATTAAATTTCATTTTGGCTGGCAAAAACAGTTAAAGCTTGAACCTTTGTTGATAGAAGTTTGTGTCCTGTTTCACATAGAGGGCATCTAGCTGCAGTAGCAAAAGAGGGAATGGGCAATACTGAAGGAAGGTGGTGTGTGGCCTAGCTTGACTTCTCGGTCTGTCATTTTGAAGGGATACCGGCTCTGGCTCAGAAGAACTACCTCATCTATCAGAAACAGCAAAGATAATGCATTGCTTTCCCCAGGTGAATTGCTGCTGGGGACACTAATCTCACAGGCATATCCTTGGTTTTGTTTGAAGTTTGCAATTCCGGGTCTCAGTAGTCTCAGAATAGAATTCAGGTGAGCCAGAGTGACCACAGAGGACATTATCTGCCTAGCAGAGTGGAAGGGAAGGGATGCTTACAGGTAGAACAGCTACTGAAGCTACCTCCTGAAATTTCCTGTGGTGATGTAGTAACATGTAATCTCTTGCCCAATATGTTTGTGCTGGAGGAAATCTTGTTTGGGCTTCTGTGTTTAATCACAACTGTCACTTTGAATAAGGGGTGCCAAAGTTATTTTCCTTTAATGCAACTGTTTCAGGGTGGGGTTTTCCAATCATGGACTTCACTCTGTTCCCATTCAGCTCTATGGGAGTTCTATCAGTGACTTCAGTGGCAGCAGAATTAAGACAACACAGGGTGCTTTGGTAAATTGAGCCCTCATTTATTAAATTACCGTAGCGAGTTTCTCGATGAAATCATCCGGAGCTCCCAGAGATGCCAGTCCAATTTCCTGTAACAATAAACCATTATTCTTCAAGCTGTTTATTGCAAACATTCTTCCTGTCTCGTCTTATGTAATTTCTCACATTTTAAATGTTACCATCGCTTACTACCACACACAAACGTTTACAGGACATGTTCCTATCGTGCAACATCAATTTTAAACCAGAAATCTCTCCAGAAATGAACAAAGGGTCCTGTCCAAATGTCATTTACAAGGCATGATCCTTTGTGCCTGGTACAAAGCCCGTTGAGGTCAAATAAAATTTTCCTCTTGCTTTGACAGGCTTTTGATTAAGTCTACAATGCACCCCCGTGAGAATGATATGGTCAAAAGTAGGTAAATCAGTCACATCCCCATACCTCTTTGCTTGATGGGCCATGATTGCAGGAGTTTTCCTGGAGCTTTGAATTAGTTATTTTTTCTGAATGGCCTGGCATGTTTTGAAAGAGCTAATTTGTGCATTAGAAGCTAATAGAGACTTTCCCGGTAGGCATGCAATAGCTAAATTCAGAAGACAACCACAGAAGACTGTATACAAGCAGGTACCTGCTTGGTTTGCTCCAGTGAGGACTTCACAGTGCAAAATCAGAACCACACATACACCCACACCAAGAGCATGGGAGCAGCCATCACCATGTCAAATCCTAATAAGCCAAGATGCAGTAGGTCTTATCTTAAACAAAACTCCAGTTTTGTTAAAGGGTAGTGCCTGAGGGCAATACTGAATGCTTACTAACTCTATCAAGTCAACTTTTGTCTTGTGAGCAAGATGTTACATCAAGTTGATTTTCCCTTCCTTCCTTCCTTCCATCCGTTCGTCTTTCTGTCTCTCTCTCTTTCTTTCTCTCTTTCTGTCTTTCCACATTTTCTGGTAAGGTGCAGCCAAAACTTTACTCCTTCACCAAGGTTTGGCTTCTTTTCCAGAGACATTAACACTACCAAAGAGAAACCTTCTCTCCAGCCTTCTCCCATGCAGCTGGGACAATTCCCCACTTTACTCAGCCTCCTCTGTGGCTTCAATAGGAAAGAAAAAAAATAATCTTCACTTTCCCTAACATTTGCACTGCAGGGTGGGGCAATAATTCATGTGACTCATGAGCCATTTAACTTTGCTCAGAAGGATCAACATCTACAAAAAGCTTTTTAGATGATGGCTTCACAAAGGGTTTGCCTGTAAAAAAAAACAACTCACACAAGACAGACTTCTGGATTTTGGGTGTATGAGTTCACCTAAGTGATTTGTGTCAAGATTTCAAGCAATAAATTAATCAGGCTCAGCCACTCTCAAACAATATGCTAACAAACACCCCACCCCTCATAGCTCTTAGTTCATCCTCTGAGTTGCCTAGTCTCTGGTGTGTTCAATTTTAAAAATAGTAAAACCACTGATGAACTTACCTGGGAAAACTGAGCAAAACTGGGATCAGCAAAAAGAGGCACATGTCCTAGCAGCTCATGGCAAATATCACTGCAGGAAAACATGACATCTGAATAACTTTAATTCAGGAAGAGTCCAGCCATGCTCAATGAATTCCCTAGATTCTGCACATAAGCAGGAGTGCAGTGCATTTGCTCCTACTAGCAAACAATGCTAAGGACTCATAGGAAAACATTTTGCTCTAAACTTATACTTGTGATGGAAACACTTACATACTCCAGGATTTTCAGTGTTTTTATCATCATACATCTCTCATTTTTTCCCTCATGGAAGAAAACCACTCTTTCAACTGCCCGCTCATCTCAGGAAAGCCCAGAAAGAAATCACCCCACCAAAGAGAACATGGACTTTTCATCTCTCTAGATGAAGGTCAGGCTACTAAGACCATTCACCGTGTTGTCAACATGTACCTTAAGAGCTCAACTCCAGTCCCTGTTCAGGCCCACAGCCTTCCACTGAGAAGTGGAAGCTCACCCTTCCTCGGATAGGACTATTTTCATCACAAGTTGAAGTTAGTAGCTGGACAGGCATCTTTTGGGAGGAACTCACCTAGGGACTGCTAGATTTTTCAAAGATAGAGAAGTAATTTGGTGAAATGGAAAGAGGAGAGAGATAAGATTCTCCCAGGAAGGCCAGGTCTGTGCAAGACATTTCAGACTGGATTTCTGCAGGATGAGAATGAGGTGAGCAGAAGTGGGGAGGAAAATCAGAAGAATGAGGGATAGAAAAATGGAGTGGAAAACAAGGTTGTGGGAAGAAGCAGGAAGCAAAGACATGGCAAGGAAGGGGAGGAAGAATTGTAAAAATATGAAGCAGAGGAAGAAAACTTTAGAAAATGGCAAGTGAAAAAGGACAATGGCCAGGGACAGAGAGAAACATTACAGCATAAATCTGAAAAAGAGAAGGGATCAGTGATCTGGGCTTCCTCTATCTTGCTGCCAGAAGTTTGCTTGCAACATTTTGAGTCATTCCTGCTCTAGATTTCACACCACTGTTTGGGTGCTAATAGCTAAACTACACTGCTCTATCATGTCCCAGCCTCCACACAAGCACGCCTTCAGTAGCAAAACTGTCTGATCAGTCCCATAAGAACTCGCAGAACAGGATGCAGCTCATTAAAAAGACTAGAAATCTTCCGAAAAAGGTTTTTAGAAGAGAGCAGTCGCTTGGCCGCTCTCCATTAACTCTATTCCCAGGAGTGCTTCAGAGTCCCACAAGGTTATTACCAGTTGGACTGACCTTTCTATTAGTCTGCTGCAACTTTACACACTCTCTGTGCCAAAGTACTTACGGCTCCGGTGTGTACATGGGTTTGGATGCATGGCGAATATACTGCGTAGAGTGAAATACTCGGAATGCCAGCCCAGCCAAGAAGTCCCGAGAGGAGAGCAAGCCTGCAACAGGACGCAGGCGAAATCCAGTGCAGGCTGAAAGGATAAAAAAATGGCATCTCAAAAACAGCTACTGTGTGTGGTTTATCCTTATCTGGACTCATCCCAGTGGAAAAAGTTTGTTAATTGGTTTTTTTTCTCTCCTTGTTAAATGATGTTTAATTGTGAAAGAGCAGGGAATTTTCTACCCATGTGTTCCACCATCACAATATCTGAGCATCTGTACCATCGTGCGCCTGGAAGTTTTAGAGGGACCTGAGACACAGGCTGAGTGATATGCCCAAGCACCACAGAGAGCCTCTGATAAAGCAGGGACTGCTTTTCTGTCTCTGGAAGCACCATCCCCACTGTCACCTGAGGCCTTTCATATGATTTGGTTCTTTCATATGCTTCAAACTTACTCTGCAAGAATTTTGAAATATCTTCAAGCTGGGGAATGTTGTCCTCCCGATAGCCACAGTACTTCTCCAGCAGTGGGAACACGTGGTTGTGTTCATAACAGGCATGAGTCGGATAGAGATTTTTCAGCTCCCTGAAGACAGTGCCCCATGTTTTCTTTTCTTCTTCCGTGTAGGTGACTCGAGGAATAGGTTGGCCACTGGAAAGAAAATTAATACCTCCACAGGAGCGACAGAGAAAATGTCCTGTGCCATTAGCATACTCAGGAGCTTTACATGGGCTGGCCAGGAGCTGCTGGTACAGGAGCAGAGATGCCTTTTCTCTTACATGCAGGTGCAAAAGGAGCCTCACTTGCCTCTAGGCACATGCTGGGAAGGACTCTACTGACTTCAGCTGAGACACTGGCATTTAGAAAACTCCTTGCATTATTGTGGTAAAAATAGATTAGTGCTTATTTGTCTCATCAAGTTATTCTTCTAAAAATATTTGCTGGATGTTAGTTTAAATTTATTTGCATTTCTACACATGGAGCAGCTGTTGTATTTCTTGCTCTGATACATGCTATATTAATTGTTTTGGTTACAACAGGGAAACCATCAGAAAACTCTGTTTCTTGGAAGGGTAAAGAAATTCTGATCTGTGCTTTATGCTGTAATAGATGCAGACTCCAGCCAGTTTGACTTTTTATAATTGTAATGAGTAATTTTGAGTGAAATCCCACCCTCAGGCCTCCGTGTGCTTAGCTCATGTTGAAGTTAGCAAGAATAAGACAATTACAAGCAATGTAGTTTGGCCTCCTGTGAATAGTCTTCCTTAGCAATAATGATAGGGCCATAGGTGAATCCAGCAGCTTTGAGAAATCAAAGGGTTTTAAGTAACTTAATAGGGTTAACATCACTGCTGGAATAATGCTGGAGCTTTCCAAGCCCCAGAGGTCCATTGTTAAACTCTTGACGACACCCTACCATCTCCCACTCCCTCATTTTTTCCCTTGAGCCTCAGGGCAGCTCCTCTGGAGAACTGTCATTTTCTGTCTCTCTGTATCAGCACTCCTTGATCTATGGAGCTTTAAACATCACGTTGAATTATGAGGATTGCTGGGGGATTGTTGTTCCTATAGCACTCTTAAGTAATCCTCAACCACCTTCCAGGGTTACAGGGGGAAGATAAAACCTTTGAAATTTCAGTTTAAAAAAATCAGGGATCAACAGGGCTGGAAGCAAAGGAAGAAAGAGGGAAAAGGCAAGCTCAAATCAAAGAAAAGAGGAGTCAGGGAAATTGAGCATTCAACAAAGACAACAGGTAAATATATCAGGAGAGAAGGCAAAAGAGCAAAGGCAAAGTGGAGACAAACAGCAGGAGGAAAAAGGACAAAATAGATGTAAAAGAAGGATCACAGAAAGAGATTAAATTGATGGTGGAAAGAAGAGTACAAGATGAGCAACCACAGACCCACCTCACCTTTGTATCTGGGTAGCACCTTCACAGGCTAAACACAGTTTCCTTTTCAGATACTTCCTCTGAAGACTGATAACTTTGGCCGCCCCTCTCCTCCTGCCCAGTTCTCTGCATCTCTGTCCCTCTATGCTGGAGACACCCCCTTGACCACTCCTCCCCAGTGTAGAACCTGAAAGGCACAGCTGCCAGGCCTAGCACCCAGGGCAAAGGCATCACAGATCCATTTGGGCCTTCCTGAATCAACACCCAAAGTCACAAAAAATGTGACACACAAAGTCACATCATGCCTTCTTTCCACAAGCCTCAGAAGCCCAGACATGGGCTTTCACACTGTGCTTACCGCTCTGTTACTGAAAGACCTAATTGCAAAGTCCAAGAACTTCACATAAAATGTTCTTTTGGGACATAGGTACAGGTCTGTATCAGCTCTGTTTCCAACATGTCTGAGGATCTGGATAACAAACTAAATGTTAATTAGGTACATCTTGGAATATAATGGTTTCATCTTCCTAAGACGGTTTTGGTTTGGGTCTTGGAGGCAGGGGGTGGTTAACATGTTTTTTGTTTTATTTCTATGTAGAATTTGGTGAAAGCCTGCAAACTAGAGACCAGAGTTTGGTATCTATTATGCAGGAAAGGTAAATCTTCTGTGGGATACCTATAAATGGGCATAACATCCATCTACATCTGTCAACAAAGCCTTATCCAAATCTTCCAGCTATAAACTGGGCTCTTGACATTTTTCATCCAACTTTTTTTTCACTTTCCATCAATCAGTCCCATTTTGTCTCTCATTTCTGATTAGATTATTAGCTCTTTGGCTCAGGGACTATCTTTTCATCACAGTCATGTGCAAAGTGGAGCCCTAAATGTACAACATATGTTACTTTATCCTTTGCAATTACAATTTTTACCAGTCTCAGCAAGAATCAGGCCCAGTAGTACTGATGTAAATGTGTGAGTGGCTCTGGGAACAGAATTTTATCTCCTCCAGATCTGATCACTGAAAGCAATCAAGCAAGCCTGTTCTAACTGAATTTATCATCTCTATTCATTTATTTTTCTTGGGAAATGAGAGCCCAAATTGCAGATTGCAGCTGGGTCAGACATGATAAAAGTAGAGTATCAGGCGCTGGATTAGCATCAGAACCATAAGTTATTCATTATTTTAATAGTCTATGCAGCTCCTGCTTTAATGTAAATGATAGGCACTCCTCCTCCAGCCCTGGTTTAATGGGGAGAATACCAGAAGCAGCTTTATTCAATGCTCAGGTCTTTGTAGTGGCAACGGAGTCTGCTGCGCAATTAGACAACAAAGCCGGGGAAGAGGGGTGTTGTGGGGAAAGAAGGCGGACGATGTTCTCTTCTGAACGTGTGCCTGGAACAATTTAGTTTTGTTTTACTGCGATTTGGGGATAAATACATGAAGAGGAAGATTTAAACGCATGGCAGGGAAAAGCCAGCAGCAGGAGGACGCTTGTGGACAAAAACAGGGATTGCCAGTGGGGTGAGAGCCTGAGGAGAGGGCGGGAGACGTGGGCTTGCTTTCTGCCCACGCACTAAGCACTCACTGTCTGTAGTTGTAGGCGATATCTGCAAACTCCTTCCTCCGGGCCCGGTACACAGGATCTTTGAACCCCTAAAGAGAAGCAGTGATTGTCAGTCCCTGTTTAAGTGTAGGTGATGGACAGAGTTCCTCTCACCAAGCACCTTCCAGGATGGCTGGTGCAGTCCAAGAAGGGCAGGAGGGTGAGTGGGGAAGTTTCCTCCATCCTGCCTGGTTCCACTCACACAGGGCACCGCTCCTTCCCAGTCTGTGGGGCTACCAGACCAGACATTCAGCCACAGCCTCCCAGCACCTTTCTCACCCCAAGTCCTTTTCATTTCCTCATTCCTGCTTGCTACAAAAGGATGGAAACACGCTCCTTAAGAGCATTAACAAGGTGCTCCTGCAAGAGCAATACACTGAAGTAATGGCACTCAGATAACCGTGCCCTTCTGGTTTCTCATGAAGCCTCCTGTAGTTGCTGGCACAGTTGCACTTATCTAGAGGAGCAGAGTTTAAACCACATTAGAAACACACTCATCAACTCAATCAGACTTTTTAGGTGGATTTTCACCATGAATCACACTTAAAGGTGCTCATTTTCAAACTATTAGAAGAACAGTAGGCACTTTGCAGGCCAAAAGGCCCTATTTGCCCTATGAATTCAGCTATTTGAAAGGATTTAATTTCTACAGAGAATGTCTAATAGACCTTGTGGTTGAGAGCGTGACCTTTGCAGCTAATTACCAATAAAACCAGGGATAAGAAATATAATCTCTAAATCTTCATCTGGGGTAACCATTCTCCTACCCAAGTGTGCCTGCTATTTAGACTAAAAGTTCCTAAGGGTTAGGAGGAAGATCTTCACCACCTAAAGCAGAGAAACGTCCTTCCAAGCCAGGACACACTTCTGTGGGGCAAATAGCAACAACTCACTGGGCAGCTCATGAATGCATCTTTTAGTGGTGCACAGCACAACTGGACTGAGGGGCCACAAAACACAACCAAGCACAGGAAGCAGCTGACATAGAGTGGAGATGTAAGAGTGTGAGTCAAAAAGGCAGCCAATGGCCTAAAAAATGTGCTGTCCAATATTAAAATGGAATAGAGGTATTCGTAATTAAATCCCCTATCACTCAACTACTAAAAACACAGGCTCCTTTAATTTCTCTTTTTCTGCATTCTATGTACTGTCACACCTATTTACTCCAGCAGCTGGGTTTCCTTTTTAAGGCATAAACAGCTCACGAACTAATTCTAGGAACTGGAGCAGAGATGCTTCATTCCTTTTAATATCTTTTTTTGTTTGTTTCTTTTTTTTTTTAAAATACAATCTTGGTCTATTCCCGCATGACACACAAGGGGGCCATTGACTCAGTGTATCTCCTTTCATTCTGCCTTTCATATGACCACACTGAACATCATGAATCATTGTACATGATACATAACACATCTCGAATTAAGCAATAGGTAGTGAATGACTAATCACCCCATCTCAATTAAACTAATAGCAGCAATTTTTGTTGCACTGCATGTAATTTATTTATAATCACCCTATCTCATTTAAACTAATAGCGGCAATTTCTGTTGCACTGCATGGAACTCAGTGTGTTTTGACAAATGAAAATAAGTTGTTGTTTGCTTGGAGAGGGAATAGAGGCAGAAAGTATTCTTGTATCTGGAAGAGCTGCAAAACTGCTGAATAATTTTTTTTTATCAGAAAAGCCAATGAACAAAACTTTCTGACCCTACAATTTAAACCACAAATTTTTTGAAACAAGGACCTTTTCTTTTGTTGTGTCTTGCCATACAAGAATCATGTCAGATTTAACAACCATATAACAAGGCACTAAACTCAATCGTGTGCATGTAATCAAGAATGAAAGCACCAGTCTTCCTATATCTGGGCAATGATATGTTGCCTCTGAAGTTTTTGTTGCTAGTGATTCACAAAATGAATCTGAAGTCATCACATCAGAGTCACCTGGGAAAACTAGATGCGTCCTTGTGGTGGCCCAGTGATCTGATGACCACTATGACTTTTAAGGTCTGCTGGTATTTGTTCAAATTAAAGCAACCTTTGGTCTGATTTACTTCATAAGCAGAGATTGGGCTGATTCTAACCCCTATAAATGTGGTACCCTCTTGTCCTATAACAAGGGCTTAGCCTATATAGACTTCTAGATCTGTCTTAAAGCAAAGCAAACGTAAATGAGAGAAACATCTGCCCCAATAAATAGAAGCATGTTAAAAAAATAAAGCTCTTTCTTACAGGATGGTCAGCATCCAATTCTGCTCCATAGCTTAGGATCTGATTGGCAAACCTGTCCAGCTCCTGGATACTTCTTGGAAACCATGGCACTGCAAAACAGAAAAGAAATATAGACTGTTACGCTTCTTCATTACCCCGTTTGGGGTCTTCTTCTGGCCTTTCTATCTTTTAATCATAAACATAAAAAAACATATGCAAGGGACTGAATTCTTTGGGCAGCAATGACCTTTCCCTGTAGTAGGAAGCAAGATAAAACCCTGCAAGTTTGCTTGATTTTCTGGCTGTTTTGCACTGTTGGAAGAATACAGAGCATCAGGAATGTCTAGCCCTTGGCACAGACGAGGCTTGTAATGTTTATGATTTTCTGTTTATTATTCTGGTCTCTTAGCTTACCAAATTGTAGGATTTCTTCCAGAGTCTCCTTCCTTTCACAGTAGCTAGAATCAACCATTTCAAACGAACAGCAAGAAGTGCCACAACAAGAAGGATACAGAATTTTTTGACCCTCTGAAAATCTCCAAGACCTACTTGGTGGCCTCACTTAAGCTAGGATACTGAAATAAAATTATAAATGTCATCCTAATACCTCAGACTAGCATTGTATTACTGCATTCATTATACAATAATGCATTAATTTAATTAACATTCTCAGCATCGTTCTCTATTGCCTTGTAATTCACATGCTATACACACTGCCTAGGGTGCAGCCAGGATATGAAATGGGACCACACTGACTACACAGCATGTAATGCCCATGTGGGCCTCCCTTTACAGAAGGACATGAGGTGGACGGCAAAGAAGAATCACAGGGCTTTCCAGATGCAATGTGTTCAGATAGAGGAAAGCAGAAGGCAAGTGTCTTCATGGCAATTACACTACAAGGAGAGGCTCTTTGCAGCTTGTGAGGTACACGGAGCAGTCATCCCAGGTCAGACCTCCTTCCTGGGGCCACAAGTGTATTCACCCAGTGGTCCAAGCAGTCCCCTGCCATCTGTCCCCTCAACAGCAAGAGGCCTGTACCAGGCTGCAGCCCCCTCTTCCATCTCCTCCAGGAGGGTCCAGTTCCATACCAAGGCAGGGATTCCCCTGTCAGCCACCACTGGGGCCGGCTGCCTCAGCCCTCTGCAACACTGAGACGGGGAACTTCAGTGGAGGGAGCACAGAGACCACGGGCCCTTTCTCCTCCCTTGCCTCGTCATTGCTTCAGGTACCACCACCAGGTACCCCTGGCAGCTGGGAACATCTTGGGAGTTGCCAGTGCTGGTGAATTCAGTTTGCCTCAGCTTTTCTTCTGCTGCCCCTTTCTTACATTTTTGACTCTTTGACCTTAGCTGGTTGCCTCTTTTCCTTTTCCCTTCCCTTCTGCCTGAGTCTGAAGCTACAGCCTTGTCTGAATTTAATAGTCTGCGATGGACTAATTGCTCTTTGAGCCCCCGAACACATTTGCCTCTAGGAAACTGCAGCACTGAGCTCTCTCATTTCTTTACACGTGCTATGAAAAATTACTCCCTTTTGTTTTAAACTTATTTCATTCGATGGAGTTCCTGTATACCAGCATCACTTGTTTATGCACCTTCTCCAGGCCACCTAGGACTTTATAGCTCCCTGTCGGATCCTCCATCTACCATCCGTCTCTCCTGCCTGGGACTTTGCCTGTGTATTTCAGACATAGGAACGGTGGGCTATCTTTCGGCACTCTCTTCACTTCTCACTGCACCACTTCCAGTTCTACCATACCTTTTCTAAGGAAAGGGTACAGGTACCTCAACTTAAGGATGTTCCCCATGCTCAGGCCATGCAATCATGTCACATATGCTCCCCACGCTGAGTACGAGTCAACAACAAAGACGTCAAGGCTAATATCACCCAAATATCTGCTAATCCAAGCGCAGGGACTCTCCACAGATTATCAATAAAATATCTGCAGTTCATTTTGAGACTTTCTCAGACAAATGGCTGTTGTTTGCTCAGTCAGAGCTTGGTAAACAGCTCATCCACCTGTGTGGCTCTCTGCTCAGCTGGGAGCACTGTCACACAGCCATACCTCCCCATCTGATTTTGGGTTTTGTGCCAAGCGAACCTGATCCGCAGCCAGCAGCTGCTGCATGAGCTCCCTGCAGTGCCTTGCTGATGGGGCTCATCCCAGACCTGATGGACCACCTACAGGATAAGAGGATCACGCTGCCTCCGGGACTATTCAGCCTTGCTTTCTGCTGAGCCTGACAAGGCTTGTGGCACTGGGCTTCTGGGAGGCACCTGCACAGAGCAGCAACAGCAGATTTACAGGGCACACTTCGGGCGGCCGCAGCTCAGCCCCATGCAGAGTGCTCACTCCCCCGGTCCTACTGTCCCACCACCAACCTGGCTCCCTCTACCACTCCTGCTGAAGCCCTCAGATCTGTTTCAGGCAGGTCAGGGAGAGCAGGCACCTGGTGACTGCCAGTCGGGAGTCTGGGCTCCCCGGGCTGCAGAGACCCGGCCCGGTGGCCCAGCAGCGCTCCTGGCTGTGGCCTCCCCTTCTCCTGCCCAGCACAAATGGGTTTTGGTCCCCTCCTTACCGAGCCGCACACCCTTCTGCTTTGCCCTAAAAAACAAACCTGAACAAGTCACTAGATGGCAGCAACAGTCCCAAAAAATATCTCCCCCAAATGACTTTCTTTGCCGGGTGTACTGCCAATTCTCTAGCTTCTCCAGAAATACTCTCCCACTTTGCTGTTAGCAACCGTCCTCCACCTCCGACCCCTTGAGTTAAACTAGTCAGAGGGGATGAGTAGAAAAAGATGAAAGGTGTGTGTGAATCCTAGAGAGGAGTCACTGCTGACACCACATGAAGGATGAGCACACCCAGCCATCCTGCCTCTCCTTTCTACATGGGCAACCAGGCACTGGGTTTCTCTGTTTCACTGTTTTGTGCTTCAGACTCCCCACTATCAGACTGGGGTGAGGCACACTGATAAATGGTTTTGGATTAGGCACTGGAAAAAAAAAAAAGCTCTCTGGCAGCCCCACAGCAAAGCTTTTGTCAGTGTTAGAGGGAATAACCGCTATTCTCAGGGATGCACCATGACCTGAAGGGTCCGGGCTGTGTAGACACATTGGTGGGGGCTGAAATTTGCAGTGGATTTTAACAGTGATATCTGTAGGGTTTTGCTGCCCTGAATCAGAGAGGTCCAGATAGGCAGGGTTTGAATCATTGCAACTTCAAGAAGGGACAAAATGGATATATAATAGTAACTTACTATCCCCAAAGTACTTGGTGCAGAACTCATCATAAACTCTGGGACGGTCTGATCCCAGGGCTGATGTAGTATCGGTCCCAGGCATGGAGATGGGTGCCCTTCTTTTCCCCTACACAGGAGCAGCACCTTATCTTCTAGGCATGCAGCCCCTACAGGTATGTGACCTATTTTCAGCAGATCTCTGCCCTCCTCCCGAGCCCCCCCAGACACTGGTGGTAGCTAAGAGAGAGCAGCTCAGAACTCAGAGCTGGATGAAAGGGACAAACTGGGAAAGGAAAATCCTGAGGCTTCTTCGTGCTATTTGCACCAGCATAGCTGATGTTAAGTCAGGTCCTGGAAAGTCCTGAGCCTTCTCAGCTCTCCTGGAAACAAGGCTGAGCACAGGCACCGCACTAAGTCCATACAGCCCTCACACCAGGGACCAGGGTGCTAAAGGGCTACTGGGACTTCTGCCTAGCTGTGGTGTGCCAGGAGGCTATCCCCAACCCTCCCAGCAACTATTTAAAAGATCAAATCAAATTACCCCCTGGCTGAATCTATCCCATATTTTGTTTGCAGCATCCTCCTCCAGCCCACTCACCAGACTCGCTGTCTGTCTGTATGGCCATTAATGAATTGCCAGGGCAAGCTGTTGCAACACTGGGCCTCTGTGAAGGTCTGAGGAGCAAACGTGGGCTGATCAGTAATAAATATTGATTTGTCTGTAAGTGAAACAGCAGCATTTATGGGATCGTGCTGGACACCCAAGTGGTGACCAAATTACCATGGGGTCAAATGCTTAGCAGAATGCTAATAAGCCATTTGTATGAGAGGCAGCAAAGCAGGGGCAGCAAGGACTTCTGCAGAACTCCTCCATTCCGACCATTGTGAGGAGGGTCAAAGACAGGTCTATGCAATTTATAGCAGTTCGAGGCCCAGGTTTAGCCCTTTTTTAAATAGTCCCAAATGCTTTGACCAGCCTCAGGGTTTAGCAAACAAGGCCCCTACAGAACCTCAGATCCCAGTCTGTCTCAGAAATGCAATAAATTGTCTGCATTTCCCTAATGCTGCAACAGAATAATATTTAATTCTTTTTATTCATAGGCTCCAAGAGGACTGCAGATACTCAGCTTGTTTCCAAAAAGAGCTATGAAGAGATGCACTGTGTTTTCACAACAAGTCTTTCCATGTCTACAAAGGCCTTTTGGCCCAGTGACTGGATTCCATCTCATCTGAAGCTCTAAAACTACCTTTGGATTTAAATCATTTCACCAGCCTGCTCACAGCTGAAATTACACTGGTGATCCCAATCTTGTATTTTAAACTATTTCGGTATGTCAAAGGGGAACCAAAATTATATTTTGCATTTAATTGAGAAAAGACCCTAAAAGCAGTTAAAGAGACCAAACACACACACACAAAAAAAAAAAGAAATAGCCATTAATTTATGCCTTGCTCAATGACTCATATACACACGTGTTTAACACTGAACTATACAGAAGGGGCAGATTACAGGAACTTCCACTGACTGTCCACAAAGCAGTACCCCAAGAATGGCACTGTGTGCTTCCTACAGGAAAATGAGCAAAATGTTTGGGTTTTTTTCTCAAATTTTTCTCAAATTAATTTCTCACAAAATGAATCCTTAGCAAGGAAGGGCAGAGAGAATCCTTAGGCAGCAGTGAAAGAATCGGTCCTGTGGGAGCACAGACTGCCTCCAGGATAAAATCTTCCCAGATTTTACCTGCCCACTGAGAAGAGTGTGACAATATCCTCATAAACCATAGCTCCGAGATTTTGCTCCCTGGAGGCATATTGCTCTCGTTCTGTGTTTTAGTAATAAAATGT
The DNA here is from genome assembly GCA_026413425.1 of Tringa solitaria. Taxonomy (NCBI): domain Eukaryota; kingdom Metazoa; phylum Chordata; class Aves; order Charadriiformes; family Scolopacidae; genus Tringa; species Tringa solitaria. Next base: position 59,843,260 of record JAOXJM010000001.1, on the reverse strand, counting down.
CACACAAGCACATCTGTGGATTAAGACCAGATTTGCCAGGAGGATACGTTTGAAAGGCAAACTGACCTAAAAGGCACCACGAGGCCTGTTATTTGTTAATGCCATCACTGATAAAGGACAGCATCTTACCATACTTCTTACAGCTCAGGCTGCTCTCATCTCACTCTGTCTTTGTAGCTGCCTCAGCCCAGAATTTGCCACCTACAGTTAATCCCCCAAACAGGGCTTGTTTGACCTTTCAAAATATGGCTCTTCAGGGATTTCAGTTTGACTGGACCCTTACTACTCATGAGAGAAGTTGAAATAAAAAAAAAAGAAGAAGAAGAAAAGAAAAAGGGAAAGAGCAAAAAGAAATATAAATCTTCCTCTCTTTTCTTGTCAGTAAATTGCTCCCACTCTATACTATTTCTGAATTACTGAAACTAACAAACAAACACAAGTTATCCTCTCAGACAGAAGGGGATCAAGTCCCTTTCTGCAGCACTGACAGGATAATCTAGCTCAAAAAACCTTTGATCAACAGAGTAACATGCAGTGAAATCCTAATCCTACAGCTGACCATGGGAGTTTTGACTTCTGTGAGGTCAGAATTTCACCCACAAATCTTTCTTGGCTGATATTTAAAGCTGTGTCTTTATCTGACTCTGGCCTATGCTTATACACAGCTTTATTATTTAATAAAATTTATTACTAAGTTCTTAATAATAATTAGAAAAACTAAAGTAATGGCAAGCTCTGGCTGGGGCCTATAGCTTTATTCTGGAAATAAAGCAGCCCCCAAAAGAGAACCTCTTTGATTTGATGTGATCATAAATCACCTAATCAACCCTTTGTCCCTTCTTCTCATGAATGGAGAGAACTGACTCCAAAGAGTATCTGCCTTCTTCTTTTTCATCTTCAAATGTAATGTCATGGGTAGGACACAAAGGAAATGGTAAAAGGATTACCAGCACTGATCTCAAGAAGGTATTAATGTCCTTTCATGTTGTTCCTAGGAAGGAAGAGGAAGATCCAGACCTAAAGTATTTAAAGTCTGAAATCCTATTAAAATCACATCTGTTATCTGAAGAGGCATTTAAGTATGTCTCAGACTGGATGCTGTGCAGCCACCACTGTACTGAGCAGCCTCAGCTCCAGCAAATCTCTAAGAGTTCGGAGCACAAACTCACAAAATCTTTCCTTATTTCCCTCCAAAGGCAGGCTTACTACTCACCTCCCTGGGATTTCTTACAAGGAATAGAGAGTTATTCTTGGTCCCACCAAAGTGCATGGCAGAGCCTCCCTAGTTTCCACAGCAGGACCGAGGGGCATCCACAAGCCCAAAAAGTGGAGAGGCAGATGGATGGTATTGTCCTCACATGTACCTGTGTGAAGGAGAGCAGGCAGCAGGGGAGAGACAGTCACCCTGTGGGACTTTTCCTTCTCTCCTCTCAACCCAGAGGTGCAAGGGTCCCACAAAGATGGGGTTGCAGCAGCCAGGGTCCACAAGACCAAAATTGGAAAGTAAATCCAGGTGTTCAAAGGGACATGCCAGCCCCAAGAAATGCAGGAGGACAATTCCTCCCTCTGCCTCATGAGGATGCCACCACTCCATACCAGGCCTTGCACAGGACTGGGCTCTTGTTGCCTCTGCTACACCACAAGGTTTGTTCCAGAGAGATCTGTGAGGTCCCAGAGATATTTTGCGAGGGCAAAGGCACTGTAATAACATTTCACTATCACTTTTTGCTTTGTGATGCTGCCCTTTACCATCAGTTCCTACCTGAATAAGGAGAATTTGGAAGGCAGCTGGGCTCTGTGTGAAGGACCCATTGAATAAACAGCAAATGATCAGTAACTGGTTAAATAAATAGTTAATAGAGCATTAGAGTCCTTATAGCCCATAGGTACATCTACGTTTAACCTAGTGTACTGGAGACACTCCAGAGAAGAGCAATAAGACAGGCCACGAGCCCAGAAACTGGGCGTCTGAGAAGGGAAAGCTGAGGGTGGCCAGGATATTGTCACCAGAGACTGAAAAGGCTGGTTTAAAGAGTAAGAGTATCTTCTGTTCCCAGTGTCCAAGGCAGGGAGGGGGAAAAGTCATCAGCTCTCAGTGCCCCAAGTGAGGCTGGTCGGAGCAGGGCAGCCCCACAGTGCAGAGCTGTGGAGCCCGGGAGATCTCCACTGCTCAAGGCAGATGGTGATTTAGCTGGTCCTGCCTTTTGCCAGGGGACAGACCATATAACCCCTTGTAGAACATTCCTCCTCATCTTCTGATTTAAAATTTTACATTTCTTTTTAGAGATGCCCTGTCACAATCTCAACGCAATCAGCTGCCAGCGCTGGGTCTGTATGGACTGACTCTGAATGGACTCACTATGGAAGATGGCAAAGTGCATCCCACATGGCAATCCTTCTTGTCTCTCTTCTTCTAACTTCTCATATGGGCAGAGAACATAGGAAAAGGCTAAAAGTGTTCAAGACCTGCAGTGGCTTTCAGTGCTCAATGGTCCAAAAGCTATGGGATAGTAGTCAGAGACTCAGGAGACATGTCATTGGGCTTGATAAGCTAACCTATCTGCATTACATATGGTGGTATGGGTCCCACTTGCACTCCTGTTATTCCTTCATGTTACAGGTGTGTATCAAGACCAAAAGTTGCCACCCTGCATGATTTGCCAAAAGCTGTGTATATAAATACTGCCTTTTTTAAAATAGGGAAGAGACTGGGAGCAGAAAATAGATGTACCTACAACTTCCTGCACCATTGCTTAAGGATTTAGAAATTGAGCCCTTAGCCTATAACTCCAATCATCCTTTAATGCCTCTTAACTTCTGCAGGTAGTGTAACAAGCTACCACAACAAAGCTGTCTTTAAGAGACTGTGAGTGCTGCCAACCAACCAGACAAATGACAACATAACACCATACCACCAGTTCCTAGGAGACCTAGTCATAAACATGGCATGGCTTTTTAAGATGGAGCATGGCAGTTTACACTGAGAGAAAATCTATAAATGAAAAAACTTACAAAATAAGTGAAATAGGCAGAGGAAAGGAAATGCAGCCATACAGATCCAAGAGGAACTTCTTTGCTACAGGAAAAAAAAAATCTAAGTGTGTGACATAAATATTCCTTGACAATGTTATTCTTGTCAGCGTATCCTTACCAGTGTCCTTCTTCTTTGTTCGTGAAAGCTCATGGACTGTTGCTCCAATATCATTTCTCAAGGACTTGATGATCTTGTCCAATGCTGGGACATTGTTGCCTTCCAAGTTAATGAAGAATTCATACTCATCTTTGTTGAGACGGGAAGGTCGTGACTCAATGTGGGTCAGGTTTATACCTTTTTCCTATAAGAAAGAGAGATTTTGGTCCCACAGGGTTTGGGAGAAGAAATATGACATAAAGACTAGCTAAAATTCCTGTGTCAGTCAACAATCCGTCCTATACAATCTAAATACCATTACAAAAGTAGAAACTTGCCTTTGGTGGCCACTGAACCGAGGGCTTTCACAACAGGGACGGAATCAAAAAGGAAGAATGAGAAGGATCCGGGACTCATTCTTGTGCAGAGCACCAACATAAAGACTGTGCACTACATAAACCTCTGCAAAAGGTAGAATCATGATGCAAGTTGTAAACAGGTTTTGTATTCTAAATGATGACTCCAGCATCACGAGTACATAATGGGAGCTTGTCTGTGTGGACAAGAACATTTCCCCAGGATCAACCCGGGAAGTAAGGGTTCCATCTACAGAGAATCCTCTCATAGGAAAGTGAATGCTGTATGAATGAGCATCTTGAAAGGAGGTTTGAAAAGCAAGCAGCTGGGCACCTTGTGAGATAAGCTTCTGACGAGCCACTGTACAGTCACCTGCAAAGCCACTTGCACAGTTTCCAGGGCTGTGAGCAGGTGTTGGGCAGAGATCCAGTGGGAAACGTGGATCTGCACCAAAAAGGCAACCCAGGTTTGTGCAAATAAAAACATGTGTGTTTTAAATCACAGAATCACTAAATCAGAGAATCACAGAGTTGCTGAGGTTGGACGGGGCCTCTGGAGATTGTCTAGTCCAACAGTCTGCTCAGTCAGGGTCTTGTCGAGTTTTAAGTAACTCCACAGATGGAGACTGCACAACCTCTCTGGGCAATTCTCCAGAGTCTGATCACTCTCACAGCAAACACGTCTTTTTTTTAGCACAGAAATTCAAATTCCATCTCACCAAATATCTTTACTGAGCAGCAGCAGTGCCTCCTAGCTCTAAAGAAAGGGATCATTAGCAATATAGTCTTGATGACTGTAACCAGTGGGTACCTGACTTCAGACATGCCGCCATGTCAATGTGTAAAGCAACAAGTAGCTAAAAGTACTATTTTTTCAGTCACTTAAGCAGAAGTCCAGGAAAATCTACCTTGGTTTATCTGAGCTAAAATGTTTTCCTGAGCACTGTAATTTGAATACAAAAATATTATTCTCTTTCTTTCTTTCTTTTTTCAGAAGAACTTTTTAAACAGATTTCAGTCGGTGCTGACATTACCACCTGAGCTTCCTCTCAGGCTCGTACCGGAGCCACGCGGTAGCATGCAGAGGTCTGAACCTGGGAGGAATAGACAAACCACTGGAGGAAATTTGGGCCTGAAGATCAACCACAGGAGAGCCAGAGAAGCTGACACACAGCGCTCAGCAGCCCTGGTGAAGCTTTTGTTTAGCTGCTTTCAGGCTTAAGAAGACCCCAAACTACACCGGGGTGAAATGATGGCCCTGCTGGTGTCTGTCAAACCCCCTGCTGCAGTGGGGTCAGGATTTTATCCATGAAGAAACGCTGTGAGAATCTACTTGTGACCTACAGGGAAGAAAGAGGGAAGCTTTTTTTTTTTCCTTACCTCCCTCTAGTTTGAGCTTCTCAAGCCCTTTACGGTTTTCTTTGCTGCTCTCAGCGCTTGCACAGCGCAGGGGGGCATCTGGCCATCAACGGCAAAGGCCTCATTCACTCCACCACAAAAGGCAGTTTATTACTTGGTAGGAAACAGCATACATGTCATTCCTCTGTTTCCTGAGTGTCGCACGCTACAGATGAACTTAAATTGTTTGGCTAGATACCAATACAATAAGTTGAAAAGGTCAAAAGCCCATTCGCCAACTGCTGCTCTTGAGAGATGCTGTCCTCGCGGGGTCGTCAGGGAGGGGAGAGAATGGCCACCACTGTCCTGGCCCCCGAGGACAATTTGTTTTAGGCCTCCAAAGCCCCCGTTTCACAAACAGACCGCACATTGTACCCTCCGCTCGGCGAGGAGTGGGGGGGGGGACAGGGAGGGCAGCCCGGAGCTGGAAGTTCAGATGGCTCGGGGTTGGGATGATGGAGAGCAGGCACAGGGGGGCTGCCAGCCCCTCGGTGGAGGTTCCTGGGGGAATGGGGTCCTGGACACTAGCTGGGCTTTCTACATCTTGCAGAGACTGTGAAAACATGGACCTCTCTTCGGTGGCTGTTATCCCCTGCTTCCTTCCCCCACCCACAAGTCTTCATCCCTGCCTCAGCATCCCTCCCCTGGAGATAACAGAGATGTCTGAGAGACCACATAGGTACCTCAACTATACCCTTTGGTTTTTTGACCAGGTGACGTTTCCACTTTACCAGCTCTCCAACCTGGCTCAGTGAGCAGCTGCACAAACAGCAGTGCCCACAAAATGGAGGGAGTGATGAAGGGGTTGGGAATGAGGAGAAAACTGTAGGGTAGCCACGAGGCGTGCTTAAGGCAGCAGGAGCATCCATGCCTCCTGAAGTATTGCCACAATTTAAAAGAGTGGGGGGAAAAAAAAGACAAGGAGGAAGGAACTCATGGAGAGAGCCCCCTCCTTTCTTACACCTGAGATAAGCAGAACAACTTCCCACAGAATGTGAAGCTGGTTTCCTGTTCTATTTGAGGGGTGCCTGCAGCTCAGCAATGTGCCGAGCTGACCCGTTTTCTCTTTGTGCCGAGGCTTCAGGACCTCACAGCAGAGAAGCGAAAGGGAGAACCCTTCTGGTGACTGTTTTCAAAGCAAGAATTCAGCAGCATATGTCCAACTGCATGAACTGGCGCTCCTGGAGAAACATGCTCTCATATGCTGTGCCTTGCTACTAAGCCCCTGATTTCAAAATATTTACAGTGGCTCTGTTACTCAGTTGCTTTACAAATCTCAATTTCATTCTAGTCCAACTACTCCATCTAGTGTTTAATCTTCATAGTTTCAAATTGTTCAAAACTTTTTTTGTATCCGAATCTTGCAATTGCATCAGGTTTCTCACAGTAGTTGATACTTTATTTAAAGCTCCAACTTCTGGAGACAAATGGTTACCTGAGAAAGGAGAATGGGGGCAATTTTTTGGTTTAGTTGCTTATTTTGAGCAGTTTTCAATCTCTCTGTGGTTTTTTTTAATAGAGCTTGAGATCTCGATAATGTATGCCTTCAAAAGACGGCTCATAAAAATTTATTTTATGGGACTTCACGATTTCTGAGCTATTTTTTTGGTGATGGAACCTAACTCCTAAGCTGACTGGTTTTGAATATCAGGGCTGACACATGTTTTTGGCTGGATTCACACCTGAACTATTAACATTGATGTCTTCTGGCTTTCCTACTTTAAATTTGGCAGGAATCAGATGAGCCCATGGCTTGACATTAGATGTGCCTTTGCAGAATTCACCCTATCATCCATTGCAGCTGCAAAGAGCTTGCAACCAATTTGTGCTTCCCTGCTTCTCCTCAGGTTTATGACCAGCATAGAGGTCATACAACCATGTATCTGCTGGAGCGCTTCTCTGTTGGTTAGAGGAGGGGTAGCCATTCACCTTGCATTTCTTTCAAAGCAGACCATTTCTAATATACTTTTTAGCAAGTACTAACAATTCAGAACATAATTTGCCTTAAGGACTGAGGGTAGCATTAGATGTAACACCTAATGAAGATCACAGGGGTATGGTATTGCCAGATCCCTTGAAGTTAGCAGAAGTCACTGCAGATTTCTTGCTTTTTTTTTTTTCTTAAAACGTCCTCTCCTGAGGGTGAAAGATATCAGCTTTCATTATTGGAATATCCAAGTTAACTGTATCTCTATCTCTCCCCATTACAGAAAGAAGTCTCAAGACATGTTCTCAGAGCTCAAAAATCAAGTTAAAATTAAGTCCATTTTGCTTAAGTCATGATTTTTGAATGACAGAGGTTAGCGATACAGATACCAATTTACAGCAGAGGAAATGGTGGACACAGGAGGAGACCGCCCATCTCCCTCCCTGCCTTACCTCACAGTGTTGGTTCTCAGCCTTGGCTCCCTCTCAGAGGACATGAAGCAGCTCCAGCCCCCTCCCTGGGTTATTCCAGTTATGTCATCTCAACTGAGCATCTCCTGCGCTGCAGCTGCCACACATGGGCAGGATCAAGCCACCCCGTTGTTACACTATGTCAGCAATCTTGCAGAGGTCACTGCCATAAGAATTTACCATTGCCAAGAGCTTCACCTTCAGAGAGTTTAATGGCCTGAGCACTGAAGAAGAAAAGTTGTATTTTCATAGCTACAAGGTGAAGCTTTCAGTGGGGATGGATACTTTCTGGGATTGTACTTCCCATGGCATTCATATGTCCTTCTGTTTAAGCATTACTAAATGCTCCTGTGCCTGGTTGCTAAAACTAAGTACATCTGTGAAATCAATCAGCAGCTTCTTTTCATGACTGTTGTCATTAAGCAAGTTTGGCTTCATCAGGAAACCCCATATTGTTACCAGCTGAAGAACCATCACAGTGCTACAGTGATGCTAATCAATGTTCAGTGAGAACTTGTGTGAAATCTCCCAAAACAAGGATTTACTTGCACTATCCTGATTAAAAAAAAAAAAAAAGTGACATGTTCTTTTAACCCTTGCCACAGGCTAGTTCAGGGCTTCCTGACAGAGGACGCTTTCAGAAGTACAAATAGAAACTTGGTGCCTAATTTTCACAGGAGATCAGAGGAGTTAGGAAGTGACAGCAATACTTTCACCATGGTTTCCCAAAGTGAAGGCAAAGGCAGCCATCTGGTTCAGCTTTGCTGTCTAAAGGCCTGCTTCTCAGCTGAAAACTGTGCTTTCCCGTCTTCTCCTTCACATCTGCTAGGGTATTCTTCACATGACAAGCTCACAGAGAAAAAGGGACCTAGAACAGGCCCCTGCCAGCAAACAGCTCCAGAGGGCAGCCGGTGCTGAAGCAGCCCCTCATGTCCATCACTCCACAATTCTGCTCCAACCCTAAAGTTTAGTATGAGACACTCAGCACAATCTAGCCACAGAACACATGGAGCAGGACAAACCAAAAACCCTATGTGACAGGATGTGGCACTGCACAAGCACCTAGCAAGAGGACAGTCCTCTCTTTAAACTCATGTTGGTTTACTAGATCAAGGAGACCTGCTCTCCTGGCCTTGGAAAAGGGAGAGCTCAGACTGAGGACACGGATTTGGAGCAGTGAGTTCAGGTGTAATAAAATGACTGTAGCTGTGCATATGCAGACTGTGATGAAAAAACAAGTCTCTTGGTAGAGGCATGCCTGGCCCGTTCACCTATCACCGTGGACACCTTTAACACACCCCTTGGCCAAAGCAGCTGCTCCCTTGTCCTGATTTGGAAACAACCCAAAACACTCAGGGGGTAAAGAGATAACAGTCACTTTGGACTTTCTGTTGAATAAAGTAAGCTCCTAAACAGAAAAACAGAACAGTTGTCTTTGTTGATTATGAAAGTGCAGGGTCTCATTTAGTGCAGCCCGTTACTCCCATCCAGCCCTCCAACGGAGCAGTAACTTACTCTGGGAGCAGGAGTACTGCTCAGTGAAAATTAATGGGGCTGCTTTTGAGCTACAGCCCTACCCACTGGAAGTAAACCCACTGTCAGTTGGACATTGTACTGAAGTCCTGCTCTTGTATTTGGGAAGGTTAAGTCAGTGAAGAGAGGATGGAATGGTCTTCTCTGAGAATGCATTGAGGAAGCTTGTAATGTATTCCAACCCAATGTTTGCCACAGACTACAGCTGACGTGTCTTCTACTACTTGTAAAGAATTTCACAGGAGATTAATGTATCCAGAAATTCACGTGGAAAACATTCAATTAAAACTGAGGGAAATCCTTTTTACATATTGAAGTGTTTAATTATGATATTTTTAATGACGAATGTAACTTCAGAAATGCCAGTCTTTGCAGGGGGAGGGAAACGACAACTTTTTTTCTTTTCACTGTTTTTCTTTCAGAGTGGACTTTGCTGTTTAAAAAAAGCGATCTCAATTTCAATAGGCTTTTATCACTACATAGAAAAATAAACATACCCATCAAGTGTAATACTTGGGTTAACCTAAAATGCTCTGCTTTGTTTTTTCAGTTTTGATAAGAAACCTGGAAGATTTCTGTCTTTTCCTGACCTGGACTTATACTCTGTAACTTTTTGATGTGTTCAGTGAATCAAAAAAGAAACATAATTCCACAGCGACTATTCTGTCTTGCTGCTTTTAAGCATGATATTTTACTTAAGTGTGAAGTTCTGTTTCAGACTAAGGTATTTATTCGAGTTTAACTTCCTAGCTATCATCTGTAACAGCACGAGACAAACAGCATATGGCTGCACCAGGCAGTGCCTTAGGTGCAGCAGGTCCTGTTAAAATCAAGTTGGTGTAAGGACTCTGCTGGTGGGTTTATGTGGCCAACCCCAAACTTGCAATGAGGACAGAGGTGTTGTCCAAGCAGAACCCATAAGGAAGCTGTATGCACACTAGGACAGATAAAGGATATGGACAAATAGGCTTTTCAAGTGCAAAATAATTGGGTTTGATAAGCAGAAAGTGAATCTTTACCACATCCCAATATAGAGAGAGAGCAGGTAGTGCAGAAGCAAAGAGGATCCAGTTTTAACAATCTGTTCATGGCTGGGCTATTACATTACAGCACACGTCAGAGCACAAGTCTGGCCCTGCGGACACTGCCTCTCCACAGGGACGGTGGAGAAGGGACTTGAGGAACTGTACTGCCAACAGTGACACAGGGCACCCTGAGGACAGAGCAGGACAGGAGGAGCAGATTCACGCATCCAGGCAACGATTTGCAAAACAGAGTGTGGAAAGGCCCAGGGGCAAGAAGAACTCAGGAGCCTGCTGAAGCCTCACGTTTGGGGGGGGTGTGTGTGTGTGTGTGTCTTTCTGAGTGCTGCTTACTTTTGTGTGTAAGACTAGGAAAGGACTCTCCTCCTACCCAAAGTGGATGTTGAACTCTTCCATGGACATTGTCTGGGTTTGCTGTTAGAGACAGAAATGCTTTCAGCTTAAAAAGCCATATAGCCTTTCTTTAAATATGTGCCTGCCCTTCTGGGGGTCCAGCCCTTCTTCCATTCAGACTCCTTGCTCTTTTAGGACATTATGAATCAGCTCAACACTGAAACGCATTGGAGACAATATGAATCAAGAGTAAACATAAGACAAAAGGGGATATAATCAAGTACATTTTGGACATAAAGCCAGTAGATGTAAGGAGCTGAGTACACAGAGGAGATTCCTCAGAAAAAAAGCCTTCAAGCTACATAAAAAAACCCAACAGTTGTCACTGTAAGCACATACTTGTGTGCAACTTGTGTTAAGAGAGAATAAGAGTTGGGGTCTTTGAGCAAAAAAAAAACAAGCATGAGACCATGCAGCTCTCTGTCAACTGCATGAGCAGCCCTGAGGGATCTTTAAGTAGGACAAACATTAGTATTTCTCCAAAACGCATTGAAATTCTCTTAAACTTGGTGTCTCAGTTACAGGATGTAATTCTGTGCCATGAGCGCTCTCTCTGTAGCCACCGGCCCTATGCCTCCACCTATCTGAATATGAGGTTCCCCAGCTTCTGGTCCACCCTGGCCCACAATGAGGGCTTACCTAAAATCATAGAATGGTTAGAGTTGGAAGGGACCTTAAAGATCATCTAGTTCCAA
>JAOXJM010000001.1:59792049-59802393 GCA_026413425.1 Tringa solitaria | reverse complement strand
CAAGTTTGTGCCCATTTCCTCTTGTCCTATCCCTGGGCACCACTGAAAAAAGACCGGCTCCATCCTCCTGACACCTTCGCTTTAAGTATTTATAAGCATGGATCAGGTCTCCCCTCAGTCTTCTCTTCCCTAAACTAAAAAGACCCAAGGCCCTCAGCCTCTTCTTATAAGAGAGATAATAAATAAATTCAGAAACATCCTCTTATCCTTCACAATATTAAGCCACAGAGCTCCCAGGAAGATGATCTGCCATGAAAAATAGGTTATTCTTAAATTTGCCAGTTCAGCTGTCCACTGCTGTACTGTTTGGACAGAAACCAGCAAGGCTACAGTCCTTGTTCTTCTCACTTCATCATCATTGTACACCTGAGGTCCTTTTTCCCAAAAGACCTACAGATAATGGACAGATTCACAATATGAATTATCTAACCAGGGAGCTTGGGCATGGCCAGTTTTCTTCTCTACTTTTGCCATTTTCTCTCCTTTACAGGCATGTGACATTTTTTTCTGGATTATGGTGAATTAGGTGAATCCACATTGGTTGTTGAAACACGTTGCACTGCACTCCAAACAAAACGGTGTTGCAAGGTTAGCTTTGCATAGAAGCGTGTGCTAAAATACTAATAAACACAGTTAAATACGTGTTTTGGTGCATTACTTCAGACATTGAAGAGAAAAATCTGATTTACTAGGCTAGACAGTGGCATACACAGAATTGACTAAGAAAGTGAACAAAATTATTGCTGAAAACTTTGGTAACTTAAAGATTTCATTGAACCAGTGTGAAACTTTGCAACCTGCTTGCCATAAGCCTTGGTTTGCTGTCAAAAAGAGATGAGGAAGGAGAGGATATGTCCTTTCAACTGCTACAGATGCTGCTGCTGCACTCAGAGGTGCAGGTTGTGAAAACATTGATTATTTTTATCCACATGCATCTGTTTCCTGTTGAATTCTTCCTTTTGCATAATGTGGAGTCTTGCCTGTCAGATTAACGCAGTGCCTCACCCCCAAACAAAAGTGCTGGCCTCTGACAAATCCATCTACAGCACACCTAGCTCCATCGGTGGGCATATTATAAAAGGTAATGAGCTTGACAGTCCCCTTAGCTCCAGCTGCTGTAGCAGCGTGTAATGAGCCCTGCTCTATGGACTGCAGCTCTCACACTAAAACACCATTGAGAAGTGAGACAGCATGCCGCTGAATTTAATTTACTGCTTAGCATCAGCTGGCCCCAGATGATGGAAGGTCATCTGGATGGAGGGTCAAGTGGTATAAACAGCTCCAAATCTCCCTCCTGCCCAAGGGCTCGGAGCCGGTAAGCCCCACGGCAAGCAGGCGCAGACGCGGTGGGGGCACATCGGCTGAGCAGGCTCCACAGGCAGATTCCTTTGGAGCATCTGCTCTCCCAGATGAGGAATCCCTCCCATTGACTGAATCCTGTCAGCATTTTCACAGAAATTTAGAGAAATAGGTCAGGTTCCTTGGAGGAGTTAGTCTGCCATTGTAGGTACTTCTGGTGGAGTAACTTTCCTACCTCCGTAACAACCCATCACGCTGTATTTCACTTGTAAGGTATGAGGGTTTTTAGATAACAAGGTACCATTATTCTGTTCCAAGAAAGAGAATTTTGAGGGAGAGTTTGAGCAGCCCAGAAAGGGCCGATGCCAGAGACTGAAGGAAAAAAATAAGAAAAGGGTAGCGTGTGGTGATACCACCTTCAGTGATGTACGGCTCAAGGATGTACAGAGCCAAAGGCAGGGCTATTGCAATTAATTTCTCCCAGAGATTTTTTTCTGCCATCGACTTGTCTAAATATGTTGCAAGCAGCACTAAGCTTTGGGTGCATTTAAGACTAAGCCCGATCAATGAGAAATCTTAAAAGATTCATTTTTTATGTGCAACCTAAGGGTTGGACCTGCCTCTTTTGACGGAGGCTAACTAGTTATCCCGTGCTCCAGAGGATCACGATCCCGGGAGAGCGAGACTGAGACACACCAGCCTGGCAGGGGAGGGATACTCTTTCCCATTGGGAAGATGGGTAATGCTGATGAAGGATGTCCCAGCCTTAAACCCAGAGACTTGACTGCCCAGTAAGAAAGAGCATGGCCAAATCCAGGCTCTGAAAAATGGAAAGCTGCTAGTGGGGATGGGGGCCTGGGGCATGATGCACTCCAGACAATTTCTGCAGCTGCTCTTCAAAAACTTAATCATTGAATTCAGTGAGACCACCTGAGGAGCAGGAAACCTTCCCAAATGAGTAACATAGACAGAATGAGACCCCTAGGGAGTGAAATATGGGTCTTTAAAAATTTACTTCACCGGGTGGTGGCAGGTTTCTGGTGTATTTGTGTGCCTGGATGCTTGCTCGCGTGTCTCTAAAGCACAATGCGTGTGCTTGGCTCAGTGCAGCCATACGTGTTCCTTCCCTGCCTACAGCACACCAGGGGCCTTGTACAGGCCACAGACACACGTATGGGGTTGCGGTGGCTCAAAGACAGAGCTGCACAGCTGCATCCACGTGGGCATATGGTGCAGCACAAAGCCAGGTACGATCGCTCTTCCCACCTGCTGGTACTACATGGTCTGAGTGTGCATTTGTGCCCCAAATGTTTCTCTTTCTGTAGATATTTCCACCTCTTCCAGCACGGACAAAGACCTGTTTGTGAGGCTGCGTTCCTTTTCTGTGGGGATGACAGGTGGGAATGGAGGTCTGATATAAACATACCCTGATTTGAAGTGGGTTGTGAGCAGGATCTAGTCTAATTTTCCACCCTGAACAAACAATTTTACTTTGCACGAAACTTTCTCTAAAGAGAATGATCTCAATTAAGAAAACCACAACAACACAACTTTTAAAAAATACCATCGTTATTGTCCGTGTGGGTTTTGGGTGGGCTGTGGAAATTGATTTACGAGTCAACCACTTTTCTCTTTTCTTGCCATCTCTCGCTTGAGTGGTTTGTAGGCCTTGGCCCTTTCTTTCACTCAAGGAGAATAAGGTTGTCTATGGAAGAGGTCAGCATTTCAAATTGGTGGAGTTCAACTGCACAAATGACATAGAACTGACAAGAAAAGACAGGGGGTTTGGAGGTCATAGACTGCATAGGTCCTGGTTAGGGTTTTCGCTTTGTGATGGGACCTGGCACCAAAATGAATTAAATAACAGGCTTAAGGACTATTGAGGGAGGGCTGAATGCAAATCAAAGATAAGTAGAAGTTTTCTTTCCTAAAAGGGGAATGATTTTTTTCCTTACCTCCCCCTTTCCATATCTGCACAGGCAAGGTCTGCATGTTAAACATGATTTAGCAGGCATTATTCTGGAGCCTTTTCATCAGGTTTCTGCAGTGATTGCCTATCTTGGCCTATGATTAATGATCTGCTGTGCAATTTGGAGGCTATAATGACTCAACAATCCACACACAAACTATATAGTCGCATTCCTTTTGCAGATTTGCCAAGCTGTTACCAAGGGGCCCACAACCAAGCAGGATTGTTAGAGAGATAGCTAAGCATTTCTGCAAATGCCATTCTGTCCTTATCTTGCTGAGAAGTGCGTTGGGCAGCAAGCTCATTTACAAAATTCAAAGCCTAGATTTCAGCGGTTCTTTAAAAAAAAAAATTCTGGACTGAAATAATCATTAAAAAGGCTGGTAAGAAAAGATCCTGGTATATGGCCTCTCAGTGATTATACAGACAAAATACTTTCTTTGTTTCCAAATTTTGAATCTGATTAATTGAGGCCTAATGCTATTAATGCAGTTTGAAAGAGAAAAGTTAATCTTTAGAAACCCATGCCATAAATGAAATCTGAAAATCTAAGCAGAGTTTTAAGCAAAAGCTTTGTCTTCATTTCAGTTTCCATATAGGAATAGGTTATGAGGATTTCCTTATAGATTCAACTGGATCTGTATCCAGTTAAAAACTCTCTGTAGAATAACTGCTTTATAAACTTTTTTTCATTCAAAACATGGGTCCTGATGAGAGTCACCTTGGAAAAGTTCTTGTTTGTGAGGTTGTTTTCAATAAAAATAAAGGCAAACAGGAAAAGCAAAGATAAAGCTACAGACAAAAAGCACAGCCTTTCAGAAGAACATCAACTGTCTTATAAAGCATAATTACGGAATAATCTATATATGCTCCTGTTTTCATTATTAATTATTAAATGTAGTCCAAATAATTTAGTTATAACCAAAAGAGTTCTTGTATTAGTTCACTGCAGTCACATTCACTTTAATGAATCATTCAGTTTTAGCTTCCTTTTTGTCTGGCATGAGGGGAAGGGAGTTAGAAGGCATATAGCAGATCCATCCTGTACATCGTATTATTATTATTATTATTAACATTATTATTACTATGGAAGTGACTGAAAGCTTTAAACAAGGACGGAGCTCCACTGTGCTAACATTGAAGTTTCATAGGACTATTTCACCCTCATAATGAAAGGTGCCTCTCAATCCTGTATGTAATGCGCTGAGACCCTGATTTTGGAAAGCCTTCATGGTTCCAGATTTAAGTACAAGCGTAAGGGCTTCGCTGCATCCGGGCTTAAGCAAATGCATCACACTTTAGTCTACGTCCAGAGTGAAGACCAAGATGTCTCCAAACCGTTTGGGATGGAAGGGCTTTCTCTGGTCCCACTGTAGGCAAAAGCAACCCCCCCACACCCCGCCCTGGCTCTGCCTTCAAAGCCCAATGTGTTAGTGCTTGTTTAAAGAAACATTTTTAGTACTGAATACAAATAGGAAATACACAATATGTTACTCGAAGGCTCAGTGCTCTCATGGTTACCTGCTGATGGGGAGGAAGGGGTAAGACACCTTTGGCTATGAACCCATTCAAGCAAAGCAGCATTTCACCCTTATGCAAAGAGCCAACCCACAGCAATGCACCATGGAGGTCCTACTATTTTGTAGGTTTTTAACTAATCTTTGCCTCAAATACATACATAAATAAATAAAATCAGCTGTGAGCGCACTGCTGTACAGCCATGATAGTGCTGCTGTGCGTTTAAGTCTATTAATCTATGAATGGTTGTGTGGCTGACACTGCCTTCAGGGCAAAGGGATGGACTAGATCGGGGTCAACAACCTTTCAATGGTGCTCTGCTGGCCTGTGGTTATCAGCCCTGAAGCAGAGGTTATGCAGGACAGCAAGAGCTCATCAGTAGCTAGAAGATACTGCCTCTCAGAGAGGGGAAAAAACCTGCTGCTGCAGCAGGATCATTGGCCTGTGCAAAAAAACCCCACTCCTCCTGACTCGGGGAGTGAAGCCAAGAGAGCAGCAGGGAGCCCTTAAACCTCTCAGATTTTTCTCTCAGGATGCCATGGTCTCTAGCTGCCAGCCTTGCCTGTGCCTCTGAAAATCAGTACCTGTCAGCTCAGGTGAATGGTGTCTCCGAAATTGCTGGGGACTCCTCTTCTTTGACTTCGTGTACATCAGGAAGCAGCAAAACTAACAAAACAGTAAAAAAAGGACCAGAGTAGGTCTATTCAGAAGAAATATTTTTCTGGGAGCCCACAGGTGACTCTGAAAAGAACGAGAAAGTCGACAAACAATGAATGCTAACGCCAAAGCATCTTTCATTGCTTTCTGTGTGAGTGGTGCATGCTCTGCAGGTCCACAGCCACATGAATAGTAACTTGGATGGGAACAAGACAGGATCCCCACTGGCATCACACACCTCCCACCCTCCATGGAAAGCTTAGCACTAGGAGGGACACGTAATTCCCAAGGCAGTTACGTCCTTGGCTTTTCTACTGGAACCAGCTGTTTCAAATGTGTGACGTGTGTTCCATGAGACAGGCAATCGCCTGCTAGGCGGTGTGATAAGGTCAACCTTATTTCACACTGGTCATCACCTCTCAGTTCCTTGTGTTTACTGACCTTACTGTGAACTGTTGCTTAAAGGTGAACTGGACTGAGATTTGCAGAGGTCATGAATGAGCCTGAAGACCACAGTGGCTCAATATGCAAGAGGGACAAGAGGGAACATTTCAGGAGTTTCATTTTTGTGAAGGATGTTTTCAATGCTTTCTGTAAGCCAAGCTCTTTCAAGGTATCTCACTCTGAACGCTCGGAACCACTAGTCAGTTTTTGAAAAGTTCTCTCTGCAAATTTGGTTGGATGGCCAGTTATTTGAATAAGTCAACTTCACATTTGATATAAGCCATGTACATCTCCAAATTGAACTGTACTATGCATGAGAAAATGACTTGTCCACCAGGTTTCTTAGCACACCACCTTGGATCCAGTCAGACTGGAAGCCTGCTAGAACCAGGTCTTTTGGAATATTTTGGCACAGGGAGAGGGCAGGCTTTCTTTCCTCTGAATTACCATCCCAAGGCATTTCATAAACCATAAACTCCCACGTGGTGCTTGTGTACATACAGTTGTGCGTACTGCTCAGTATGCAACAACCATAGGGATGGACAATAAAGAAAATATAGAGAAAAGTAGTCATTTTCTTCAAAATGGAGTGACCTGGTAGCATGAAAGAGACAGAAACTATGTTTATATGGACGTATCATACTGAGGTCACCATCGGTTTGCATACATATTAAATTTAACTGGTAGACACAGTATATTTTCCAAGAATGACTTTCATACGAACACAAGAGGAATAAGAATCACTCCAGCTTTGCTCTTGGCAACTTTTTGTAGTCCAGGTATTCCAGGAGAAAAGACTCTGGTCTTGATTGATGGCTCAGCACTCTTGGAGGGACAGAGTTCAGGAGCTGGGATGCAAGTTTTAAGGAAGTTTAAGGAGAAATTTACACGTGGCTGCAAGGCACATACTAACATGTTTTGGAATCCGAGAGTGACTTAAGCCAGACCCCTCCTTTGATGAGAGAGAAAGTGAGTTTAGGTTAAAGTATTGTAGCTTCAAGAATGTGGACAAGCGTGTAATTTTTCACAAGGCACCGAGAAAACTATGAATTTCATCAGAAGCTGAAAAATCTGCCCCGGAATCACATAGAATTACTTTAAGCACTGGCATATATATCAATGACTATTTGCAAAACTAACACACAGTGAATATCCAAGCTATTAGATCACTTCTTTGAAATAAGTGTAACAAACTATTATGCTGGCTGTTGGCAAACAGTGGCTGACAATTGCAAACACTATTTTCATGGGATCTTTTGGAAGTCACGAGTATACAATTTGAGATAGGCAAACAGGGACGATCACAGCTATTTCTAAGAAAGTCTGACCACAGAAGAACAGCTTGTCCAGGGTTGTATCTCTCTCTTCACTTGGGAACCATAATTATTGTCCAGTTTACAGAATCACCATTAGGATGCACGTTAGTCAGTTGCAAAGAAAGGAGCTAGAGGTTAAGTCTTGTAAATAAATAGAAAGTATTGAGTGATCAGTCTCTCTAGAGGGAGTCCATTTTTCCATGCTTCTTTTTAAATTATTTAAACACCTTTGCAGGCAAAGAGAGGTAAATTGGGGTCATGGGGCTAAAATAGCTAAGAGTCCGGGTGAGACTTTGCAAGGAATAGGAATGTCCCTTTTCCACACTATCTGTGGTCATGCAGAAGCACAATGGTGTATGTTCCAGAAATTAAAATTTTGCCCTTCTAATATATTTTATTTTGCTTGCTAACTAAATGCAGGGCATGACAGGCATCTCTATCAGGTCCTGTGTACTCTGTTGGTTTTAACAGAGACTATGCGTCTGACTTTTCACACATCAAACTGCTAGTTTTTGTCATATTTGCTTTATGATGAGCACTGTTATCCAGAAATTAATAGATTATATAGCAAGGGCTAAGACAAAGTATTTTTAAAAGCTAAGAAAAGTTGTTATGAAGGCTGAACCGAAAATCTGAGCTTCAGATTACCTAGTTAAGAGATCAGAATCACATAAAGGGTTAAGATCTGCACCTCCAGATGTGAACTTCATTAATTTAATCTAAAACATCTTGAGAGATAATAATACACATATTTTCAATTACAACAATTATTTAAACAGCCCTAATCTTGCACTTCATGAAACCATTTACATTCACTCTAATGTCAAGCTCTGCAGGGGAATATGTTAACGCAGGAAATGTAGCATCTTCTAATTACAGTACTTCTATAAAACAGAAACAAAACTGAGTTTTGAAGGCCAATCCGAGAACAGGAACTATTCCATGGCAGATGGGAATGCAGAAGCACAGGAGCCAGTTGCAGATAGACAGGTATGCTATATTTTACTTCTCTGTGGAGACACCAGCACACATCCCTGGGAAAAGATACATTATCACAAAAAGTGCTCGTCATTTTGGAGTAAGAACACACTCTCGTTGACTGAGTAGCTTTCATAGTTACAGGTCTTAAAAGAGAATTCCTGTGTTATATGCTCTGACCTTCCTACAAGCCTCACACAGCTCACCACAGAAGGTCACAGCCCAAGATCACATGCAGAAGGAATAGCATGTATGTAATATTTACAGTTTCTCAGTCACAAAAAGACAGGCAACTCTGACCTCTGTCATCTACTCTGAAAAGAGAGCAGCAAAAGGCAACATAATATTTCCCTGTCACTCAGACCTTGAGGCTATCTGAAAGCACCAGTCCCATTTCACTCCTGGGGCTTTGCTTCAGCTCCAAAGGCCTCCATGGCACTCTGGCTGTGAGGAGCCACCTCAGGTTAGCCTCCTGCATGGTTCTGTGCAGCTTGGTTCTTGGGGTCACCACAGCAGCTTGGAGGTTACAGCCAAGAAACGCATTCCCAGGCCAGGATATCATGTTGGTGTACTGAAGCTTTAAAGGCCACATCAGGAAAACCAGTATGAATTTGCAGGTGGGAAAACTTCAGATTATCACTCCAGACATGATGCTGATGCTGCATCAGTTTGTTGTCCTCCATGGCAGTGGAAATGAACCCACTGCTAGCATGTATATATGGATGGGCAGCTCAGAGATGTTCACAGGCCATTGAAATTCACTATAAGTTGGGTACCACACTGCTTCAGCTGTCTTTCCCAGTCCTGACTTTACCTTACTTTTTCCCTCTATTGGATAAGGTTTCCTCCACGGTGACAATGACTTTACTGCTTTGTAGCAGTTACAACCTTCAAGTAATGTGATGCTAGTAGGCAAGGACAACAGTTTGCACTAAAATTCTTTGTATGGGATGCCGCACAAAGAGCAAGGACTGTTTCTATCAAGGGAGACTTGCCATAAAGAGCTTTTCTGTCACATTATTACACTCAGTCATCAAAATGTACGTGCACCTTTTTGGGGATGCAGCAGCTTAATTCCCTCCTTGAACTTGACTGGACCACTGGCTGGCTATAGCTGACAAACTGACAGCAGAAATGCAAGCGTAGAAACGTGTCCTTCCTGCAAGAAAGACACACGTGTGCCTGTACGTATTCAAACTCGGCATCCACCACAAGAGATTACCTCAGCTGTTTGGTGCCGCGATTTAGTGGTGCTATATCTATGCTGTACAGGCATACACCCGTCCCCGTCCCCAGTCCTGCACCCCTCTTTGTAATAGGCCGTTTGCTAGCAGACAACACAAGAAATAGGATGGTACTTGTAAAGGCTCTGGCGCACACAAGGCAATCAAAACCTGTCTTAAAATAAGGAACCAATCTTTGCAAAAAAAGTTTCCAAATGTAGCAAAAGCTCATCCATCTAATAAACACCCACCCATCAGTAGGAAGGCTTGGTAGTGCAGGGGGCTGAGGCTGGGAGAGGGTGATGGGAAGGGATTTTTTTTTTTTTTTCAAATTGCAATTGTTTGGGTTGCTGATCCAAGGTAAATGGCAAGAAATCGAAAAGCACCCCCAACACACATATTTCAACTCAAGCAAGCGCTTGGGATTATTTTTTTTCCCCCCTCTGTGTCTGTTTGAAGGTATTCTCCCAAGTTGACAAGCACGTGTTTTGGAGACCATTGAAAAGTTTCTGCCATAAATAGAGAAGGCAGCTTGGCTTAAGTGTTGCTAGGGAATACCTGGCAACAGGCAACAATAGTCCTTTTAGAGAGCCCAGGGCAAACAGTGACCGTGGTAATGGGGTGGGCTTAAGGGAGGCTCCTTGCCCAAAGCCCCTCCACTCACACTGCGCCTCCAGCCCTGGGCTGTGTTCCGGAAATTCCCGGCACAAAGCCCCCCATTCAATGGGAGGCGGGCCCGTGCGTGTGCTTTTCTGGCAGGGAGGGGGGGCTGCAGAGGGAGGGGGGCCTTCTTGCCAAAAAAAAAAAAAAAACCAAAAAAAAAACAACACACCAAAAATCACCGGGCATGGATTTAGCTGGGGTGTATTTGGGAGAATGAAGTACTACTAGGGTTCAAATTTTCCCCGTGAAACAACACGGGGAAAAAATAAATAAATAA
>JAOXJM010000001.1:59762431-59777503 GCA_026413425.1 Tringa solitaria | reverse complement strand
CCTCCCCTGGTGCAACTTGAGGCTGTTTCCTCTAGTCCTGTTGCCCATGACTTGGGAGAAGAGACCGACCCCCGCCTCTCTACACCCTCCTTTAAGGTAGTTGTAGAGAGCAATAAGGTCTCCCCTCAGCCTCCTTTTCTCTATGCTTAGGAAGCACTGGAAATTGTGACAGCATCTGGACAATAAGTCAGAAGCAGAAGGTAAAAGAATCGCTAAGGTGCCAGAGTCTTTGAGGGACTTCAGTCTAACCACTAAATTCACTCCTGCAAACATGTAGGGTGTGTGTGTGTGCATGTGTGCACCAGTCTTTGCCTTTGCAAATGAACAAACCATTTGTTTAAGCAAATCCACTTGCCCTGTAGTCCAGCTACTTAATTTATGAGCACAGATTTCTGGCTGACAGTTTCAGAGAATGTCACCTCTGAACTTAACGTCCAGTGGTTGCCTTCATGTTCTCCTGACCCTATGCTCAGCCTGAAAAAATAAATAAATAAAAAAATCAAGGAGCATGTTGACAACAGCATTTACATGCTTTCTAACATCACCTTCAAAACAGAGAAAAACACCTTGTATCATACGTCTTTACTCACCGTCTGTTCTTGCTGCCAAGCTGATTGACCCATATAAAACCGAAGGAGGAAGCTGAGCTTGCTTTGAGAGATTGCTAAGCAAGGGGAGAAAATGCATGGGTACACACTGCGACATCCCCCTGCTTCCCTACAAGCTCCAGCCTTGTGTGCTGGCAGGAGACTGAAACTGATGAGACCATTAAGCTCAAAAAGAGCACAGGATCTCATAGCTATGCGGGGACAAGCTTAGGCAATACTTGAGCTGACCTCTCCCCCATGCAGTGTTCAGTCCCTCCAAATTAAGGCTGAGGGTCACTGATGAGGCTGGTTGAGGAAGCTGGCATTGCAGGTGCAGTGTGCTCTTTGGGATGGACAAAAGAAAAAGAAATTTAAAAAGAGAGAAAATTGCATTTCACTTGTCATTTCTGATATACAGTCTCTCCTGCTGCAAATCTGTAAGAATGCATAGACGGGGGAGGAGGAGGGTGGCATGGGTGAGTGTAATAAGTAGAAGTAGTCTGGAGTGCTTTACCAGGAAACTTTTTCTGGAAAGCAAATGTAACCTGCCAGTGAGAGTATGAATACTTTGCTAGGTCAGGGGATGATGCCGAACTCCCAGAGCACATTCCCTCACCACCCACATCACCCTTTGATTCATGCATTTGGAGCCTGGTATGGCGGAATACAGTGTTTCAAACCACTTTAAGATAAAGACTGCCCCATTAAGCCACTACTTTAACCCCATCAACCTTTAGTCTCCTCTATCCTGCTGTTTTTAGGGCCCTCAGCCCCCTCCCTGTGCTTTCATTGCTCCCTTCACAGTGCAGAGCAGTACATTTATTATGACTTTATTATTTTCAGGGGAGCATCTACCAATTGTAAACTCCAGGCCACAATGCCCATGGTCAGAAGACACCAGGTGGAGTGGTCAAGCACCCTGCAGCACAGCCTGGCACAGCTCAAGAGGGCCAGGCACACACCTTACCTGTGTAATCAGCACCAGGAATCAGTCCCACACAGAGACAACAGGCAGAATGCTAGTCACTGGGGCCCATGGTCCATCACCATCATAGCTGATCACGTGCAGGTGGGATAAGGTCTCATCTGGTTCATCCCCTGAAAGCTTGAACAGAGCTGGCCTGGATAACATTGCTAAAATTTACCAGTCAGGTGATGTTTGCTCTCTTTCAGTATTTTTGGGAGAACTTTAACTAACTAATCTTCCATCTGCAAGAAAGTTTGCTACCCAGTAAATGTGTGGGAAGATCAACAAGACAATTAAATATTGCCTAGTTCCCTGATCAGGTCTCTGGTCCAAGCAGCCGTGAGAGGTAAAGGACCACAATGAGAATATTGCTTTTTCTAGATTTTGTGCCTTTTAAAACAAACACACTGGCAAGAAATCTTAGAATTCTTTCAAATGGCTCCAAAAAAACCCCAAACTTTAAAGTGAGGAAAAATTATTAAAAATGCCCACAAACCAACAAACAAACAAAACCCTAACAAAACTAAACAAAGCTAAAACCAGCCTCTCTCCTTTGTAACCCCCCTCCCTTGGAACAGAAGAGTGAAAACTTTGCTTCATGTGAAGGTTTGAAAACCAGACCCCTACAGGTTTGTAGGGTATTCCCTGCACACGGTGAACAACGAGCAGCCTGCAGTTCCAAGCAGACCATGGAAACACTATTCAGAGCCATCAGTCTGCCAGCAAGGCTTGTGTTATCATATAAGGATACCTCCGTTGTGCTTCCCAGCAGCTGAGACACCTCACTTTTTGTGCCACACAAACCAATAAACAACTGTTTCTCCTTTCCAAGGATCCATTTATCCATCAGCTGCATTTTCCTGGGCTCTCACGTTACTGCTGGACACAGTTCTGCTTACTAATGTGACAAGCACTGTGCTCTACACACCGTACTTGCTACTTTCATGCAGCACTTTTCTAAAGCACAATTTACCTGAATTTTTTACGTGCTGTGTAAGGGGCAGGTGTCAGCTTGCCTGACCAAGTGATCTTTATTTATTTAGGAGAAATTCTCCATGCTCTAAATGGGTCATTATGTGGTCAATGTGTCTGAGCTTCAATTACAAATTAAGAGTTTAACAGCTGGAGAGAGGGTTGCCTCTGAAAAAAACTTCTCCACAGGGTCTTTACTCTCCTAGCTTATTTGGTCAGTCCTATGAATACACTAATCCAAAATCTAGGTGAGTTCTGTGGGCCAGACCAATTGCTGATGGAAAAGTGGGGTCATCCATGCAGAACCACTGCTTTACATTATCTTGGCAATCTTACACAAAATGAGATAAAAGGGGGGGGGGGGGGTTTAAAGATATTGCAGAAAAGACGGGGAATGACCACCTCAGCCTGACCACAAACTCAATTTTGCTGTTGTCCTTCACAGTCAAACACCCCCACAAAAAATGTTGCCTCACAAGAGGTTGAAGGAAGGAGGGGCTGTCCCAGCAGACCAGCTGGAGACCTGTATCTGCACCTCCCTCACCCCTGTGTAGATCCTCTGTTGTTAACAGCGCAGCTGAGATCAAGTTTCACACTTTCTTCCCACAAGAAACACTCACCTGGCTGCTTCTCTTCTATACAGCAGCCAAGTTTAAAAATTACAGAGAGATGATATGTAGAGACCTATAGCCAGCTTACCCATGCATCACTTCCTAGGGAATGGAACTAAAAAGGAGGAATCCAGAACAACTTCACCATACCCATATATCAAACTTCAGGCAAACTCACAAGGTAAAAATGCCTCACACAGTGAGCTCTGCTGTCAGTCCTATTTAGTGAAGCACTGCCTTACCTTAGATACCTCAGCTGATCCCAGGTACTGCAGTGTCACATATGAAATAGAAAACTCACCCGGGGCTTGAACACCAGGAACATGAAACATTCTCCTGAGAACCATGCAACTGGACTCAACTTGCATTTTCAAATTAAATAATAACCCCTTAGGCAACATAGACCCTGTCAAATAAATCTGTTTGCTAAATTTTTTTACAAATAACAGTAAAATAAAAAACAAAACAAAAAAAATTTTGTTTTAGTAAAGTTCCAAACCATAAGGAAGTGCTATTTATTCACATTCATCCACAGAAATTATAAAGTTACTCACAGGAAATGAATTTCTGGTTTCTGAGTTTCCCTAAACCAAGACCTGATCTCAGATGTCCCCTCTTCGCTACGTCATGACACAGACAAAGTAAGACAAGAACGGTCAGTTACTGTCATCAAATTATCACCACCAATTTAAATTCAGATAGAAACCAGATCTGATTCACCATAAGCTCTACTGTGTGTTGTCTCAGGGCTCTTTCTGGGACAGGAAAGTGTCAATCCTTCACAACCCTGGCTGGAGGACTTAAAGAGTGTCAGCTGAAGAACTGGGATCAAAACGACAATCAGGAGGGTGACGGGTCTTGCTGGGATGACAGGCAGGGCATGCATGTGGAGTGAGCACATACATGTGTACTCTGTTGCCCCTAAACTCCCCGCTGTCCCCTTTCTTGTGAGCCAGCAGGGCACCGAGCCCGCTGAGAGGACTGACTTGTGCAATTTCAATGCCCTTTAGTGATGCACAAGAACGGAGCCGACAGGAGAGCAGAGGGGATGGGGCATCACAAGGCTGCTGTTTATTTGCATAGCTATGAAGCCCATGGTTTGCTCATGCCATGTGATTCAGGGACCAGCAATTTCAGATTTTATACTGAAAATTCTTTATAGCAAGTGTTCTCAGGAGGGCTCTTTTCAGGGACCACCACACTCTAATTACAAAGCAAAGCCATAGATGCTTTCCAGGTCTTGCTTAAAATCATAGAAACCCCACCACAGGACATTAGTCAGGGGAAACCTCAAAATATTATCCCAGACTTGTCCCACCTCCTCCAATTCTCACCCATACAGAGCTTCTACAACTTTTCCTGGCATTGTGGCAAGCAAAGTGGTAGCAACAAGTCTATAGTTAACCTGCAGGCTTCCTTCAAAAGCAGGTCAATCAATAAGTAAATATATGTCCCCGTTCTCAGTGACAGCCAACAGATGGAGGTAACACAGAAATCGGAGAGATGAGACACTTTCCCCAGTGACTCAAATCCCCGAAGCTCTGTTTTCTCCCACCACAAAATGTTCCCAAATCTACCATGCAAAAGAGACCTTCCCATGAGGAAGATCTAAATGACCCCTTCTCTCCCCAAATTTCTTTAGATTTCCACATCCAAATTGTAAACCCTTAACAACTATATTTGTGGTAATATGCAGTACATACTGAAACAGACCTCTTGATACACAATGTTTCATATTCAAAAGGGGCACAAACAACCTTCTCCTAGTTTAATCTTGCAAAGAAACTGGGCAAAAGCACACTATTTTCTGAGATGAAGAGATTAGGAAATGTCTACATGGCTCCAACATACAAAAATAAATCAACATTCAAAGACAGATTAAAAAGGCAACACCATAAAAGAATAACAAGGACTGCATGCTTATTTTGGCTGTTTTGCTTGTAATGACATTTTTAGCTTCAATTAGAAATGCCTCTCTCTTAGTACATGCATGCAGGACATTCAAAGAGAAGTCCTGGTTAAGAAGATCCAGTTTGCGAAGGGAGCTATTGGCAAGCAGATTTCAGAGACCATATTCGTCTTACGAGTCACTTAGTCCGCTGCAAAATTATTCCAATGAAAAGACATTTCTTTTTTAAGTGAAGCACAATTAAGGTTGACCTCCCTTGCTTAAATTAAAACAGCAGTGAAATGAAGAATCTGACTCGTTCCTCTAATTTTACAGGCTCAATAGTAATCTAGCTATGCTATTCACTTAGAGAAACCATTAATTTTACTATGTGGCTGAAACTAGAAGGCTTCAGTTTGCTTTCTCTCACTTTTCCCCCCTCTTTTTGCTCTTTGTCTGTGCACCTTTTTGCACCACTTTACCACCCCATTTGAAAAACTTTGGGTAATCCTCTGGCACTAACCCTGGTGTGATAATACTTCTGTTATTCAGCAGCATAATTACAAAGGACAACACAGATAAAACATGTCTTTCACTTCTGCTGTGAATATGCCAGTTTTGCCAGTCTTCAAGGTGAATGATTTCTAAAACCTTCTGTATTTAATGTTAATCTAAATTCTTCACACAATGAAACTTCCAGCACTTTAGGGAAAATGGTTACTTTTGGCACATCAAAGTGAGCACTAACGGTCAAAACTTCTACACCAGCTCTCCTAGCAGCAGTTCCTTCTCCAAAAACACTTTATGAATGGACCTCCCTAGACACAGCTTAGTGTTAGATCTTGCTTCGACAGGGGGAAGCTACAGCAGAGGCAAGCAAAATGCTGGGGCCAGGTAGCAAGCCAGTGGTAAAGGCAGAAACAAAATCTTTAGCTGCTGCATCACAATCCTTTGGGCCTGGATAACATCACTAAAATTTACCAGTCAGGTGGTGTTTGCTCTCTTTCAGTATTTTTGGGAGAACTTTAACTAATTCTCCACCTGAAAGAAAGTTTGCTACCCAGTAAATGTGTGGAAAGATCAACAAGATAATTAAATATTGCCTAGTTCACTGATCAGGGAAAGTCAGCATCTTCACACTGGTGGCTTGAGTCTCTCCTCATGAACTCCAGCCTGGCATCTACTCATGTTAAACCCACAGAGAGACTGAATAAGGTCTAAGGAAAAGAAGGACGTCTTCAGGCAGTTCTTCACAAGCTTCTCAACAATCTTTTTAGCCAAAATAGGAAAATTGTTATACAGGACTAATAATTAGCCACATTGTCAGCTAAAGGTAAGACAAAACAGAGGAAAAGATTAACCTCTCCAGCTATGGGTTTTGCTCTTCACAGCCTGCCCCAGCATCTTGGATTGCTCTGTGACAACATCTAGCCTAAATCCAACTATATGCAATGGAGAATGGATCTCCATATATTCTTTATAATACTTGCAGAAAGGCAGTGACCATTTCCAACTCCTGTCTTTTTCTGCCTGAAGAAACATGGTATTTCCTCACAATGATAGCTGCTTGGCACCAGCTAATCTGGTTTAAGCAAGATGTCCAATGTTCACATCAAATCTGCTAATCAAGATTTTTTGGATGTTAGGTATGGATAAAAAAAATATAAATTTATTTTTTCTTTAAGTGCAGCTACAGCACAATATTTAAAGCATGCTTCTGAGCCTTTCAGTCAATGCTGTTGGAACACTTTCACTTCTGGATGGTGATACCTTCTCCTCTGAATCAAGCAGTTACCAGTCCTGTGTACAGAACAGGAGCTGAGGGTTCAAAAGGTAGATGAACAAAAAATTTGTGGAGATGGTAAGAAGCCTTCTCTGACTCACTGCACTCAGAAGACAAAGAGGATGCCTTGGGGGCCGCCAGGGAGAGCTGAAAACAAAAAATCTTCATACAGTAGTCCCGAGTAATCTCTAGGTTGCCCCTCTAGAGCTCTCTGAGGTAATTGAAATGTCATTAGTTGACTGAGATAGCCCGTAAGATTGTACAACCTGTCAAGGTCACAGTCTGGAGTGACAGACCTTCATCATATTAGATAAAATGTCCATTTCTGCCACTCTCACATTGACCATGGGATTGAGAATGAGTTTCAATGTCTGAATCATGATAGAAACTATCTATGTTTGCCGCTAGTGTCCATGAAATCTTGAAATGCATCAAAAAAATTATCCTGAAGGGAACACAAATAGCTCGTGTTCATATCAATTCAGTGAGGAGCCTCTGAGGTCAAGCAAGAATAACATTTTCTGCACAAAGAGCCAAAAGAGAAATTTAATGAATTTTCTGTACACATGCTCCTCAGGTGAAGGACATTGGTTATTTATCAGGCATATTTTTGAAGTTTCAGCTTAATTAGGATAAATTTCTAACAGTTTGGCTGCTCATCAGAATCTCGTCAGGATAGAAATTGGGCAAAAATCCTTCTAGAACAGACCTTATTGTGAGAGATCTTTCATTCCATGGTCCTAGCCAGCTGGAAACACTGTGAATAGCCTCTTCAATGATATTTCAGTCTCCTGCTTTTGGACCCAGCTGAAACCAGGAAGTGCAGCGAAACCATAAATACCATTAAAAGACAGAGAGGGAGAAAAATTAACCAGATTTTGGCCAGCCTCCAAAACTCTGCATTTCAGTTTGGGGCAAAGGTTCAGGCTGGTTTTCCCAGATCAGTTCGTCCACCTCAGTGATTTCCCGTTCTTACATGGTATAAAGTGCATTTGCTTATCTTTCACTCCCTTTTACATCAGGTGTTGCTCAGACTCCTTATACATCAGGCAATGTGTGTGCAAAAAGAGCAAGAGGACTGAAATCATGGCAAGTCTCCACAGCTAATTTGGGATCAGAAATAGTGGGCGGGAGAAGCTGATTCCAGCTGCAAGGGGTTATATGGAAATATCCCTCTCCATTTTTCAAAGTCCTGTCCCACGTAGCACTTTTGTTCATTAATTAGAAATTATAATATGTATTATTGATTACAAATGAATGGGGAAATTCATTGCATATGCCTGCTGAGTTAAAAAAAAAAAAGAAAAAAAAAAGAAAAAACCATAAGACCCTTTGGTTTTTGTTCTGTTTGTCAATGGGGAGAGGGGCGAGGAGGGGTCCATTCCTGCTCACCCGGCCCTGTGTCCTGAGAGTCAGGCACAAGGTAGGAGTCAGCAGGAGCAAAGAAGAAGGGCTGCTTACCCCTTTGCCTCCTGGGTTTTAAAACAGCTATTCAAATATCTATTGAGCATAAATGTAAGTACTCTCCTGAGCAGATATTGGTGTCGGCTCCTAAGTTTAGAAACCAATTCTTTTCAGGTGCTGAGCAGTTCCTACCAGAACAGAATGCCTTCAGCACCCAGCCTCAAACTGCAGTGGGAGGCACTGCCACAATATTTGAAATTGTCTTGTAAGATCGTCTGACCGGGATAAACTGACTACACTAGAGCCCAAAGGGCTGCTGTGAAAGTATGGTCACAGATACTGAACATACCACAAGCCACCACTGAAAGAATACAGAGTATACAGACACGGCCAAGGCAACATCAACAAAAATAGCAGGTAGAAAGCAGCATATGATTTTTCAGAAATTATTTTCAGACAAATACGTTTACTTTTCCTTTTGGGGAGGCGGGGGGGAAAGCGAGCTGCACGTCCTTTAGAAACAGTGCTGGTATTATTCACGCTGCCAACCAAACCACTTAAGCTACAGAACCTTTGCAGTACCACAAGTGTAATACAAAAAACAACCAAAAACCACTTACTTCCTTTTTTTCCCCCCTGAGTATTGACATTCTTGTGCAGTATTAGGAGAGCTAATTTAGCTTCCAGTTCTAAGAATTTTTGAATCTATAGCCAGTAATTATTTGCATTCAGGGGTACAAAAGAGGAAAACAAAGCCCACAAATTCTAGCACATTCATGTGGGATTGGGAGTTGAATTAGGATCCTCACACCCCATTGAATTATCGGCCCCCCTATTAGAGCCTTATTAAAATGGTAATGATTATAATGCCAGTCATAGGCAGGCTGTCGCACCTGTCAAAAAAAATACCCCGATTATCCTGTTCATTCAACTGTCTGGCACTCAAATCCGTGTCTCAGGTTTACTATTCTGTGAAGTTTTTCTTTTTCTTTCTTTTTTTCCTTTTTATGAGGAAAGAGAAAAGATACAAGAACAAACACTTCCACAAAGGTGATAAAAAATCCCCTCTAATTTAGCACATCTACTACACATGTGGTGTTACGGTATCTAGGACAGCAATCTGAGGAAATAGATACTATTTCACAGGATTTCTCTATAGTGAGGAAGAATACAGAGGGCTACACTAAAATCTCTTTATAAAAAGGAACATTGGTTTTTAAGAACAAAAAGAACAATTGTCCTTCCTCCTTCCACACATACACACACCATTTCTACACACAGCCAGGATTATGTTACTCAGAGCAGTAAAGTCTTTCTTCACATACAAAATAAACACCTCGGATGGTTTAAAGGGACAGTCCTCAAAGGACCAACATTAGGCTCTGTCTAGAAGCTTTACTACTGAAGAAACCGTATTCGGTCATTTTTTCCTTTAAAATCAGTGAAAATATAATTCAAACGAAGCAGCACAAATCTAGGGTCTAATCCTGAACACACATCTAGTAAAAGGGCACTGAAGCTTGGAGACCTCAACCAGCTTTCAGTTTTAAATCCTACAGGGATTATTCCAATTGCTGTTGTTAATAGCAAAAGCAACAATAATTTTAATAATAATGAAAAGATTCTTAGATACTTGGCTTCTGCCAACCTCGAAAACAAGTAGAAAGAGCGTGCGAGGGTTCCTGAGAATTTTAACCGATAATCAGATGGAGAGAAGATTAAATATTTTCCACCTATTCAAAAGATGCCTTTCTCCTTTCCTCTACCCCAGTTGTATGAGTTTGTCAAATACCACAGTATAAAAGAATGTCAGTGGAAGAGCATTTAGGGGATGAATGCCTTCAATAGCATCTGAGACAGATGCTGTGTCACTAAGTGCCCGGGACCCTTTTGGGAAGCAGAGCGACCAACAAAAGACCGGTTGGGTTCTGTTTGTTTTGGTTTGTTCCAGAAAAACATTTTTGATGAAACACACACACAAAAAAAGCTAGGGTTTTCTTAGCTTTGGGAATAAAGAAATGTGTAAGAACTGCACTTAGCAGGCATCAGCTCCTGAGTGCATGAAGCACTAGATTTGATCCTGTTTACATTGAAGTAACCAGAAAAAAATCCCTTATTTTAGAAGCTCACCTATTAACTTGCATAATTATTCTCACTCTAAGATGAGTAGCCAGACTTCGGTGAAAACAACACCAAAATGTCATTATTAAGACAGTCATTATGTTTCTAAATATATTTTTTCTGAGCTCACAACAGCTCAGAGAATGTTGCTTAAGGTGAAATGGAACAGAATTTGAAAGGATGTTGTAGTGAAAAACAAGAAATGACCATAGAATTGTGGTCTTCCTGGTGAGGAGCAGCTGAGGCAGTGGGACAACAAGCTGTTTCCCCAATGCAGGGCAGTCAGAGAGCCCTGGGGTGAGAGAAGACAGAAAATGAAAAAGAAAGAAGGCAGTGCCCCTCATCTCAGATACTTCAATCAAATACCTGCAACAAAATTCAGCAAACTAACTTCTGAAAGCATTACTGAGAGAAAGCCAGAACTGATAAAACACTACCATAGCAATGGTGACCAACAGTTTCACCAAGTAGGGTCTTGAGATCACTTCACCAATGGCTCACTCCCCCAGAATTTGTCTGCAAGTGATCAGAATGTGAATATTTGAGGAGATGCTTTGGTTCATCCTCCTCTTTCAGTCATTTTCCTGCTTGCATTTCACTAATGCTCATGTGGTTCCGTGGCTTTTCATTTTGAGTGAATGAGTGTTGCCACCCTTGTTGATGTGGTAGCTAGAGAAACTATCCATTCCTTCAAAAAAATCCTCAACCAGAAACAGGCCACCTACTCATTATTAGCTGGGGTTACCAGTTAAAAACATATGAAGGGATTCACATGAATGGAGGGCAGTGTGCATGTTTTATTAGTTTGAACAACAAGGGAATAGATGGATGAAAGATAAGGTAATGATTTGTGACAGGGGTCCAAAATTTGATTTCAACAATTAAATTACCCTTCTAAGAGATCCCCAAGGAAATCTATTAAAATACCATCTTCCCCCATCCCCAAAGTATACAAAAGCTGCCTAGTAACTGTCCAGTATCACTTCCTTTGTGACATGTTGGATGATTCCCAAGACAAAAACCATATGCTGTCCAATGAATGGTAGAGCAATCAACAAGGAAAGGCTATTCTTTAAGTTACTTGCCTCCCCCCCGCCAAAAAAAAAAAAAAAAAGAAAAAAAGAGGCAGTGAAACTAAGCTATGCAACAAAGTTTTCACTAGAAATATAGGGTTCAGTTTTGCTCATTAGTTTTTCACTGGATAATCAGTTATTCCCAAGTCAGAAAAAGCAAGATCACGTCCCTAGTAAGTGTGAGAGGAATTGCACTTGTGAGGCCATAATAAAAGCTCTGTACCAAAGGCAATCCCCTGTGTTCAGAGGAGCACGCAGCAGTGAAAACTGGGTTGGCTCATGTTTGATCAACTTATTAACCCTTTTATCAGTTCCCTGGGACTGGTATTGAAGCCTAAGCTTTCCCTTTTACCACCACTCTTTAGCTGTATTACACTGTTGTTATGCCTTTGGTTACCCCTACTGCATAAATATTGCTATTTAAACCCAGGAGCTCCAGTTGTGAGGCATGGAAGAGATTTCAACCAAAGAAGGTAGAATGAACTTCTGCACCATGACACAGTTAGGGGAGATTTTTATTTGACTCTACCTAGATATAGCTTTTGGGACTAAAAATAACACTTGCAGCCAAATGTGGAATGTGAAGCAAGACATTAAGCAATACAGAACTTAGACTTAGGTTCTTACATACCTACGTTGGACCTCAGGTGCCCAGTTTACTTACCACTGCATCTGGTGATGACAAGAAAAGAAGCCATGGTGCATCTGTGGCATCTTGAAATACCAGCATGGTATCTGATACTAGTAATCATGAGAGTGCTTTAACTACCCAGTCTGGCACATTTTCAATTCCAAGGCCTCCAATTCCATGCTGCTAATCAACAATCTCATAAAGCTTCTGCAAAATTCAAAAACAACAACAACAACAAAAAGAAAGACATTTTACATGCAATGATTTCGCTTAAGAAAAACTTCCAACTTTTAGAAAAACTAAAGAAATTTCAGAGACTACTATTTATACATTTTCCAGATACAGTTTTCCCTCTCTGATATAACATTATACTGAAAACCCCAGATCTGAACAACCGCTCAAACCTTTCTTCAGTCTGGCCCCAAATCTAGTTAGCATTCAGTTCAGAATATCCTGCTTTGACTGTGAAAAGGAGCAGTTACCTCTTTTATAAGCTGCTTTAGAGAGGGGGGGGCTGGAAAGGAGGAAAAGAAAAATTCTGTCCTTGAAAAGCTTGAATAGATGCATACCATTATGGCTCTGGTAGAAGTGACTGGGGCAAGTACCTGAAAACATATTCAGGCTAAACCCCATTCTGATTTACCAAAGTCAAGATTTTGCTCCATTGCTCCACAGTACACATCCGCACAGAAGTTTTTCAAAGATGCTGCCTAACCCCAGGGACAGGTGAGGTCCCTGTGTTAGTATTTCTAGGGATCCCTAAAGATGTTGTATTGAGCATGGGCATGCCCATGTCAGTCCTGGTGGCTGAAAGGCACTTTGATTACATTTAAACCTGCTGAGATTCCTTGTTGTGATGTTCTCCTGCTTATCTTGTCTGCAAGACCTGAAAATCAGTGTTCCCTGTGTCCATCTACCAGATCAGCCACACGCAAAATGCAGCAAGGGAGTATTTCTAGCCTATATGGTTCCCCGCTTAGCTTTTTTGGTTTCCATTCCTGCCTGCCTTTGTTTCCTCAGCCTTACTTACACAGTTTCAGCATCTAACTTGGGGCTGTGGATGACCCTAGATGATGAATATCCTGGGCCCTTAAAGTACAAGGTACAGTTTACGGACATATCTGTGAGCCCTTCACTCAACAAATCCCTGCATGGGGACTTGCTGTAGCTGGGACTTTGATTTCATGGTATTTATTTTACTGTGCTTCATAAAAATTTTACTGCAGGTGGTGACTCACCCAACAGTTATATGTGGTAATTACCAGAACAACTAGAACTCAAGATTTTCATGCAAGAGCTTGACTCCTCACAGTTGTATATACCACACATGAGTGAAATCAATGGGATTATTCCAGCCTAGTTTCGAACTAAAACCGGATCAGGCTCATTAATTTATACCCAAAATTTAAATAGAACTGAAGCATACTGCAGACAGTTGTTTTGCTTTGAGTATTCCTGCTTTACACCATGGGAGGCAAGAAGAAAAACCTGCCCTGCTGCAGTATTGGTTGGGTGTAACTACATTGAAATCAAGAGAGAAATGAACAATAGATAACCAGGAATTACACACAGCCCACTTTTCAGAGTTAGTCTCTTACAAATTCAGGAGGTCTTAATATGATAACAAGAAACCCAATATTTACCAAATTAGTGGTTTGTGACTGTTTTTGAGTGGCAATGACAGCATAAAACAAGGCATAAAAATATTCACAGTATTTTCCATTACCTTTGATGGTGAAGGCAGCTGTGGCTCTATACCCAAAACTTTTCCAGGAAATGTGCTTGATAGGCATGCAATACTTGGTACATTTATAACAGCCCAGGCCATATCATGGATACTGTCCCATTGGAAAAAAAACCAAGTAAAGCAGTTAATTATTTTTTTTCATTCAGATTATAGGCAACAAAAGAACTCTCTAGTCGATATACAGTGGACAATGAAATAGGACACCATTTCTTGGCACCTGTACTGAAAAACATCTTTTGCCATAATTGTGGTCTGTGACAAACTTAATGTTCTGGTGATAGACAAAAAAAAAATCACCTTTGCCTTTCTTGTGAACACTCTTTGTCACCAGCTTGCTAAAATGACTAGGAGGAGACTGTTGGATACTCAGAGGGATTTCCAAATGATCCTAAAATCAAATCCTTCTGACTAGGATTTAGCCTCAGGCAAAATCAACACAATGTGAAGTCCCTGGAACAGCAGACAGTAAGGAAGAGGTGGAAGTGTCCAGCCAGCTTTCTGCCATGTGCTGAGCAAACATCTGATGACACTGTTATGCACTGTGGTCACAACGCACTGTTTCCACATCACCCGAAGTGGAGCATTTGGAGGATGCCTTGGGTGTATTGAGCGTGTCCAGACAGTAGCCAGTACACAATAAATGAATGTCTGTTTTGCCTGACGTTCACGCAGGCAGGATTCAGCCCAGTCTCTTCAGATGCAGGGAAGAGCATGACACTGTAAAAGTAATACACCAAAATAAACAGGAACACACGTGCTCTAGCTGTGATTCTCCTTTGCAGCGTGACCCTGATAGAGTCATTACATCTTCAGGTGTCAGGTTTGCAGGTGTAAAACATCCATTCACTCCATTTAGCACAACAGGGGCTAAATGCTAACCTAACACGAATAACAAGCAGCAGGTGTACATTTCCAGTGAGCCTTTTGCCAGTCATGTTTCCAGTAACCAGGAAGAAATGGTGGTTATTCCTGTGAATGGAAGGAGGAGACAGGGTCTGGGAAGCTAGCTCAGGGGCACTCTGCCCCTGTGTCTCCCGGAGCCCGGCGACACAAGAGCTGCCTGTGCCTTCCCACAAAGCCAAGGGACCGTTTCCAAATCCATGAGCCAAAGGTGTGATTACACTTTTTTGGACACACCTCTGTTCCCCCAGTTTCTTCTTTCTACACCTCCTGTTCCAGCAGCAATCTCATTGTCTCTTATTTGTCCTCCACAGGATCTTTTCTTGTTTTACCCAGAGCAATGTCAGATTTTATTTCCTCTTCTTTCCCTCCATCCAGCCCCTTCGCC
>JAOXJM010000001.1:59708926-59762386 GCA_026413425.1 Tringa solitaria | reverse complement strand
TAAACTTCAGAAACTATTTGTATTTCACAGGCATTCACACATCATGCCAAAACGATGGCCCAAAAGTTTGGCCGGTAATCTCAACCCCAGAATTCGTGAGCTGATGATGAATGGCTGTGAAGCCTTTGTGATTGCTCAGGCTCCATTGTGGCTGGAACAATGGAGGAGGACACAAGTCTGGCTCAGGAGAGCAACGGATAAAACTGTTGGGGAGAATGGCGGGCTCCTGCCGACATGACCACTTGTTGACATTGAAAGGATTCAAAAACAAGTGAGCAGAAACAGAAACGATTCTGTTCGGCGAGGCTATTAGTTGCAACGTGTGGCAGTGGAGCGGTCACTCCTGATGTGTTTCCTCGCTAATGAGCCCTGAATGCCCTATTAAACTGGGATGCTATAGGCCCAGCGCCACTGGGGCAATGCTATGCATGAACGACTCCCCCAGCACCTATTGGCTGCCTTCATGAAGGAAGCAACTGGCAACACTCAGATTTAAACGGGGCTGACAGTACAGTTAAATGATCATTAATTAGAGTTGCTGAACAGATAGGGACTCAAAGCAATTCTTAATGACAAGATAACAGTCTAGCATTACTCAGCTTTGAGCAAGCTCAAGCTTGCACCCCATCTCGGTCTTTGTACTGTACAGACGGGTGTCAAATTGATTTTGGTTTCATTCATATATTCACTAACCATAAGAAATCCTGACTGTGTGTTGAGGCAGTACTAGAGAATTTTTTATGCAAATATGAAAATAACCCTGTGTTACAAATAGATTTTATGCAGAAAAGCTCACATTAGAAATATGGAAAAAGAACAATAGAAAGAATCACACATCTATTAACACGTTTGGAAACAAATCCATAAGGAAGCCACCACTCACCCTTTTTATGTGCTCTTTCATCGGCTTCTCTCCCCAGTACTTAGCATGCTCTATTCATTCAACCTTGCTCCATCCTTATAACTCGGACCCCTAGCTTGCTTGATCAGTCACTGAAAACTTATCTGGGAAAATAAGAAAACACAGCATCAAAGTATCAAGCACTAGAAGCAGAAAGTCAGAACGAGAAATGAACTCTCTGATTTGAGGGCATCATCTCCATCCACCAGCTTGAGAAGAGCCTTTCCCCAAGAGCAAATTATCTCCTAATCACCAACTTCTGGGCTGGTTGCATCATCCTGTGAAATAATATGTACGGCTCCTTCTTGCAACAGGATGTTGGATTAGCACAAGTCTGATTTCCTATAAGAAATGCCGTTCACTGAAAACTATTCTTGACTATATATTCTTATGGTGCTCCAAAAATACTTCATAAATACACAATGCAGTGCCTAAAGGCTTACAGGCCAGGGCACTTGTACAAGTTTCCCCCCCCTGGATTGAAGTGGTGAAAAAAACAACGTATATTTGTGACTACAATAGTGAAGATAAAAGTATTTGGTAGTGTATTTTTATTTGGCATTGAGGTAACAACAGGTTACGTAGGAGTGAGTGTATGTATATACATGACACTGAACTAGGAATATGTTTCTTGAAGAAAACGTAAGATTACATAAACTCGTAATAGTACATTATTCTGAAACTTCTTATAATTTTTTTTGCACATTTTAAGGAACAAAGCTATTGTAGAGAGGGAGGTAGATGAGAGATTGTTGCAGATTGTTGAGAAACTCACTTTAGGAATTATTATTTATACTAAATTCTGCAATATGATGCATATAATATAACAGTATTATATTATATGACTCTTAAAATATCTCCATATAGCATCTAATACAAACCCTGGTCCAGAGGCTGAGTCATCACTGAATGTAATTGCCAAGTAAACAAATTTTTGCTTTCATCTCTTCCCTCCTCATCCCTGTTCAAGGGAGTAGCCTTTTTAAAGGAAATAGCAATGTCGTGCTCTCATATCATCTAAGAAATGTGTCATTGTTCTTATCTGGTTTTTATTTCTTTATGGCAGATTTTCTCTGTTGGTTTTTTTTCTTATTTTCTTTGCAAATGAGGCAATGAAAGCTGATGTAAAGAGAGAGGGATCCTTTGCTCTAAATGAATGATCTTATGATGTGGACCGTATCAGTAACTAGTGTTGTACCAACTATAGGCTGGCAGTGCTAGCGCCATACAGTCACCAGCTGCTTCACATGCAGGCTCTGTGTGTGAGAGTGTGTGCATGTGCATCTTTGTAAGTCTTATTGTTAGGAAGGTTATATCAGTAAAAGGTTATAGCAGGAAAAGAAGAAAAAAAAAGGTATGGAAAACTTAAGCATTTAGTTTCATCAGAAAGATATATTTGTTTTAATCTCTTAATATGGCACAATAATCTTGTGGGTATTAATATTTAGGGTATTAATTTATCTAAAGGGAAAGAAGCTAAATGACAGTTAGGCCTGGGATTATGGGAGGAAGCTGGTTTTCCCTTTGGTAGCAGGGCAGCAAGCATTGCTCCACAATCACTGCTGAAGTGCAAAACTACTTGTGAAATGGCATATTGCTTAATAGGCTCCAAATCTTGCAAAGTATAAAATTTTCTGAGCTAAAGAGGAACCAGAAAGGTGATAATGCAAATCAAAGTAATATGATAGTATTACTTTTCACATAATGTGAGTCTTATCATGTTTCACTAATCAACAGGATGGATAGAGAGGAGGATGAAGCAGACTCTCTCCCTACCTCCCTCTTTGTCTCCCCTTCTTCCCCCAACAGTGCTGCCAGCATCCCTTCCATCACACCCAGGCTTGGCCGTAGAGGGTGACGGACTTACACATTTTGATCCATTAAATGCTGGCCCAGGGCATGGCAAAACTCACTCTGACATCATGAGGTTGGGGGTCTATTTTACACAAGCAGCAGGCGGTCAGCCTCTTTGTCTGGCAGGAAAGGCAGCCTATCTACATCAAATTCCAGCACTGAGACTCTCAATCAAGTCTGAATTTTCAGACATCCCAAGAAAATCTGTTCATTAATTTCTGACTTCTAGGCATTAAAAATAGCCTCAGATAGTAAATCTCAAGATTTGTTGAGCCTGTCATAACTAAAAACACCATTTTTTTTTAACAAACAAATTTTAGGCACTTCCCTGGAACTGTGAAATAACAGGGTTGATTGACAAAGTGAAAACGTAGCCTAAAACCTTGCATTCTTCTAGAGAGATTCACTGATTTTACAATTCCCTGGAGCTTTCTGTGACAGATTCTGTGGGGCTTTCCACAAGGCAGGTGAAAACATGACGGGGCCTTGTAAGAAACGTGATGAGAGGGAGCGAGATAGATACGGATTCAGCTGTTTGGGGTTTTATTGCTATTTAAAATTGTTACAGAAACTGTAAAACGACTGTGCTGCTGGACACTTACTTCAAAAGATTTGTAAATCAACTTGTTGTGGTAATATTTGTATAATAATCCCTATTTCACTTCTCCAGTTCAGGCCTCCATCACACGGGTGGTTGCTGCGATGTCCAGAGGTCCCAGCTGAGAGGGGCCCCAGGATGCTGGGCACAGTATGAACATATAGGCTTTGTTATGTTAAAGCCCACACAATAATTACATCCTCCTCTTGGTAAAGAGACCATTGAAGAGGAGTATTGTGCATTTGCTATTGTCTCTCCCTCCTTTGATGCCTGGGCTGAACTCTCATTAGGCCTAATTGGACATTTGTAACGTGCCCTCAGTGGAGGATACACCTGTGTGTTCCCTATGCCCGAGGACTGCCTGGGGAACAGGATATCTCCTTAGGGGAGGTTTTGGGGCCACGCTGTGTTGGCTGGCTGAAGACCTCCAAGGGCTGGCAACATGGGACCATGTCTGACAGTCCGCAGGAGCGGTGGCAGGGCCACAGTTGGGCTGCGTCAGGGTTAAGACCTCAGTCCCAGCAAGGCAGAGCACTGCAGCACCCCCGGATCCCCCTGTCCCTGATCCGGAGCAGGGGAGGGATGCCTCCTCCAAGCACAGTTTGTCCCAGTGGGTTTAATTCCTTCATTTTTTGTAAAGCAGTGATACAGCTTTCGGGTTGGAGTGCGCTTCATCCATGGCATGCAGGCACCCTGTCAGGCTGGGCTTATTTATAACAAAAACAAACAAACCTTGCTCTTTTGCATATGCTGGGGTCTGATTCAGTTGTTAAGAGGCAGAATAAATAACATTGCATTTAAGGCAAGTTGGGAGGCAATGCACGGCCAGCCTCCTTGACCCACCCAGTGTATCCGTTAGATATCTCCTCTGTTGATATAAACCTCAGCGTTCATTTAAACTCAGTCTGAAATGTAAACCAAAACAAAAGCAAAACCCACTTTTGTCGGGGAATATTCAAAGGAATGTCGTGTCAGCAAAGTTTCAATGAAAGCGAGGAGCATTCAGATGCATAAAACTGTAATGTCTCCAGTCCCAGATACTTCTGTACCATATGGCCAGAGAGAAGCAGATGGGCCGGGTCACAGCGGGGGAAGAGAGGGAGAGACTCGGGATTGTTATCTGACCCAGTGGGCCAACACTAACAGACTGTCCCCAGTGACCAGGCTATTATTATCAGAAAAAGCTGATAAGAATGTGATCCTCACATTTATTTGCCCTCAGGTAGTTCTCACATGTGACACCCGATCAAAGTGACCTTTTTTTTTTTTTTGCAGATGTTTATTTTGGGGCTGGAACATTTGACTCACAAAGAAGCAGCGGATTGTGCTGCACTTGTCTTTTATTGATTTTAGATGCAGGTTATTGCTATCTGTTTACTTGCCTAAAGTTCAGAAAGCAGCTTGTCTAAACAAGATAAATTCAACAACAAATAATGCAAAAAGATTATTTTAAAAATTATTATTATTGTTGTTACCTGCCAGCGTAAACATTAGCCCAGCAAAAATAAAGCAGAACAGCATGGTTCCTGTCAGAGAAATCCTGAGCTGTCTGATAATGATTTCAGCAGGAGATTTCTATGTTCCTGTGTTTCTCGGTTAGCTGCCCTCTATTAGCAATAAGAAAAGTTCCCCAAACTATTAGATTGCAAGGCAGAGTTACCTAAACACCACAGGAAAAGAGTTTTGGGGGTATTATTACAAGCAAAAAAAGGTACAAAATTGCATGAAAAATACTTGCTTAACAGAGTCAGGGACAGAAGTCAGCTATTTCTGGTTGTGATTCAAAGATGCTAAATATTTCACCAGAGTTGCAGAATGGACCCATTAAGGGTAGTTACACTGCAGGTTTTACTTGGGAGTAGAGGTTTTTGTGGTTAATTTTATGGCTTTTCCTCTCCAGCACCTTACAGTCCTCAGCTGATACCTGCCTGAAGGGGTAAGTACCAATATTCTCAACTTGGCATCTAGGAGACACAGCAGAGGAGAGCCCAGCATCTGCCCCATGGTGCAGAGCTCCTGGCCTCTGGGATCCTGGCAGCAGCCCTCCCAATCACAAACCCAGCCTTGCTCCCATTGTTGAAAGGGTGCCATGACCATGAGGGATCAATGGTCTTGCTAGAGTCAGGTCCCCCTGTCCTTTCAATACTGGGCTTTGGACAGCGCTGTGAAATACCCAGTGTGCCCAGCTGAGCAGTGGGCTTCATGAAGTGTCTGGATCTCCTTCAGCAACTGGCCCGAAACCAAACTGAGTTTATACAGACCGTTCAACAGCTACCAGATAGTCACAACTTTTGGTGACGAGTGACCTTGGCAGCCTCCCATTGGTTATGTGGAGGTGAAAAACACCCTGAACCTCCCATGTCCTCTGAGACACTGCTATGAACAAGTAACACACGGAGCAAAACTGCAACT
The DNA here is from genome assembly GCA_026413425.1 of Tringa solitaria. Lineage (NCBI taxonomy): Eukaryota > Metazoa > Chordata > Aves > Charadriiformes > Scolopacidae > Tringa > Tringa solitaria. Next base: position 59,756,621 of record JAOXJM010000001.1, on the reverse strand, counting down.
GTGTAGGCATGGGCCATGGCACATTGCCCAAGCAACAGCTCCCTAACCTGTTCCTTTTTGCCCTCTAACAGCTCTAAAAAAGGAGAGATTAAATTCACCCCTACTAAAAATATGAGCAACTGAATCATGCTCCCTGTCCACTTTAATCTGCTGGCCAGAGATGATGGGAAAGTTTGCCCTTTCCCATTTGGGGAAGCCAGGTACCAGTCATCAGCAACCACCCACAGCACTCCTTTTATCATAGAATTATCATAGAATTTTGCAGGGCCACAGGTGCGATCAACAAATGTGCTGCCACCGGGGAGGGAAGGGCACCCCTACCTTTCTCCCTCCATCCCAGCCACACTATGCTGTGCACCCAGAAACAGTTGTGACCTAAGAATAAAACGTTTATTTTTAACAGGTGAAAAAGATCATGTTTCAAGTCTCTTTTTCTACACAAAATAAAAATGAATAAAATGATCATTTCACTGCTTGGTATCTCCAGCCAGCTGGAACATTTACCCAGGTTCCTTTTGCCCAAGACTCCAACTCTGGAGTTCCTTTTGTGGGAGTTATTTCATAGCTGTGACACTTGGACAAACAAGAGGCAGAGACAGAGAAACCAATTTTACAACAATGATGCCATTTGCTCATCCCATTCTAAGCTAGTTTGTAAAAGGAAGATTTTGCTGACCAGACATTGCTGTCTGACCTTAAGCACAACTAACTAGTTATTATGGGCTGCAAAAGAGGAAAGCTCTGTGTCCAGAATCTCCAAACCTTATTAAAATGGCCATTTGGGACACTGTCCTTCAAATTAAAACAGAGAGATTTATTGCTGCTAAATGACATTATTAGTACTCACAGAGCATAGGCAGATCGTTACGGCTTGCTGAGCTTGGAGTCACCAGCTGACCTCTTTGTTGCATCCTCCCCTTGATACAACATCCTTGGGAAACAGCACTTGCATAGAGCCAAGGAGATTTGGCAGGGAGAGGGATGGTTTTCTGTGTCCCAGAGGTGCTATGGAGGGTCTTTGGGGTCTCCTTGTATTACAGCTCTGAATGCAGGCTGGAGATGTGATGAGGAAAGGGGTGTGTGTCTGTGTGTATATGTGCATCTACATATGGGCAGAGGCAGCCAGCAAGGGGTAATTGAGCTCTTCCAACAGAATTTTGACCATTCAGGGTAGTGTATGCCATTTACCAGTGTTTAGGGCTGACGGCTAGCTCTGGGTTAGGATCCAATGCAAACTATGGGTGAGAACACATTTTGCTGAGAAATATATACTGTAATTATTCTTTGCAGACATTATGGCCTGGAATTCAAATTTTCTACAAGTGGCTTCCAATGGGACAAGTATTCCTAAACTGCAGGAGCAGGTATAGAAAGCACATCCCCCATCTGTATGGGTGCCAGAGCACCTCTAAGAGGGGAAAGGGGAGATTTCTTTTCATTTTCCACTTCTGGACTTTCCCCTCTGCTGATAACTTGGTATGGCTCCTACTGAAAATGAAGGTTATTCAAGATAATTCAAACATCTGTGGGCTAAAAGAAGTCCCCAGAGTCCCTGTTGTGAGCACATGTGTGAGGACATGGTACTTCTGGCTGTACCCCAGTGGAGCTGGTGGCCCTGACATAGGAGACACAAAGCACTTACCTCAGCTGTACGCTTCCTGCTGGGGCAAGTGCCCAGCTCTCTTATGGTCCTAGGCAAGATTTTAGCCAGGTTACATAGACTGACATATAAATACAGCATAGTTTCAACAGGAAGCTATGAGAAGCCAAGCTTCAGACTCAATTCTCCATTTACCTTCAGTTCAGTGTAAGATCATTTGCCCACATCTTTACTTTTGCACTTTTCTGCCCCTGCAGTACATTGGTCTAGGCATTATATTTTAATTTAATCTAATTTATTATTAAAAATAACATGTCATCTCTGGTTTGAATATTTACTTCATCAGAAAAATCTTCCATTGACTGGGCAGACACATAAATATTTCTGAAAGGTAAGCATCTAGATTTCTGGGAAAGGGAATGATATGTCCAGAAACTTCTTAGAGATGACAAAAAACTATATAAGGGTGAGAAAACTGTGGTCACTTACAAGAATTCTTTTTATATATACATACAGAAACAAGAATGACAAAGAACAAAGAAAACAGAAGAGGTAAAGAGGGCAAGAAAATGAATTCCCAAGTGTTAAATGCTTAGAGACAGAATATTGGTCATTTAGTGTAAGGGATTTCCCCTGCTAAACAGGAATGCAATAGAAACAAAAATCAAAATTTAACTCTGCTCAATATACATTGTCCCAGCTTGATGCTGCAAAGTACTTTTCATTACAAGCCAAAAGAACAGCCCTCACTGATGCTTAGTCAAATGTCTCAATTTCTGGATTAAGCTGTCCCATTGTTTTGAAGCATAGTTATGGCTTAGAGATCAATGGGACATAGACTATCCTAATCTACTATGAACAGCCTGTAGCGGCGAAGGGATACTCTGCGCTAGAGAGCCATCTAAGTCTTCTAATTACTTCGGCTACTGATAGATTGGCTCTTACCCCCTTGAATTCCTTTGTCACCGAGGAGTTAAAATTCATGAGCGTCTATGCCACTGAATACTTACTCCAGTGCTGCTATTTTCTGCGCCAAGCTAGCCATCACCGCAAAGAGTCGGAGGTCTGTCAGGCCATCTGTTACATAATAGTCAACAATCTCTAAAATCTGGGGAAACAGAGATGGAGAGAGCAAAGATGATGAAGGGTTTAAAAAGAACAGATTGCTGCCTTGCTTGGAGGGGAGGGAGGCAGGGGGAAGGGGGAAGGGGGGAAGGCCGGATAATAAGCCCTAATGGAAGCAGAGTGAAGCCCGATTAGTACAGCCAGCAAAACAACCCCCCAAAATATTAACGCTAGTCACCAAGGAAGTTGACAAGGACATCAGGCTGGTGAGAAAAAAAAATGGTGCTTTGGGGCAGAAAAGCTGAAGGAGACCGTGAAATATTACAGCTATAATTTAGGAATTACTATACACAACTAGGCCCTGAAGACTCTTTGAGAACACCCTCTAAATCAGTAAAGAAGCTCACGACAAATCTTTTTGTCTCTTGGTATTATACCACACACTCTCTGGTGTACCACAAGAAAGTAACTGTAGTTTTTTCCTTCTGTTCCTTGTCCTTTCCTCCTTTCCCCCTCTTTGCAAAGGAGGTGTTTGCTGATTTTTAAGGCATTGGAATGGTGAGGACTTACAAGTGGGGCTCAGTTACCTCATATTTGTCTTGCCACATGTCCACGTTTTAAACAGGACTAACTATAGCCAGTGCAAACAGTTCTCGGGAGACGTATTATCCATTTAACTGCCTCTGCAGCAATTGAAATAGTAATAGCAATAACACTGGCCGGGTGAACCACCCAGCTGTATTAAAACTCTCCTATCACAAGCTGACTTTTCTGCTCCATCCAGCTCAGTTCAGTCTTACACTTGCTCCACTCGCTAATGCTTGCAGAGCTTACTCTACCAGAGATAAGCATAGTGCTAGTGTTGTCTTGGTCTTCTTCGCATATGAGGATGTGCTTCAGTCTAGTTGCACTGAAGGTCCACCATTAGATTTGGAACTCCCTCCAAATGGATGTCCATTCAACAACAAGGTCCAAATTTTACCCCCATACTCTCTTGCCGTGGAAGTGAAAGACTACTGGGAATTGAAGGCCCTACAGCACTTTTAAGCAGCTTCTGCTTGAACAACAATGTGAAACAATGATCAGGCTTTCGGTTTTGGTTTTGTGAGCCCTCTGTCTTTCAGGGGCTGACTGCTATCCACAGAGGTTCTGTGGCTTCTCACAACATGAAAACACATGATCTTAACTCCCGTAAAGTTCATATGCTTCAGAGCATCTCTAAAGACCAAATTGGAGTCATATGTTGCTCTCTGGCTCAGGCATTTTATCTTTTTATCCCTCTGAGCTTTCCAAATAATTTTTAAACTATAGCAGAAAACATAATACATGGCTGATGAGGAAGGGAGAGAAAAGGGATGTTTCCTGAATGCACATACCTGAACAACTAAAGATGAAGGGATAACTTTGCTGGTTAACTTTTCATATGGCAGTAACCACTGCCAAAGCAAATACATCATAATGGGAGTAATTAAAATCTACGCTCATTCATTCATTGTTGCTACTATAGGGAGAGGTGGTTTATTAACTGAGATCTAAGTGCTTAGTGTAATGTATCCCTGTTAGCTGTATCAATGGATCACGTAAGGTAATGCTGACAAATGGAAAAGATGAGCTCTATAGGTCTGATAAAAATAAAAAATAAATGCAGGTGCTGCTGAACTGGATTGTCACTGTGCAACATGAGTTGTGTAATGATGTTAGCCCTGGCGCCTGCCATAGAGCTGATGCTTCAGAATACTAACATCAAGCCACTTGATATGTGTTTGATGTCTAAACAAGTCACATCCTCTGCAGAGAGGAGCAAATTGCAATGGAGACTGGCTGCAGGGCTTCAAGTTTCAGATAAAAATCTATCCAGATGAATTCCGTGCAAATAATTTGTCCAAAAGCCTTTCTTCTTTAAATCATATGAAATACATGATTGGAGCCTTTTTTCTTTTTTTTCTTTCTTTCTTTTTTTTTTTTTTTAAGCATCCAAATAATTTGGTCCCTGCTCTGGTGCTAAAGCCTTGTCTAACATTTCGTGCTGGGAATGCAAAGCAGGGCACTAAGTACAGTAGTACAAATAACACTTTATTTACAGTTTCATGGCTTTCAGATTTCCTGTCTCCATAATCACTTCCTACTAATTTCCTTCTGTTTTGTTTGAAATGGTAGTCTTTTCAAAGAAAGTGCCCAAAAGAAACAACGCCTTTGTAAGGTTTGGATTAAATCACGGGGGTTTTTATACTTCTTTTTCTTGATGTCTGTATTTCCTAGTACCGGTTTTCTGTATTAACAGAGTTTGTGCTGTATGTCTGGATGGTTCAAACAGGATCACGATAAGAGAACCGCAAAAAGGCCAGCAGTGAAGGGCGGAAGTCTCAGCTGGAGGAAGCTGGCACAGCTCCACTGATGTACATCAGCTACAAAGCAGAATCATTTGAAGAGCCAAATGTTTTAATGCTGGACATGAAAATATTTCAGCACTACTACGAAACTTGGAAAATTTGCTGATATTTGAGCATGTACAAAACATTTAGATAAATGTCTGTGTTGTAGAAAATAAATAGAAGCAACTGACACAGAGGCGGAGTTGCTATACAGGGAGACAAGTTTAGTCTGAAATTAAATCCACAGAGTATTTGACATATTTTTATCTTGTCTAGTGGTTTCAGTTGTCTAATGAGTAACATCTCCTACAGCTATATTTAGACTCCTCTACATTATGCCAAGTTGGCCGATCAAAATGGGACAGATCCCAAATCCCCTGCCACTTTTCAAAATGTAGCTATCAATTGAAAAAAGAACAAAATTTGTGCAAAGACATAACACTGAGCAGCACGAGTAGACTGCACCCTTAGTGTCCCAACTAAGTGTTCCTGTCCCAACTACTTGACCAAAATTGCCTGTATAACAACCAAGGCAAAAATTCCATTTCCACTGCTGATGTCTGGCCTTCCCCTTCTTTCAGAGCTTAGATTTCTCCCCAGGCCTTTCAGACCGTTAACGCTACTGTTACTCCCAAAACTGAAGAAAAATAAATTTACATTATTTATTAGTTGAGTTATGTACGGAATTGTTTAATAAAGAAATATCTCAAGTGCCAGTGCTGCTGCTGGCCAGGTTTATTTCCTTTATTTAAGGGGAGCTTTAACCAACCAAATATCACAAATAAACAAAGGTAAGAATACTGGAAGTATTTGCCATGCCCTCTCATACCTTTCCAGGAATGGATCTGTTGGCTTTACTTACTCTGGAAGTCAGTGCTCCTGAAGGGGCAATCAAAACTTGCCAATGGTTCAAGTAGTGATCTCCATCAGTATCAGCCTGGAAAGACACTCACAATATTTTCAGAAAATTAGCCAGTTGCCTCTGGGCAAAACTCCAGTGTCTCAGAAGTGTGGCTTTGACAATGTGTAGTTAAGCTCTGCTTTTATTGTTCAAGATGAGGCAAACCCTCAAAACCTCTCACTCTTTCCCTCCACTGAGCATGAAAGCACAGTAGTTAAGCTTTTTTTGGCTCCACACCACCTTCTTCACCAATTAGCCATTCCCCAATACATAATACAACAGAGTAGCAGCAGAACTTTGCAAATTAAAAAATCCTGTGAAAATGAAGAAATGCTGAAAGAAAGGAGGGAGTTGACATCTGTCTATGACTTGCCATTATACTGAACTAACACACACTGTAAACTCTATAGCCTTTCTACAGAAACACTAATGTTCATTAAATTTCTCAGTGAGATGATGTATCAGATATGTCTAGGCACTGCAGAGCCTAAACATCTTTATGATCTTCTGGAGAAAACATGCAGACAGAGAAAAAAAATTTGAACAAGCAAGAATGGATATGTTTTTTAGTCTCTTTTACCCAAACCAACTCTTTTTACTTCAAATCGGTTCACATACAAGGCTATTACCTTTTTCCTTTTTTTGTCACCTCAGGCACCTCTCATAGTGCACTCTCTCAAACCAACAAGTCAGAGGTCTCCTATGCCCCCTCTGACATTTCCCTGTCTGAGACCACAACCCTTCTCTTCCCTTCCCTTTTCTCTTTCTACAGCCTAGATAGCCTTCCTCAGCCTTCAAAAAGTGCCATCCCCACCTCTTCAACAAACCTTTCAAGGTCTTCTATAAATCTAATGGGCCTGGTCACAGCTCCTAGCAGAGAAAGAAACTCTGACAGCACCTGATAGTCTAGAATAACTCAGGGCATCCTGAAATAAACAGCATAGCTCCTGTCATAAATCTTCAGCGCTTACCTGCCTGATTATAAGGAGCATCCAGCTTTTGACTGGAAAAGACATTGTGATAACCTACAGCACTCTTAAAAGATTCAAAAGATCCAAGTCATGCAGGACATGATAGTCATGTCTGCCTCACAAACTGGAGGCAGAGATCCCACAGCTGATGGAGACCTGGACTTGCTGTACCCACTTGTTCTAGTGTGCTGCAGCCTACGCCAACCAGCATCAGTCTGGGAGCAACCGATCCACAGCCAGGGCAATGACTGTGCACTTGAATCCACAGACTTTTCTCCCAACAGGACACATTAGGTTGTGCACCTTTTAACAAAGCTGTTGAGTTTCTGGGCCTGCTTTGTTTCACGCTCAGCTGCATTTGCTCCCTCTGGACCACAGATCCTTACATGTCCTATTTCGAAGACTGCATGAATTCCGATAAGTAAATGTGCCCAGTGGAGAAAATACGTTCACATTGATGGCTTGTGCTGTTATTACACTTGAACCTTTACCAGTCTCATCTTAGTCAGACTGATATACTGACCTATATATGCTCTTTACAGAATCACTATAAAACATTTCCTCTTCAGATTCAATAGTTCAAGTAGGACATGGTTTGGGATTTAGAGCTTTCTTAAAAGTTTGTGTTCATTACTCTGTTAACTAGTTCTCCAGGAGTTAGAGCAGAATTGAGATCAAAGCTCTGTCATTGTAGGGATAGTAGGAAAGGCTTTGCTAAGGAATAGCTTAAGTAGGGGCAGGACTGACATCTTAGAGACTTTTATCAGCGTCTGCTGGTGCTTTGAACCTCCCCAGATAATTAGTAGTGGCAATAAAAAATCAAAACAAAAAAACCCAAAAAACCAACAATCTAGCTAACAAGAAAAAGAAACCAAACCCTCGCTCCATGTTGAAGCATTTCTTGTTCACAATCTATGAAAATCTTTTGTTGAAAAGGGTATAAACACTACTGCTATAATGCAGAGACTGGGCAAAAATAGCATAGTTTGTGCTTTATGGGGAAAGAGAGAGACTGAGAAGGAAATCAGAAGGTGCTCTGCACTTCTTATAACCACAAAGCCGTGAATTCTCTCCCCTGCTCTCAAGTTCACCAGCTGCACTGGTTTATGCTTGTGGTTCAATCAGGACCATAATGTAGCATTAGCATTGAGGGAAAGAAGCACAGAAAGGCAGCCTAGAGTGAAATAATAGTCTCAGGGATAACCTGAAACTTGAGCATCCTACTTCAATCAATTCTATATCCCAAGTAAGAAACTTGTAAGGGTGAAAGCTTAGCAAAGTCCTTCAAATATGCCTTTGATCTGTTCAGATGCTCAAGGGAGAGTCCAGGGCCAGAAACCTGGCACCCAAGGGAGCCTTTATCCAGAGAAGGGTGTTCTGCAGGTCTCCATTGAGTGAGAAGGGCAGAAGCTGTGTGGGAGGTGTTCCCCAGCTGTGGAGGGATGCAAACACTTTGCTGCTGTCCTAATATTTCACACTCCGGTCCAGGCCACAAGACAAACAAACCGGGTGTTGTTTCAACTGTCTCATTTGCCATGGTCTAACGTTACAAGAAGTGAAAGAAAACCTTAGCACCCCCTCCCGCCCCCCTCCTTGGACCAATTGAGCTGTCACTGTCTGCAGAGAAAGTGATTGTTCAGTCGAAAACACATTTCGGGCCCGATGCAAACTGAACAGTCTTGAAAAGTGGAGTTTCCTTTTGTGCCTGCCCTCCAAGGAAAGTGAAAGGCGGCAAGAGGAGAGGCAGGAGGGAGGGAGGTGACCACTTTGCACCATCAGCACTCCCTGCTGCCTGCTCCGTAGCCTGCCCTCGACAGGCAGCCCCAAAGGCAGCATGCTGTGGACTTCCCGGCAGGGTGAGCAGTCCTGTGACAGCAGTGACAGATATTTTCAGGCGAAAATGTTCAGAGGGAGTTGGAAGGAAGCGATGGGAGCTTCAAAACCAGAGCTTTGCTAAGCAGCAGGTTGTAACCTTCGGTTAAAGTTTATCTTCCAGAGGTTGGTAGCTTAGCAACGAGGATTATTTTTCTTTTGTTTTATACACACAGAAGAAGCTGCATCAGACATGTCAGAATACAGATGTGTCAAGGAATCAGGAGAGAATCACCAGGGAACTGGGATTTGCAGCAGAGGTGAATGGGGATGCCCCTCTCCAGCAAAATGAGACTTTTCTTCACACGGAAGAATGAGATCGTCAGGAAATGGAAAGGATTTTCAAGATCCTGTCCAGGCTGAGGTCACTCTCATTCAATTTTACCAACTAATAATGCTAAGAGCCTGTTGTCATTTTTAAAAATGTCCATGAAGTCTCCTTAATGGAGTTGGCTTCCTATTTTGAGGAGAATCTCAGGATACTAAAGCTCACACTTTAATTTGGATGCAGAATAATGTAATGCATGAGAAAAAACTAGGAAAAAAAAAGCAATTCATATACTCAAGTAGCAAATAACTGCTCTGCTATCATACAAATTGGGGATTTGTGTCTTCTTTTCCTTTTGGAGCATAAGTGGACTATTGATCTCTGCCCCCATTCAGCATCTTTCCAGACAGCATTTTGCACTTCAGGTTCAGTACTGAAAATCAACAACGGAGAAGCTGTCACATCCCATCACATCAGTTCCTTCACTTGCTGCCTTGAGAACCTGCCTACATAGCCAGTATTCCTTTCTGCTCAAGCCAATAAATGTTTTGATGGCTGACTACCAGTGCATTTCACAAACTCTTGTCGGAGACTGTACAGTAGCAGAAAGGAAAAGATGCCGTAATTGCTTACAAGTGATGAGCTCAGGTTCTTACTATACAATTACATCCCTTCCCACTGCTAATGAACTTTTTATATAGTAAGTGTTGAGTAGTGCAGGGGAAAGCATGCTTTACACAGCCAGACAGATTAACAACTCCGACACTGTTGCACAGAACACCCTATGCTCCAATAACTTTTCACTCTGGAAAGGTGAGAAATCAAAATTCTCCACATTTTTCTGTTCAGCAAAACTTAAGGCAAGCAACGTAGGGGTACCCTACACCAGCGGGAGCTTGGGGGATCATGCAGTGCCCCCATGGGACTCTGCCTGCTCTCTGTGCACCAGCAAGACATGCAATGGACAAGGCAGGGCTCCATAAAAGAGGGGGACTGTCACCATTAGTACAAGGACATTCCTCTTAAAAACTCTGAAAGAGAAGCAAACTGCTCAGCACTGCCCACCCCAGCTAGACAAATTTGTGCAAACAGCCCTCCGACCACAGGTTGACACAGGTCTTAATGACAGCGGAAGCACCACGGGGTCATTTGCACACAGATGAGTTGGGCCTGGCAGCACATTAGGGACTAAGGCTTTTGTTAGACTCTGCCACAAAGATCTCGTTGTTTGGAAGTGTGTTTGAGCAAGCTCAATTGTCAGCGTGGAAACTGATGTCACTGTGTGACTGGAAAACATAGTCCCTTCTTCATATGCAGTCACCATAGTGCTTTTCACCATTTTGGAGAACACTGTCTTCAGCAAAATAACATGGGAGTAACTGTAGGGGAACTTGGGAAAACACTAGGATCAGTTTGCCAACTCCTAACATTAAAATGTCTTAAAGCAGACCCTTCAAAACCATAAGTCTTGCGAGTATGCCATGGTGCTTCATTTTTTTTTGCAGGGGAAAGTAGAAGTGTTGGCATATTGCTATATTTATTTTTATGTATTCAACTTCTCTCTCCCCTAGACAAATGCACACCTTTCATAAATTAGGTGATATACAACAACATATGTTTTGTCAGGTTTCACAGACATTTATCCTGGGAAATGCAATAGTTCTACTTCTTGCAAGTGCTCCCAACAAGTAGAAGGTCCCAGCAAATCTGCTGTGGCATCTCACCTGAGAAAAATGTCAGTGTCCAAATTCATTTCACCCAAAGCTTTCAAAGGATCGGAAACATGGGAGTAAACGTTCACACCTAAAGAACTTCATCGGACTCAAAACTGCCAACCTGCGAGATTAAAGTCTTCTATAAGCAATCATCCATGCCATCAACAATTGAAATTTTAGGGCCAAGCTTGTTTTCTTGAAAGAACAAGCTTGTTTTCTTAAAGCAAACTGTGATAATTTTACACTTCTGCCAAAGGGTCTTTTATCTCTGCAGCAAGGTAAAAGCACCTTAGTTACTCAACATACAACTCAACAAAGTATCCCCACCTTAATGTAAAAGAGATAGCTATCACTAATAGGCCCACTTTCTTAAAAACACAGACCAAAAGGTATGAATCAGCACCCAACTGCAATGCCAGACTCAAAATTCTGAATGAAAAGTGACTCCTACAATTATAACTGTTCCATCTTTAAAAAAGTAGGTTGAGAGGATAAGAGGAAAGAAGGGCATGAAAAGAAACAGAGGAAGGAAAGACATCTGTGTCATAACGTGTATTAGATTTACCGAAGTCAGAAATATTCTCAGGATGAAATAACCCTGTAGTCCCTTTCCCCTTCCTGGCCAGCAGCACCAGACTCAGGTGAGCAAACAACTAGCAGGAGAAGTAGTCATTAAACTAGCAAAAGGTTAAAAAGGAGAAGGATCAGAGTCTCTCATAGAACTGGAAGTCATTGAGGACTGGAGGGGAAAAGTTCAGATGAATGTCCAAAGGCACGTATTTCAGGATTAAGAATAGGATTTTTTGCTGTTAGGCCAGGATGTGTGAAATGCAGGCAACAGAGAAGGCAGAAGTTCATGTGGGATCGGCCAAGCAAGAGAGAACTATGAGCCAGAAATATGATGCAGATGTGAAAAATGCGATGTAAGGTCTGTTAGGGGAGAATATTTTCAGTAGAGAATCACTAGTAAGTAGCAGCGGAAAGACTGTCTGTGCTGATGGCTGGAGGTCTGGTTACCCCCCTTCCAGCCTGTCAGAGCTTCCCTGATCACCCCAATGGTCTCTGCCACTGCTCCCTAGCTCCTGGGGGCTGCAGTGAGGGGTCAGCCCTGACAGCACCGTTGGCTAACCTTGCTGGTCTGATTGCCATGGAAAGGACAGCAAGGAGCCTCATTGAGGCCTCAACCCATCGGCTCAGGAGCTGTGTTTAAGCTCCAACACTTGCCCTCGGTCCCCGCCAGAGCTCCATTGTTGACCCTGACCTGTGGTCTGACTTCTTGGCTTGACCTCAGACTCGCCTCATTGCTATGGATATGTCTGCAATCACTGGGCTGTGTCTGACCCCGTTGACTTCTGGTGGACATGCCCTGCTCACCTTGCTTCAGCGCTGTGGGACAGGGGCCTCGCCAGTGAGGCCACTGCCCTGCCCACCATGTCCTCGTCCTCGGTTCCCAGCTCCCCTGCCCTTGCTGCACCTCGATGCAGGAGGAGATGGTCACCCCGGAGCAGGTTCAGGGTGATGAGAGGAGCATGGGGGAAACTGAAGGGGGCTTGTTTTGGTCAGCCTTGCGAACTGTCTCAATAAATATCTCCGAGGTAAGCAGACAGAAAGAGGAACAACCTAAATAAGCAGGCAATGTTAGCATGAAAACAAACATAATCTGGAAATTAAGCACAGATTTCTTGCCACCAAAGAAAAATAAAGTCTGGGTCTTTGAAAGCCTGCTAATCAGTGCAGAGGAAGCAGGCATGACAACTTTCAGAGGGAGCCCAAGCAGCTCGTGGAAGAGATTATTTGAGACGGAGAGTGAGGGCCAGACCCAAGCTCTCCTTTATGAAACCCCTACAGGAGCACAGCGATGCTCAGCCCAACCACCGAGGCCGGCATCAGGCTGGGAAAGGGGGTACCTGTGCAGACCAAACTCTTTCTTCTCACTTGCCTTTCCACCACCATATTTTTGCCTCATTTCCCTTTTCCACACTGTGTATTCCTGGCGTTGAGGCTGCACCACGGTTGGCTAAGGGGAAGGAGGTAGAAATCCCCATTTATCTTTTTGGTAAAATTTTCTCTCATCTTAAACCCTTTTTTTTTTTTTTTTTAATATTTAGTGCTACCATGTTCATTTTAGGTGCATCTGATTCATTCCTCACTTCTTTACCTAGCAAATACTGAAGTTAATTACAGTCAATGTGCTTCCTGCAATCGACCATTTACTCTGCACTGTTCTCTCACGGTGAGCTAAAGAGAAAGCCTGAGTCCATTTTTGAAATCCTCATTCAAATACTGCTTTCAGTCAAGCAGTTTAAAATTGCTTTTGGGGAGGGAGAGGAGAGGGAGGGGGTTTGGGGGGAGTGTGGTCTTGTATTTGGTGGCTGCTACGCAGCTGGAACAGCACAGGGAAGGAAGGGCCTGGTTTTTACTATCCATAGTAGGGAATTTAATTTAAGGCTGATATGTTGCTGGTTGGAAATATGTATTAAATACCCAGATGCAAGAGAAATGGGTACAGAAAACAGAAAAATAAACACAGGATATTGGCTCATCTCTTCAGAGGGCTGATTTCCCAAACCTGGCACATTGGCGATTCACTGCCTGCCCTGATTTTGTGTGTCACTGATTTGGCTAGAATCTAAACACAGAGCTTCACAGTTATTGAACCACTGTCCCAGACCCAGCCAAGGCTGAACACAAAGCAGGCCTGAACAAACCAGCAGGCAGACTACAAAGGAAAAGCAATTGTTCTGCTTAGCAGCAGCACTGTTTCTGCTATGCTTAGCATCAGAACAAGTTAATTTGGGAGCACAATCTTCTTAAAAGGAAGCGTTGCTCAGCCCAGCATCCCTAGGTTTCATGCGGTGTGCTGCCCTTTTCACCAAGGATGAGCCATGGATGCTCATGATGTTATTTTTTTACTACGCAAGTAGTATAAAAGCTTCTGATAAAAATCAGTTCTCCTAAACCTCTGGTTGGCATCTTGTTAAAAACTGACATCATATTCGCCTGTCATCATTGGCTCTTGAGGAAGTTTCTGCCATGATTTAATAAGCAAGAGGAAGGATTTTACTATTAAGACAAAACAATAAACTGCAATATCAAAACACTAATACAATTTTTCTCCAATACTCTTGGTCTAAAGTACTTGGTCTTAACTGACCCTTTGGAGAGGCAAAAAAAGATCATCATGAGTAAAAATCATGGCCAAAAATTAAAGACCAGAGCCTCTGAATGCATGAAAACTGCCTGTGGATCCATCCTGGCTAACGGAGCTACAGAGACCACCAGTTCAGCATCCCAAGAGCCATGAGCAGGAGCAAGCAGGAGGTACCTGCAGCCCACAGACTCACCACGCTGAGACCCCCAGTAGCTGGCAGGGGCCAGAGGAGCCCTCAGGGCGAACAAACTTCCTTGGCGCAGGGGGATGGAGGGAACCCTCCTGCCAGCAGCTCAGCGCCAGCTCCCACCTCCTCTCCACAGGCTGTGCAGGCAGCCCTGGCAGGAAGGAAGGGACACGGCCTCGTCTTTGCTGCAGTGACCATCTTCACGTGCTTTCACATTCCCCGGGGCAGCCAACATAAATTAAAGCAACGTTCAAACCCCTCTAAGCCGTTCAGGGCACCCACGTCTGGCTGCCAGAGATGCAGCCTGCACTTGGCACTCGCCGGTGGCTTAAGACGTGAACTCCTTGGCTGCTCCTTTGCTCTCCGGGGCGAGCTGCTGCGGAGCTGCGCGCCGCCGTACACTTTGTCCTCACGCCTTTTTGTGAGGCAACAGCCCCGCAAAACGCCACAAAAGGAGAGCAAGCAACCCCTCGGACCCGGTCCTCCTCACCTGCCTGGGAGCGGGGGACGCCGCGGGGGGACGCAGAGGGAGAGGGTGAGACCCCCCCTGCCTGCGCAGCGGCGGAGGTCTAAATCACACGCCGGCCTCATTCACCGGAGGCAGCCAGCTGCGCTAAAGATGAATGAAGACCTCGGAACACGGCCCCACGCGCGGGCGGGTGCTGTGCGGGCAGCCCGGGGGCCAGCGCTGGCCCTCAGCCGTGCCAGGGGACCGGCTCCGGGGCCATCAGTTGGCATGGTGGAGCAGAGGCACCCAGCCTCCTGCTCAGGCGCTGCGCGCAGGAACAAAACGAGGGCTGGAGATAGCACCCTCATTCAAACGCACGCAGTATTTTAGCACCAGAAATAGTTTGGTTGGTTTTTTTGGGTTTTTTTTTTCAGTGAAACTCCTGGCAGAGAAAGATACAACTTAGCATGAAAATAGGTATCAGAATAAGGCCGTAGCTGAATAGTCAGTACTCTGCATAATTCTCTCTTTTCATCCCCTCAGCCTATATCCTCTCCAAATATTCAGATCAAATTCTGCAAAGGAGCTCCAGCATTTTGGCCATTAAAAGTAAAAGCTGGAACATTGGGATTCTACCTCTGTCATGTCCCTCTATTTTGAATAAAATCAGCTCTCTGATTTCAACATCAAGGTAATCATGAAGTCTCTCCTCTTCTCTCCTTTCTGTCAAAGATCAAAGAACAGAAAGACACATACTTGCTAGTAAAAATAAAAGAAATATAGCATATTAAGGAATGCATTCAATTCCCTTCTCTGCTAATACTTCGTATGTTAAACATCTTACTCCACCTTCAGCATATGTAAAAGCATGTAAGGGGAAGGATGGAGAGAAAACCAGAAGTCGGGATAAACTGCGGAACGATATTACTGCCATTTAATGGCAAAAGTCTTTTTCAAAGATCCCAGCATGCCTTATACACTGTCTACATTTGAATGATGCATTGTCAGACAATGGAAAGGGCCAGCAGAGGGAAGTACTCTAAAATTATAAATGAAAATTACAAATTACAAGTGAAAATACAGAACAGGAGACAAACCCAACCATGCAATTTTCATTTTAACTCTCTGGGCAGTACACTAAAAAGGCTAGCATACGCTCCCATCAAAAGCAGTGGGAATAACCCTAAGAGCCATCTTTCTCAAATCACAGATGAATTCAAATGGGAAGAGGCACGCAACAACAAAAAAAATAGTTGTTAATGCATAAAACTACTGTATGTCTTCCAATAGCTGGACTCAAGAACCCTGGTTAAATACTGACTTTCTTTCAGAGTCAATCAGATAATAAGACCCCTTTAGAAGCACAGAATAGTTAAATTCATCACCATAATTTAATTGTAGAAGGTTATTAAAGAGCACTTCGACTCCCCTCCTGCTTCGGCGCTGCTTTTGTGTATTAAACTCAGACTAATCAAATTGCAGATTCCAAGAGTACTGTATTAGTCATCCCCATCCCTTTTAATTTGTTTAATGGCCTCCTTTTTTCTCCCCCCTCTTGTGTGTGTGTTCTGACTGGCTGTGCAGCGCTTAGGCTCACGACATGTAAATAAAGAATGGATAGGGGAACAGTTCGTCGAAAAGAATAAAGCGTGCCTCCATTCTAAAGTTACATTTGATGTGAGCGTAATTCATGGGACGTGTACTGCAAGCAATGGTGCTTATTATTTCTGCTTAACTGTCTACAGACACAGGAGGAGAGGGGAGAGGGAGAGGAAAAAAAAGGAAGAAAGAAAAGAAAAGAAGTCTGAATTTACACTTACCGCTTCAAAAGCCCTTTTGTGCTTCGCCAACTTCTCCTGGCTGAAGATGCAGTATTTTGCCAAAAAGTCGACTGCAAGAGCAGACAAAAAAAAAGCATAAAATAGCCCATAAAAGAACTCTTTTCCTTAAGCATTTTTTAAAATTGCCATAAAGAAAACTATTTTTTAAAATGCACAACAACGTCAGCCACAGAAACCTCCTCTGGTAAAAATTTCAATTTATGGCTTGTTTCTTGTGGTTTGGTTGGGTTTTTTTCTTACTCTTTCTTATTTGGAAAAGTCTTTTCACCTGGCCCAGGGCACAAAGTCAAAGTTAGCTCTGAATAGGAGATGTTTAACATGTATAACACATAAGAGCTCCATCCTGATCAGGCAGTAGTCTAGGAGCGTGGCGAGGTCTTGTTGTTGTTTGTTTTAAATGTCCCAGAAAAGAACCTCTTCAGACTCAAGTTATGCAGAGCAGCATCCTCCATATATACTCCCAAGTCCAGAGATACCAACAGAAACCAAACTCCTTTGGTTTGTTCCAGTCAGAAGACAGATATACCAACATAAACATTTCTCTTCCAGTATTAAGTAGCTTTTTTCCTAGTTCTCTCTCTTGATTGAGATCAAGGAGGACACACTGAACTATTAAAAATATCATATGTGATTCCCTTTTATCAAGGCTTTTTTTTTTTCCTTTTTCCAGACCTATCATCCAAGAAGACAAAGACCTTGAGTGAGTTATGGAGCTGTATGAAGCTGTCCTTGTTTCTTCACACCTAACACAGCATGAAAAACTGCTGGAAGTGGGATGATGAAATTGGAGGGAAATGTCAGGTCATGCCACAAACACAAGCTGAGTTCATGAGTTCTGTGGATGGCACAGACTACGTCGCCTCTCGGTTTAAACTCCTCCTAACATTTATTTCTTCCCTTCTAATTTCTTTCTCTGTGTCCCCAGGCTGCTGTTTCTATCACTTCATCATCACCTTCCTATGAAAGAAAGTCCATTTTCACTTCAAGGAAAACTGCCAGCAAATTCAGGACCCGATGAGGAAAAAGTGTTGAGACTCAGCTCTTCTAATTTCCTGTTCATTTAGGGTGAGAACTGGAAAATAAAGGTAATGATTTGCAAAATGGTGCCAGAAAAAAAAATATTATTATCATCATCATCATTATTATTGATAACATTATTTTACTGTAAAGAGAAAGGGACTGATTCACAGGGTTGTGGCAATGCAGTATTCTGACTGGTATCTAAACAAGCTCACAACATAAATCTCCCTCTTTTTAAAAGAGTCATTTGTCTTCAGGTTGTGTTTTGGGCCATGTGCAAGAAAGATTCCTATTGGGAGGGAAGGCTCATTGTTTGTTTATAGCTGTGTCCTAAACAGTACAAAAGGACAAATAAAGATGCCTAAATGTCATTGTTTCTTATCCTATACACCCAAGATGAACCAAATTTATACAATAACAACAACAACAAAAATATCTTGGCTTTCCACAGCAAAACAGCAACAGAGGTTTCTATTTCAAGCACAAATTGACAGATGCTCCAAGATAGTTTTTATTGCATGATGTGCTTTTGAAATCCAAACTAAATTACAATACTGAAAGGAATGAGAAAACTAATTTCTGACAAAATTGGTTTTGCACATATTGATCTTACTGACAGCATCTAAGAAAGATTTCAAAGAGAATCAACTGCACTAGTGACATAGCTTCTGGAAAAGAATTGCACCGTGCTTAGTACTGAGCAATTGCCCAGGATCTAACCCCTATTTTCCCCACAAGAAATTTTCAGAAGTTGCCCTTTTTTGTTTACACACTGACATAGGCTTGAGAGATGTAGATGTTCCAACCCTCTGTGAAACATCACTTATAGGATGATCTGCATTGGCGCCATCTGGTGATCCTGGAAAACATCAAACCATAAAGGAATAAATGTGTCATGTTTTCTCTTAATAAGATCTTGACGTTTCTTCTCACCAAGTAATTCATAACATTACAACTTCACTTTCTACTGAGTTGCTAACCAAATAGCCCTGTAACAATTTTGAGAGGGGTAACAGAGAAAGTCACCTCTCTCCCAGAAACGGAGGATCAGGAATACAAGCTTTCGTTTTTATTTAACCAACTTTTAAGATCATCTTAGACCATCTACTCTGATTTGGTCCATAACAAAGGCCAAAGGATGTCACATATACCTGTGTAATCAGGGCAATTATTTGTACCTAGCTAGAGCACAGTTTTCTGGAAGAGTGTCCTGTGTTGATCTGAAGCTGTCAGAATTTGGAGAATCCCATTATTTCTAGTACATTATTTAGTATACATAGTACATATAAAGTACATTATTTCTAAGATCAATGTCTGGGTAGCATGACACTTGAAATTGTGCTTAGTCTCAATAGCAGTTTTCACAAGATTTAAGAACCCCCTCAATATCCAGTATATCTTCCCTTAAAGTTACTTACATGCTGTGGTAAAGTTCACCCTCTAAGGAAATTAAGTGGAGCTCTGTCAGTATTTCTGTCAGACATCCAAAATGAATTTTTTGGTGACTCATGTTGCCTCTACAAAGGTTGGCATTTTTTTTAAAACATGGACACCAAAACTGTGTGGACAGCCTCACCAGGAGCATAGATCTCCTCCAGTATGGCCAAAGGGGCAAACAAGGAGCAGTTTGCCATTCAAATCTTGAGCAATAATTTTGACTTTAGGGAACAGGTTTTCTCCAGCCGTGTTCCTCATGCATCTGTTTCTTTCTCTTTGTTTATTCCCCCCATCCCCAGGAAGTTTCAAAATCGTCGATCAATTTTGACCAAGGCGTAGAGGTTTGACAGGAATTAAGTACCTACAAGTTTCATGAAAATAGGCAGCAGAGTAGAGGGAGGGAGGGAGGCCCTATTAATTCCCTCATTGACGGAAAGACCTCAGCATGAGCTCAACCTTTGTTACAGCCTGGAAATCCACACGAGAGAGAGACCCTGGAAAGCAGCCATCATTAGTAGCACCGCTCATGGAACCACCTGTTTAATTAATTATTCTCTGCCGTAAAGAACCGTTTAAAAACAGCTCCATAGCTTTCAATATAAGCTTGCTTGCAGTGCCCCCAGTAGGAGTCACGAAGACTGAGGTCAGGGGAAACTGGGCCCCACGTGCATTGTACCTCTCATAATACCTAGCCCTAAAAGGCTGCTAGAGGTCTTCGGGCTCCAGCAGACCCAAATGCAGGTCTGCCATATTTGTCACGCTGTTGCTGAGTGCTTTACAGCCAGGCACACTCTTCTGCCCTACGGCCACCAGGCTCTGTCTCCACTCCCCATCTTTACCGCGGAGCCCAGAGCTGGTGACAGAAGTGTTTGCATCCAAAGTCATGCTCAGGCCCTTTCTCCGTAGCAATTTGGTTTGCACAGAGCTGAGGAAAGCTTAAGAAAAAACAGCTGCCAAACTCAAAACAAATCTGTACTGAGCATGTCTGTACTGAAACAGTGTCATGAACTGGCCAGGTTTATGGGACGGTGAGAGGGTACATCCCTCAGGCTGGACTAGCTAGTCACTCTGTGCCAAACATCAAGTCTGGAATCCAAAGCACATAAGTATTCTAGCTTTGCAGGCTATTAGTTCCTTAGGTAGAGGCAGAATAATACACTTTTGCCTAATGTTGAAGAATAAAAGGACTTTTTTTACTGAAATCAGAAATCATTCCAGCCAAATATTTCAGAAAGGATTTCAAAATTAAAATTAATCCCTTGAAAGAAAAAAAAATAGTAGCTAGTACTAGAACACTCTTCCTAGTCCGGTATTTCTAAGATTGTACCTCAAGAAGGCACTTAAGACAAAAATAAGATATATTACTGCAGCAGAAAATGGAAAAATTAGTTTTTATTCTTTTGTTCACAAGCTGTGCACCACCTGTATCATTTACTCCATGCACGCTCATGTTTCTGTAGCTGCTTTCTGCACTCCTCCTGGGTGCTTCATAGAATACACAGGACCCGTCCCATGAAAACAGGCATAAATTTGCAGAAGGAAAGGGCTTGGCAGGTGAATATGAACAAGGCCAGTTAGGGAAAAGGCACGTAAGATCTCAGGGAAATAAAAGAGGATCGGGACACACCCAGCGGGAGGGTCCAGGCTGAGGGAGACTTGCATGGGGACCTTGTGGCTCATGGGTCACGTCAGCTTTGGCAGCACACCCCGTTCCTGAGGAGGGGAAGGTGGCTTACTTTGCTTTTGTAAACTAAAAATCTCATACTCACAGTAAGCTTCTTATATTACAAGAGTATTAAAATTGAAAAGTCAAGTACTTAAAGGCTAGGAAATTATGGAAAATACTACCGTACTGCACTCCGAAAGGCCACATCATGATGTAAGAAGGAGGGTAGAAGGCAGACTATACTGGAAACTTTAGCTTTGGTATTTCAAAACATTTCAAAACAAGAGATAAACTGAGGCAGCTGTAACAAGAAGTCAGTAGCAACCTCTATTCCTACCTAGCTCCATAACTTCCACTTCGTTTTTTATTATATTTGTTGTATGTTCTTAAAACTATAAAGTCTTGTAACACTTTATGAACATCAAAGGATTAACCCTCTTAACCTTCCCTGAACAACACATTATTCCCATTTTACAGATAGGGAAATCAAGAGACTAAGTAACATTTCCAAAGCCAGCGAACACGGAGGTAGCAGACACAGAAAATCACTGTTCTCCAGCACCATGCTTTAACTGGAGACAATGGTCTCCCATGGGATATCTGTGTCAGAGCTTTGAAGGACATCAAACTACACCAGGCTGTCAATAGAGATAATGGAATAATTGGCAACTGTGTCTACGATGCTTTCCTTTCAGGAAAGCTGGATTAGGATCTTCAGCCAATTAAGTAATGCTGATGACTGGGCAATCATAGATGTTTATGAGACAGATAGAAAGGAAACTACAAGGGAAAGAATAATCAGGGGCTCAATTAAATACTAAAATCAGTATACCACTTACAAGGAGCTGAAGAACCTTTGTGGGAATAGAAACTACCTTGTGTTGGGACTTGACCATTCAAACATATGGGCTGGGAACCCAAACATTCAGGTTCCTAGCAAGAATTTTGAAATACCTCTATGCAATTCCTTGCATTTACCCATGCAGTTAACACAGTTGCTCTTCAGAATGAAGCGTTTCATATGGAACCAGGGGGCAGAATAATATTGTGTAAAGATATAAACTGAATAAGATATGTGCAAAGATATAAACTTCCCAAAAATCAGCTCACTTTAAAGAAAGCCCATCAATATTTTGCAAATGCAAAGGAATTCCTTTCTAATTTGCATTTGACTGGCTTCAAAATCTCCTGTTAGTATTTTTAACCAAAATAAATTATTTTTATGAGCCCTGTAACAAGACAAATCTGACAATTCATTCACCAAAAATACTTCCTAAATGAGGCTTTCCAACACTTTTACAGGTTTTTGATGTTTGCCAGGAACTGCGTGCAGAGCTAGATTTAACTCATCACCACTGCTAGATAAAAGCATAGAATAGGTTCAAGGATCTGTAAAGTCTGTACTGCCATGCTACACAGGTAAAAGAAAATTGAGGCACACAGCAACAGCTTCTTATGAAACAGGAGACCTTTTTTCTAGGGTAAGGGGGTCCAAAGGGCACCTCCTTTTACAGGCCCAACAGACACTCCTGTAACTCCCAGGTGTGGTATCCATGAGGCACTGTAAATAACACACTTTATTTCCCCTTTAAAAGAAATACACCTTATAAATTTAAGATTCAGACTTTGGTCTGAAACTAGTTTCTCACCCTTTCTTCTCTCTCCCACACATACACATAAATACAAAAATGCTCTGATTTTGGATATCTCTCCCTAGCTTATGCAAATGTTACTAACTCTTTGCAAATAAGGGTGTGAATGCCATTTTAGCGGCGAGGGACAGCCAGTCTGCCATTCCTAAAGCCCTGACATGTAATAGGAAACGCCAAGAGGGAAAAAATTCAGCCGTATATCATCAAACTCAGCCTCCCTGGGCATAACTATATAAATGCAACCAATTAGATAAAGATTGCACAAGTAAGAGAAGATTCTCAATAAAGTGGGATGAAACCAAAGAAGGTCTATGTGTATCCCTCACACACGCCCAATAGACGGGCAGGACAATCTATTTCACAGCACCTGTAGCCCTTGATAAAACTTATGCATTACTGTATTGTGTAGCTCAAATAATGATATCTGTTATGAAAAAATCCACTTCTCTCAAGACCCCATTCTTTTTGAAAAGGTTTAATTATCTGAGACCAGTTTTTCCTTTGCTAGCCCAGCTGCTCAGTCCAGTCACACTTTTCTGCCATACTTTGTGCAAGCCCAACATACCAAGTTTCTCCACTTATACCAAAGCAGAAGTAGACTTGCACCTTTTTACACCTCCCTAAAGATTTTCTGCTGACTTTCAAATATGATCTGGCTCTGTAATGTCCAGCAGTCTCGTGCTTTCTTGGTTAGGCACAAGCATAATAATAAGGATTTACAGAAAGTTATTATGTTTTACCTCATTAGGTCTTAACCTTTCAGAGCATATTAAAGTTTCATAACATTGTAGCCTGATACCTGGCTTTACAACTAAATTTTCTTCCAAGATGCTCTGTCCATAGAGCTGTGGGTCACTGGACACTTTTCAGTTTCTTACCATCAAAAAAGTGTCTACAGAAAAAGCAGGGAAAAAATGATCCTGCTTTAATAAAACAAACAGGCAACCCAACTCACAACAGATACTCTCATCCTTGGCACCAGTGTGAAGGTTTAATAGTGAGTGTGAGAGAGCTTGGGGGCTTCATTCTTCCCTTGCATAAACTTCTGGGGTCAGCTGGCAAAAACTTGATGAAATCAAATCAATTCCAAGGCAGCGCCTGTCTTGTCAGGACAAAATGGGAAACCTTTTGTTTCTGGGAGACTTGGGCCTTATCAGCTCATTCTGTCGCTCATACTTCCCCAGCCCACTTGCAAATCCTCCTGGATTTATTGCAGATGTATGAAGCTTGCTGGAAATAATAGTACAAGCAAAGAGGCTAGTCAGCTATCGACTCCAAGCTCTGGGTAATACCAATGGGAAATTATTCACACAAAAGGTGCGCTGGGGTGACAAATGAAGAGGGCGCTTTGGCCCATTGAAGATGCTAGGAGCTTGGACAAAGCTAACAGACTAATACCAAGCAGCTCACTTTATCTGATTACATACTGAGCACTTGCCTGTGCATCCCCTTTCCCAACACCCTGCCCACCCCCACACACTTCCCCTTAAAGGATACAGGTTGCTTTCTTATATGCAGTGTAGCATGAAATGGTAATCTACGGCAGGAATCTGTCTGAAAACATATTATCTTCTCTTCTGCTTCCCAAAAAGACATCTTTAATGGTTAAATACAGGAAAAACAAAGTTTCCGAAAAAAAGCGGGAGGAATGTGAGCAGAGATTTATGCCATGTTTTCCCATATCTACCACCCACACCACTGAGACAAGGAAATTTTTCTTTTGTCCTCTTTTTAACATTTGAGAGTTTCCTTCACTCCATTATTGTATACTCACACCTTCCTTATCTTTTATTCTGAAGGTCATGAATGTATTTCTAATGGTTGTCCTGCAGGGGCTGCATGGAAAGACTAATTTGGTCTTTGGGTCAATTAGTACACAGTATAGTCCACCAAACCCCACCACTACTGCTGTTTTTCCCCAAGGAAAGGATGCACCATGGAGCCAGTATGGGCTGAGCCTCCACAGACCTGACTGCCCAGGCTCTTTTGGGTGAGTCACACAATATCACATTGTGCATGGTGGCAGCACCTAAGTGTGCTGTGAAGGACATTGGGAAATGTGCTGACTTCCATGGGGCTGAGCTCCTTAGCCAAATTGTGGTTGATTTTCAAAGTCCGTTCACCTAAAGCTCATACACTGATTTGAGGTAAATAAGCACAATGGAAGACTTAAACTATATCAGAAACAAAAGAAATCCTAACAATGGCATAACTCTACTGACAGTAAGAAGAGGGGATGCAAATATCAATAATAGCAATAAAGAAAAAGCAGAAGTGGTCAATATATAGCCTTTTGATGTAATTAAAAAAACACCAAACTACTATACTGAGTTATACATTATTGATGTAATGAAATCATAGGATCATCACAAAGTGTCTTCCATTGTTTACAGCAGTATTAAAAAGCAAACACAGAAGTCAGACATCAGCCAACCTGGAAAATTGCTTCCAAGAGTTTTAACAGAAATTGGAGCAGTTCTTTCTTTGACTCCTCACTTACTGAACACTGAGGAACTGCCAGAGCTGGGAAGAAAGCTAATATTGTGCCACTGTTTTAAAAGGGTAAATGGCACGACCCAGGTAATTATAGTCCTGTCAGCTTGACATCAAACCCAGGCAAAACAGTGCAGCAGCTGATAAGGGATTTGATTAATAAAGAATGGAAGGAGGGAAATATAATTAATGCCAGTCAACACAGGTTTATGAAAATAGATCTTGTCAAACTATCTTGATTTCTTTTTTGGATAAGATTACTGGTTTGGTTGATATAGGTAATAGACTTAGGACTTCTACTGTGTATTTCACTTGGTATCACATGGAATTTTGATTAAGGCACCAAAATGACACAAAACTACCCTGCTACCTACTCAGTGAGTTAAAAACTGGCTGACAGGTCTAAAATTTAATTACAAATGAAGAACATTTATTGAGCTGTATCTTGGCCTACTCCTATTTAACATGTTTGTCAACAATGCAGAAGAAAAACCGGTCACTAAAGATGACCACAGAGGTAGCCCTCAGTTGCTCAAGAGGATGGTAAATTATTAAGCAGCTTTGTTGCTGATCCAGAGTAATCTGGGTGGTTTAGCTAGCTGAAAACAGGAAAGTGATATGAGCTTTGAAGTGACCAGATGTAAGGACTTCCTAATAGAAAGATCCGAGGGTCATAATGAATAGTCCACTGAACATGAACTTTCAGGTCCATACCATGGCCAACAGCTCTAATACAATTTCACATGAATAAATGGGAGAATATGCATTAGGCCTAGATTTGTTACGTTACTTCTGGCTGGAGTCCCTGGAGATGGGATGGCCTGATTCCCTGATCATATTCACTGAACAGACTCAAGCACCGTCCCCAAGTGTCCTGACAAAACCCAGACAGTATGAAAGGCAGGGCTACAAGGATGGTATCTCTCTCTCATTGCACTATTCAGCACACCTACCCAGCAAGCACTGCTTCCATCTGGAGCTGCCCAAGTTGGATAAAATGACTACGGCACGGCCAGGTCACATCTACCCACATTGCTCCACAGGCTGTGCAGTTTTCCATGAACATGATCCTGCTGAGGTTAGCTCCTTTGCTGAGATCCCTAGGAGCCCATGGCCTGGCTTGTCTCCTGTTCCCAAAAGGAGGCCCATGCCCATTTCTCCATATGGATGATGTACAAAATCTAGAGATGGCATTACAAATTTGCCAAGGTCTTCCAAAAGCAACACCTGCATAAAATATCTTGTTACCTGTCTGGTCCAACAGGGATAGAGGCCTGGAGTAGTGAGGACACATTAAAAGTGTTTTATATGGATGATATTTCAGGTGATGACAGGCTCACAGAGGCAGCCCTCGGATGTGAGCAGTGTCCACATAGCCTTGATGTGATATTGATGCCAGTATCACAGAAAAGCTGTTCAAGTCTCTCTTCACAGTCCACTTAGGAGGGGACCGGAGAAGAGCCATGCCATGCAATGTTAGCAGCGCAATGCTCTTAACCACATAATCACTGAAAAGTCTCTTTTTGTGACACTGAGTGATGATTATACCAGACATACTCTGAGAAGCAGAAAAGCCTCAAGGCACTCTCCCAGCATGAAGTTAGAAAGCTGCTCCAAGGGTCTTCATTTAGTGAATTGTTCCACTAGGTCAGTGAATATTCACTGGCTCGCACCATTTCCGGAAAGACAAAGCTGAACAAGTAACACCTGAGATGACAACTTGGAATTTGCCCATCAGGCTGAACTGCTTTCAGTTCTGTGTAAGGGGAAAACAGGCTTGAGACACCACAGAAGTGAAGATACACTCAAATTGCCATTGTAATTTCTGTGTGGTGTCCCAGATGTCTTGTGATGGAGAGAGATTAATAAGCAGTTACTAAATTTCTGACTTTGACTTCATGCAGAAGAAAAGCAAAGTAAATTTTTTGGTTTATTTTAGGATTCTGTTAGGTACAGTTCTATTTCAGATTTAACACAAACATTTCTTTCTACCCATATTTTTGGCCTTGAACAAAAACTCAGCCTTTGTTATATTTTTATGGGGCCTGTTGTTCTTCCAGAGGTATTTTAATGCATATTGTTGTTTGCGTGTTAGTGAGTGTTGCTCATTTTGACAGAAGCAGATGGTGTTTGCTGAATTTTGTTTGTTCCAAAAATAAGCAACATCCAACTGTTCACTACAGAGGTGTGAAAGAGGAAAGGCCTGATGCATAAACACTTTCTCCCTCCTACTTCCCCTTGCTATTCTTCTGGTGAAAGGAACCGCCGCTGCCTCCTTACAAGCCTGCAAAACTGTGGAGTTCATGCTGTCACTCTACCACAGAGGGCACACAGCTCCAACCAGCATCCCTGCCAGATCAAAGCAGTAGCTAACAGCTCCTGAGAGGACAGCCCAGAGAGCTTTGTCACAGCTTCTTTGCAGCCCACAGAAGGAGGAAGATACTTCTTACTAGGTCATGTTAGTAAGTTGCCTAAGTTAGGACACTTCAAGCTCCCTCTGGTCAATGGAGAGAAGCAGGTTTTTCCACACGGGTAGTACAAATTACATGTCTCTGTCAACTGAAAAACAGCCTGTAAAGACTCAGTTCCCACTTACAGTTTCACAGGCAAATGAGGTCTCCACTCTGCTGACTTCCCTCTGTGTGGACCTGAGCAGGAACAGCAGTGCAAAGGCTACACAAGGTCCCAAGGGATGGATGCTCCTGTTCAGATTGCTCTGAAGATCACAGGGGAACCACTGGTTTTCAGAAACGGGCTCTGCCAGGAGGAGGGAAACATGTCAGGCATGTGTGAGAGACTGACAGAAGAACAGGATGTCTCATGATACGAGACAAGCAGAAGAGAACAGATACAACCTATCTCTCATCTAGAAGCTCAGTATAGAAGCTGCAAGGAGCCAGTTCTGGATTCATGATCATCTTTGTGAAAATAAAGGCACATCATTATAAAAATTACCTATAACATCCTGAGCAGGGACAAAACCCTCTGAGCAATCTATGCCACAATCCCAGACAGCAGCTCCACACCTGAGATTTACTGCCCAGGGTTAGGCACAAAGGCCCTGGAGCACCAGCTTGTTGGAGCTTTGCAACTAGGAGCTGCACTGTGCTATCTACACACACTGAAAACACCAGCATCAAGCCCTCCCTTGGTATTTGCAGCCCTGCTGTGGTGGTTCCTGCATAGTCCCACCTGGGGCTTTCTCTGGCCTTTCCTCCACCTCGTTAGTCCTCTTTGTGATGTGACTGAGTCAAGGCCCAGTTGCTTTGCTTTGATTAGACCCTTAGAAAGTGCTAATTTGGCCAAACTATCCAGCACACCTTTAAATCCTCTCCTAGATAAGGCTCCTTAATGACTCCTGAGGGCAGCCGCCTCCCTGTATACAAGGCTCAGCAAGGGTCTTGAAACACCAGCCATTAAACAGTGCCAAACAGGAGAATCTGTGGCATCTGGGAATCTTTTCTGAATAAAATATTAAAAAAAGATAACCACTGCAGGGTGCCCTATTATGTTTTTAAAATACTCCCAGTTTGCTTAGTGTTTATCCAGAAAAGCTAATTATACTTGTCGCTTAATGTAAATTGCTGGATAAATAAACACAGAAATGGGAGCTTAGTGACTGCTATGCTTTCTTTAAAATGCTGTCTGAAGGTTCATTATGCTAAACACAAAAGAGAAGGGAACTTCTTACAATGCACTTATTAAAGGCACATTTTCTACAGAAATGATTGTAGCATGATTGTACAATAGCATATAATTTGCTTTGTTGGCATTTTCAGCGTGAATCTTGCCGACAGCAAGCACGGATGGGAAAAGTGGCTGCGGGGCCGCTGCTCGTGCTGTTAGGAGCTGTCAGCATCGACTCAGAGGAGAAGGATGGCCCAGCCCAGAAGAGGAGCACTGGCACAACACGCACAGCTGACAACGGGGAAGGAAACCCCCCAGCTCATTTGCACACACACGTATCCCTGTGGTAGTGGGAAAGCTCAAATTGATGCTGACACCTCAAAATATTTACGTGACACCACTATGATCATCAACAGCAGAACATGCTGTAGCAGGTCCCCAGCTCTACAAATGGGATCCAAACCAGGCATGAGCATGCAGTTGTATTTCTCTTGAGGAAGCCAGAAAGGTACAACATGGAGTTATTCAACACAAATGTCCCCATCTTGGCTCACCTGAAAGAGGATAAAAAAGATCTGATACAGGAAAAAAAGTGGCCCATAGGATCATCACCTTACATGACATAAAGTTGGTAAGTACAAAATTGACCCATCAAAACAGATCCTGACTTTGCACCACAGCCACTGTAGTTCTGACACAGCAGGAGGAGGCTTAAGGTCAGTGACACCTTATTATCCACCCACTGCCTTGGGAGGGAGTTTCCAGAGAAGCAACAGGGTGCTCATCTCAGTGGGGTCTGGGCTGTATATTTTTTTTTTTGTACAGATACAACCAAATAAAGGAAGCAGCTACTGGAAAAGGTAAACATAAGGATGATAAACCTGAAATTGTCCACTGAAATACTTATTGACTCTAAACAGGAATCACAGTTGGATGCAAGTTTGGCCCTGCTTAAGTTTAATCTAACATCTACAGGACCCAGATGCAATTTTCTGTGCATGGCACCAAAATAGCTTCAGAGCAGCCCAGGCCTTAGCATACACAGCAAGGAAATTGGGCTGCCGAGGCCAGGAGGACAGGGACTGCCCTGGGCAGGCTGTGTTTTTCATGCCTGGCCGTGACCAGGCTGCAGGTTGCTGAGTAGATTGAAACGCTCTCAAAAGAAATTTGTCTTTCACCTTTCTAACCTCTCGAGAGACTTTTATTTGCCACCAGTTTCAGGCTGATGGATGTTTTAACTTTGTCAAACTGTTCCTAGGAGTTGTGTATTAGTTTTCTCTGCCTTTGAAACTCGGTTGTTACCCTGAAAGGGCAGGAAGTGGGGATTAAGTCCATTAGATGTTGTTTGAACAACTCTCTTTTCACTCTGCGTTGTGACTCTGCAGCCTGCCAGCGCATTTCAGCTTCTTTCCAGGAACTGGCACCACAGGGTGAAGTGAGGCTGGACGAAGAACTGGCGTCTGTGCTGACTTTCATAGGTACCACACTGAAGGAAGTGGAGAAGGAAACTCGATGGCAGAGGACAAAGAAATGTCCCTGGCAACACCCTCTGCAGGTGGAGCACGGAGGACCTGGGTTTCAAAGAAGCCCTCCGCTGCCTGTGGGATACAGGAGCAAAGTACATTATTCGACTGGAAAATGTGACAACCTAATCATCCTGAAGGGCACTATTATTGTCTGCTTAATATGCTTTACAGTCCCAATGAACAGGGAAGGCTGCCTGACAAGTGTAGTATGATGTATCTAATGGCTCAATACTACCGTGATGGATCTGTAAAAGGAATCTAATTTCACAGTTTGAAGGAAATACAGATCATACAGTCAGCACTTTAAAGCCACTGATTTCAGCAATCTGGGCAAATGATTCCAGTTTAGGACATTTTGGTCAGTCAGCAATTTGCTTTATTTGTTGCTGTCTAATTTAAATCTGGGACCCAATACCAGAGAAGACCTACACATTACAGGATGTAAGTCCTATTTGCCAACCATATGGCAATATCAATAAGGATGGTTTTAATGCTAATCAGATGAAAGAGTGTATTTGAAAACTTTTTGGGTCAGGATTATATAGCAGAGCAGCTTAAACTGCACACGCAAAAAAATTGTAGCTTTCATGCTCATCACTGGTGCAGATCCAGATTTTCTTCTGGGCACATGACAATCCAATTAATTCATACATACAAATAGGTTCAGTCGTGTAAAAGGATGGCTTGCTCAGGTTCTGAGCATATTATTTAGTTTTGAAAATAGACCCCCGCTCTCTCTTCTGTTATCGTGAAAGATAGCACTTTACAGAGGACATAATCTTCAGAAGTGTATTCATGCTAACTAAGGGTTATTTGATAATCACAATCACATCTTAAATACAGCAAAATAATAGCAAATGATGGGGGCAGGTTTCTGTTTCTAATGGTCCAACTACTCCCTTTGTGCTTGGAATCAAACACAAGCTTAGACATAAAAACTCACCATCTTGGAAGCCAGAGGTGGTAATATTTTCAGTACGTTGGCAAGGGAGATTGATCCTGCTTGAGTTTCAAATTAAAATGAAAGACTTGTGCTTCTTCCTCCTCATCTTCCTATCACTGCTCTGCATCTTAGGGGTTTCTGTAATCCATGTTGGGAGGTTTATGAAAGTCCACATGAAGAGTCCCCTCAGACCTTCTGCAGAGTTCAGAAATCCCACCTTCAGTGCAAAACCTATCTTTGTGTGAATCTTCAACTGGTTCTTATAATGCTAAATGTGAAAAGGTAAATCACACATAAAGGTATGAATAGTAAGAATTATTACAAATCAGAAAAAAAAATAAATTAGAGAAAAAAAAATAGAGACTAGGTGTGCATCTCTTTTGGCCCTTCCCTGGTGAACAGTTAAGATAAACATGATGCAATAGTTCAAAGCATCAAGTGTTCCTACTCCTATTGTTGAGTAAAAAGGTGTTTACATCATGTTCAAAGTGTTGGGAGTACTCTCATTTCAGCCGTTTCCTCAGAAACTTTGCAAAACTCTCTTGGTTTGCATTATTGGAATAATGAATGTGCATTCCCCATTCATAAAAGTCTGGAAGATTCATCTCTTGGGCTAAACTGGATGCTAAGGGGAAAAAAATCAGCCAAAGCTGTCTAAAGTTCAGCCTTTTTTCATTAAAAGTTGTGTTTAACCAGTTAGTTTTATTTGACACTTTAATCTGTCCGTTAGGAAGACTTTAGCTTGCCAGCCATTATTGGGTAGGGATGAAGAACCTCTGAAACCACACTGGCACCCTACATGCAAGGAGTCTGCCCAATGGCCCTTTCACAGAACCAAAGAATTTCTTCACTAGGAATTAAAAACTGGGCCAGACAATGAAGGCTCATAGTTGGCTTGCTAGAAGCTCAAAACAAATACGTCAATACAGGGCCCAAGATGGTACTTTTCCTGCTAGCTATGGCCAAATGCAATGGTTGTAACTGTGTGGGAAGCATGGGCTTTGCTGAATGATTTTAATAAGTTAAGCACAGAATGCCACTGGACATTTAATCCTGCTAAATTTATGCAGTTATTTATTTCAGTGGGTGATCCCTGTGAATAAAGTGAGCAGGATTTGGCTTTGGTTATGGATAAGTGAAGAGGACACCAAAGCATAAAATGGCAGTTTAGAATGACAGAGGAGCTCCTAACCCTGGGGAGCCCATTTACGCCAGCCAGCATGGTTCAGACAAAGCGCTAACAGGGGACACGGTCCCTTTCTCAAAAGAAAGAAAGAAAGAAAGAAAATTGCCCCTAAAAGAAAAATCCATAATCAGGATGACCATCAATAGAGGAGATTCCCTGTTGGTGAGGTACCTTCTTTCGACCGAGAAAATTCCCTACGTTTGTTGATTCTAATCCAGCTGGTCTGACTTGGATTTGTAACCACCAGATGCATTGCAAACAACTATGGATATTCTAAAGAAAATCAAATAAAGGCTTTTTTTAAACCAATAAGTAGCATTCTTGCAGATGGATGCAGAAGACAATCAGTCACAAAATGGATAAAATTGTTGGACCCTCCCTCCCCCAAATATTTAAGGCGCCTGTATCAAGCTGCCTTTGGTTTGTATACATATCAGATTATAGAAGATCTGCCTCTTTATAATTTTTTTTAAAAAGGATGGCAGCCTTAGTTCAATAGAGTTAGTGAGACAATCCTTTAAGCTGTGTCAAAATGCCAGTTATCCTAAGATGCCACCCAGATTTGAATAATTTAGAAAGAGACAAAACCACAGAAAGGAGGAATCATCCTTTGACTACTTTTGCTTTTGACACGGCTGCCTCCCTCTTCTTTTTACCAAAGCATCTTCGTCTCTCTATCAGCCATGACAAGTGCCAATCAAACCTTCTGTTTCTAAGGTTCTGGGGGAAAATGAAACATGAAACATTTTCTAACAATCGCTGACCAAAGGTCCACTATCAGTGTGTGGTCTGGGGGAAACCAGCCTTTTCCTTTTTCACTTCTAATCTCTGACCCACTGTTTACCTCTTCTTTTTTATATACTTTAATCTCTTTGTTGCTCCAAAGGATCCTAAACAAATTGTAGGTCAGCGTGGATTAGGCTGCTTTGTTACCAATGATTAGTACATTTACTTTTGCTTTAACATCTTCAGCAACAGCTGAATGTCAAAAAGATCGAGGAAGAGTTTGTTTAATCACAATGAAAACTATACCCACATAGTCTTACAATTGCATTGTCAGTCTCAGCATAAAAAATAGGGATACAATAGGAGACAGTGACCGTGGACCTGCACTATTAGCAAGTTTTTTCAGAGGTACTCTTCCAGTAATTCAATATTATTATAATCAGATTCACAGTAACTTTCATTGGACCAGGATAATAATTAAGCTTCAGATATTTGCCTAAGAGTCTGGATTCTGCTCCCATTTGCACAGCAATTAAGCTGGATTCAGAAACAGTTTATGCAGCTTGACAGTTGTGGAAATACTTTCAGTAGAAGAATGATATAAAGTTGCCCAGCAAACATGTAAACGTATGGATCAGAATGAAAGAGGGGAATTATTGGACAATGGACTAATTTCAAAGGGATATATAAGGATCAGATCTCCTAAAGCAAGGTAGATATCTCTAGACTCAGGTAAGCATTCTTAAATCAAGAAGGCATCTGCCCAGCCTTTGCACAGTGGAGATTATATTGCTGTGATTTACCTGTAATAGACCATAAGAAAATAAAAATGGAAAGAAGAGGAGAGGAATTTTGTTTAAAATCCCTTGACACTGAAATTGCACCTATTTACATCACCTTACACATTTGCAAGGCCAGGGCCAGGAATTTTTCATATGATCCCAAATAAGCAAATAAGATCATCTTTATACCCTTTTGCCCTATTTTGTCTTTCCACATAAAGTTCAAGGGTTTTGTCATCAATTTCAAAGTAACCTTACCAGTCTTGACAGTCTTTTTCCTTTATCTGCCATTGCCTCTCAACCTCCAAGCACCACCAGCAAAACTAGACCTGGCCCCTAACTGTCCATGCTTCTGACAACTATCAATATTGTCTTTCCACGCTTTCTTGATGTAGGAAGAGACAGTCCCAATCTGAATCACCAAATCACTACCCTCCTCTGCACCAAAAAACTCCTGCCTGTTATCGTCATCTATAAACCCTTCTCATTCAAATTTCTATGGGAAGTTGCCCAGACAAAAGCTGCTAGGACAAGATGTTCTTGGCAGTGTCTGTTATACCTGTTAGCTTAGTAAAGCTTCCAGTTGCTTATAATTTCTGATCCTTAATTGCAGTTTTTTACCAATAGTAATAATGAAGGTTCATATGTTAGTAACTGTTCATATGTTAGCACGTATTCACATGTTTCTTTTCACTGATAGAAAAATAAAAATAAATAAAATCATATCCATAAAATCATACCCACTGAACTTTTAGAAATTTTTGAGCAATTTGGAAACTGTGATAATACACAGATACACAAATCCATATACAGTATCTTATAAGATTCATCCAAATTTTCCCATTTTAGCATTTATGAAATATACTATCTGTGTAAATATATCACTGTACGTAAGATCAGAGAAAGAATATACATAAATGCATGTAATATTGGAGAAAAAAACACCCAATCATTGTATTTTAAACCAACCAAGAGCTTTTAGGTCCCCAATTCAAGCAGTCAAACCTTCAAAAGCAAGTGTTATTTGAGATCAGCCTTCATTCAGTAACCCATGAGATGCGCAATAAAGACAAACCACAAGATCAGAGGAAAAAAAACACTACCATACATGAGCTGAGCAGACATCAAATAAGAAAAGGGACTAGAAACCCTGATAGAACCCTGATAGAACTTAGAGATCCGTTTCTATCTGGTTTATCTGGGGATAAACCAGCAGTTTATCAAGGGAATCAGTAGTGTTTATTATCAGATATAGTGGCTGGTGCTCTTTAATGAGAATGTAAACATAATATACAAAATTTAAGAATGCCTAAAGGAAACAATCCTCAGCTTACCTGTACCATCCTGAGTCTTAGACAACTGTCTGGTAAAGTGAGCGTCTCAGTTCTCCATTGTGGATTCAGTTTCATGCAAACCTCTCAGAAAGTGTTACAATAAATGTGACTGAACAAGGGCCAAGAAATTTTTATCATATTCTAAATATTAACAAGTTTATCAGCACAAGTCACCAACCTTTTACCCAAGTTTGATCTTCTTTCACTGTATGTTTTGCCCTGCCAAAGACACCGGAAATATTACAGTTAAGGGTCTTGGCTCCTACACAGAATCCTTTTGCCTTTAAAAAAAAAAAAGAGTCTGAGAGAAAGGGTATTTACTTCCCCACAGGGCAAGCCGTTGAGGACAGATACCTTACTCACTTGGTGACTGAAAAATCTGAAAAATAATTAAATACCATATTGAAAAACAGCAGCAAGTACCATCATCAGTAAAATAAGCTGTACATTCAAGTAATTTTATTCAGTTATAAATGCAAGAAACTGAAAGCACTAAACTTCTGAATGTGATAACTCTCAAGGGATCTCGGGAAAACAAATGATAATCTGCATCTTGGTCTGCTGCTGGAGCACCTTTAAAAAAGCTCATGTTCATCTCATGTTAACTGCTTGATCTCCAGTCAGGCAAAACTTGCCAAAGAATCAGGAAGAAGATGTAAAAACTTTATCTGTAAAGACTGAGATAACACAGGCAGCTTGCTTGCTGGAAGTATATGTGCACCTCCTTGATCCATGGCAAAGCAAAGGAAAAAGGCTTAACTTAAATCATCTTAAGTGAGGCTTTAAGCCTCTTTGGGGCTAAAACCATGTACATGTTCCACTTCTGCATCTGGTCTGAAGAGCATCATCATCTCTATATGTGCTCTCTAAGCATGTCCTATGCAAGAGGTAGGGAGGAAATAAAAACTTCTTAATGAAAGTATCCATATAAGTAACAGTGTTTTTAGCTGCAAAGCATTTATTGATCAGGATTTCCTTGGTCACTGTCTACTGTAATTAACTTTTTGAGAATATTTTTTGCCAACTGCAGCTCATAAATAATTGTGGTTAGATTGGCCTAATTACAGAATGTGAACAGACCTTTCATAAATAAAATACCACTGATGTCTTTACACTAATTGTTCTGTAACTCTAGCCTCGCATGTCCAGCAGTAGTTGTGCTAAAACACTGTAAATCAATTTAGCAGTTCCATTCACACATTGACAGACCCTGTGACAAACAGGATCACATTTCCTACCCAGACAGCCCCTGCTAAGCAGTCAGTTCAAAAAGAGTAATTTGAGCAGGTTCACATTAAAAAATACATGATAATATAAAGAGGAAGCTGGCATGCTGTTATTTCTGCCTGCATCCCTACAACAATGTATTATTCTGCTACACGGCTAAATGTTCCCTTTGTGGCCAAATTCATTGTAAAAACTTCAAGAAAACAAGGAAAACACTAGGCAATTAGCAAAATAAAATTGCTATGTTATTCCTTAAGAGGGTAGTTTAACTAGTAGCAGGTCACAGTGCAGCCCTCAGGTCTGCAGAGGCAATCTTCACCCAGGAACCTACCTGTGCTCTTATCAGAGAATCTCTGGGTGCATGTGGAGCATGTTCACCTGAGCAGGACAGATATGGGGTAGTGACACGGATAGGAAGTGCCTGTTCTTACTCACATACTCCAGATTCTAACCTTTGTTTTCTTCTTTAGCATCAGTGTCCTTTATCTGCTACTTGGTCTTCCACTTCTCTCCAAGGCAAGAGTAACCATCCAATATACATCACAGTTATCATACAGGACTCTTCCTTCAGTAAGTCTGCTTCAAACATTTAACATACCTGAGCAATATTTACTCAAGGTTAACTGATTTATTTATGGACAAACATTAAACATATTAATTCCTTTCTGCAGTTAATTCTAATACACTTCAAAAGGGTGAACACAATTTATTCCCCCCACACCTCCAACTAGAGCTGAATTTGAGGACTTTTTTAGCAGAGGACTTTAAAGGTAGTTCAGTAAAAATGACATAAAAGAAGTTCAGACAGGTTTGGGCAGTTCTGCAGAACAAGTTGAAGACTGCTTGCAGCAGTAGCGCTAATATGTGGTTACTGTGCTACTTGCAGTGACATTTTTCATGAGCTACAGGCACTGGGTTGCCACTTTCCTTTGCTTCCTCTCCTGCCAAATCAGCATGGGTCTGGTTTGCTCTAGAGCCTGGGGTTGGCTATGGACTTAAGCAAAACCGGGTGGTACTCAGCTGCATGCAGCTGGACAGCAAAGCTCTACATGTTTGGGTGCAATAGGAGATACTAGTGACAGGAAATGAACATAGAAGATATTTACTTGACTAAGGCGTAAATGTTCAAGACAGCTGAACAGATGCAAAAAAAATTGACTGGTGGATCTCTGTAAAATTTTCAGGGTCTTTCATTGCAGTTGAGGGGTTGGAACTGCTTCAGCACTTTGAAAGAAATCATGAGTAGAAAGCCTTGATGCATGCTGAGGAGAAGGCATTCCTCACAGTTGTCTGCTGAGGACCCCAAGGATCATCAGAGCCATCTGTCCCAGGACTGTTCTTGCTTTCCTTGTTCCTTCAGCATTTTAACAAAACAACAGAACACCAAGACTCCAGCAATTCTGCCCTCACCGCTAAACTTGCAGGGCTCGTCCCAGTCATGCTCTAATTGTGGGTACAGCTGTAGCATTACTGAGAGACTAAGCCTTCAAATAATGCGCTTTTTTTGGTATATGCATCCTTAATAGTGAATTTAAAGACTATTTAAAGATTATTTGTCCATGGTGACACAGCTGGTAGACTTTTTTCTGCTGATTCTTCCTGATGCAAACATCTTATTTTACCCATTCAAATATCTCCTCAGAGAGGGAAAAATGCCACTGCCATACTTCCATTAACTATTTAACACTGAAAATGACTTTGAATTTATAATAATTCAATATTACTTGGAACAGTATAGGACTTACTGAAGGAATATGTCCAATGTTAAAATACTGCAAACAGGTCACAGGCAGACTCTTATAGGATCACATCAAAATTATTCTTTCCTTTGGAAAGAAAAAAAAATGCAGTCCAGAAAATAAGCTGTTTCTGATGTCTTTTCCCATACAATTGAAAAATTCAGCTCTTGTTTGGTATGGAGTCATTCAGGTAATTAATTTCCACAGACAGAAGTGGGAAAGGAACAGGAGTTTATATTCAAGAGCTATCAGCACAGAGCCACGGTACATTCCCCCCAGATGAGCTCTGTGGCCATTTATCACACAATTCCAACACAAGTAATTTGCTACTGCTTACAAAAATAGCCCTGGTAGAGTCCTGGGATTGTTTGTATATTGTACCTCTAGCAAGTGTTGATAAAATCACTGGTAGCAGCAACCAGATTTACGTCTCCTTCCTCCTCTGTGTTGAACAACACACACTCTTCCTTTTCTCTCTTTTTTTGCCCATTACATTTTTATTTCTGTTTTGCACAGAGGTACAGCTTCAGCAGGTGGGTTATAAGTGCTAGTGGCTGCAACATAGGACCCTGTCATGAAGGATGGGGGGGGTGAATCTCCTCAGGCAGAGGCAGGAACTGATGCTGAGAGTTCTACTCCCTCCATGATGCAGGTCTCTCCATCCTTGCTGCTGATGGGCATTTTTAGGAAGTGCGACCAGAACTGCATTTCAGCTCAGTCCTGCTGGTTGTGTTGGACAAGCTTTGAGGATGCTTGCTGGAACAAACCCTACAGATGATGTCCATGTTGGGGAAGCTGGAGCTCCGTATTTTCCTTCAGGGTCAGGGCAAAGGAGGTATGGTGCTGCTTAGCATTGGATGAACAGTGGCAGAAGTAGATCTGCAGAACTTCTGGACATATCGTCAGTAAACATCAGGAGGGAAGCAGTGACAGCAACTTTCCCAAGTGGGGAAAAGACAAACAAGAGCTTGTAACTCTTGAGATATCAACACCATTTATCTACACTAAGGTATTAAGAACAAATTGGTCTGAGCATCTAGTAGCGGTGGGCACATCAAAGAGAGGTGGCCCTTGCCCTGAGGCTTTAGAGTCAAAATGAGAGATCTAGGGTGAGCCAAAACACAGAGAGTTGAGATGATTTACCCATCCTTGCTTAGCACATCAGGCTGAAAACTCAGTACATTCCAGTGCTCCTCTCTGTGGGTTTCTGAGAGCTTGACATGAGTTGGCCTTTGACGCTGGGAGTAGAGAACAACTGCTATTGCCCATGTGCTTTTTCGAGAACAGCCAAGGCACTTGTTGGTTTTGTTTCAAAAGAATGACATGCTCAGGATTTTCTCTCTGATAGGTCTAGTCACGACTTCTCTTTCATTTTTTCAATGGTTTTATTACTGAAAACTATCTTACAGCTTGTTCCTTGCTGCTACAAGGTTAGACAGCATTCACTATATTTGTATTCAATTGTAGTGGATTAGTCGTTTATACAATGCAGACTATCCGCAATTGTAAAATAAGCAAATTTAATTAATTAAATGGATCAATCAGGGAGCTTGTGAATTTTCAGCAACATTTGTAAAAATGGTTTTAAAACATCATAAAATGGATTTAAAACATCATCTCATCTTCCCTTTTATCCCCATTTTCCCTCTTAGTTTCTACAGTGAGAGCAATGTGAGTGGAGATTTCACCCAGGGAGCTGAAGTGCCTTCATGGTTAAGGACAGCATATAACACCACCTTACCTGTCCTCTTGAGGGCTGAGGAGTTGCCTCCAGCAAAAGCAATTTCTGTTCCTCCCAAGAGCTCAGTCCTACAAAGTGTCAGGGTCAGTGCTCCTGTCCTGGAGAGCAGGAGTCATGGTGGTCAGCACTGAAAGCAACAAAAGCCCAGATGACAGTCTGGCTGTGGAGACAACAACAATTTGAGCATGTAGTGGTTTTCTGTCTTCTTTAATGCCTAGGTACCAGTAAGACAAACTGTACATTTAGCAATAGGAGTAGCACTTCATTAGGACAATCCGCAGCAACCTCCTGTCTGCATTAGGCAAAAATGTAATATTGGGTTGAAAATGATATTTCAGAGCTCTATATTATCTATACCATCAATTTCCCTTTGCTTAATAAACTTAGAGTTGATTTTCATTGACTGTTATTAGTTCATTCAGTTCATATAGTTCAGGTGAATTTCCCCAGGAAGCTGATCTACTCACCATGAAGAAAAGATATTTGGTGAAAGGAAAATACACCTTTTCAAATGGGGCTTTAAGAAAACTATCTTACTGTTTTGAGAAGTGCTGTACCTAGCAATACAATATTTTTTTTTTAGGTCTTTCCCTCTCTCTTCTCTTAGGGAAAGAAAAGTAGGCAGCACGCTGCACTTTGAACACTACAGTTAACCTGCTTCTGCTTCCTACTTATCTGGTAACTGGTAGGGCAATCAGCAATCTTTAAGCAAAAAAGATTCAGATATCTTTATCCCAATTGCTTATTGCAATGCATTTCAGGAGTAGATAAAGCATGTCTGGGGGTGCTTGGTGATTTTATTCTAGCAGACTGCAAACAAAAGCACAACAAGAAGCCATTGACCTTCAGAAGTACACTACATCTTGCAATTATCTCTTGGTAAGGAAGAGATACTCAAGGCTATGTTAGATCCAGTCCCACCCTAATGTAAAAAACAAGATCTTTTACACTGATTTCAGTATGGTAAACCAGACACATAGTGCATACTAGCACCCTTAATGGTTACAAGGCTGTGCTAAGAATTCTGTGCTACATATAAGGACATTCAGATTGAAGATTTAATTTCTCAAGGTGCTGAGTGCTCTGGCCATGGGCTAGTGTGCAAGCAGCTATGCTGAGAACGATCCATAAACCAGCAGCCTGTGCATGCTGAAACACTCTGCTGACAGCAAGAGGAAGGCAAGGGTACAAGTGCACATCAGGACTCAGCTCCAGGAATGCCCAAACTGGGGGAGGGTCATCAAAGACACCAGCCATGGTCAAAGGCAGGAAGTAAGGAGAAGTACTTAAAAACTGGGGGTTACTCATAGCTATGCAGTGCCAGTGAGCACCAGAAGAGACTGTGCTAGCACGCCTTGGGGATCAGCTTTGTACTCACAACACTGAGCAGGAGAGCAAAGACACAAAGCCGTAATTTTTTCTCTTCCCTTCTTCCCACAAATGCTAAGCAATACTGATGAATACAATGACACAACAATTTATACTGATTCTGGGCTGCAATGTCTGTGCCAGTTAGTTACCTCACATGTATTAGCTACTGGACTGCTTCGGTGAGAATGGAAGTGCTAACCCCAACACTAGGGAGTTCTGAATTCAAAAATTAACCTGGCTGTAACTACTTTTCACTAATGTAAGTAGGAAACAATTCTTTACTGAGTCTTGTTTTGTAGCCACGATGCACACAATTTGCTGCAGTGTCTTTTTTCCTCTTTCTATGGCTCATAAAACACTTCAGTAAGAGAAGAAAAGTGTAAAAATGTATTCTTAAGTACTTACCAAAAATCTACCCTTATTCTTAGAAAATCACTAATTCAGTCAACCAGTTACAGTCAAACTCCTCCAGGGGTAGTCGTTCACTTCAGTGTCAAGAATATGCCAAAGTACTGTTATCAGTAGTTATTTACTTTACGTGATAAGGGAGGTCTCCAGGCACGGATGAGGACCTCACTGCAGTTGGACGTATACCCCTATGGATAATGTAACCTGCAGTTTGTTCTGCTTATGTTAGACTTTCTTTTTGCTCAGGTAGGATGTGTAGCACACAACATTGGGAATTCAGGGAACCTGTTTTTCTACCTAATACCTTTGCTTAATTTGTCTGGTTTTGGTGCTGATAGTTTTTCTTGATTCTGATGTGGAAAATTTCAAAACAATTGACTTAGCTTAACCATAGATGCAGGATGACAGATGTGTTAATAATTTTTTAAAATATCTTTAAAATAGCTTGCAACTGAGAGGTATATTTTGACCACCGGAGGGCTCCTACATTTTTCCACTGCTAAATAAAAGCACTAAACAGTGTCTGGCTTCATTGAAAGTTACTGAAAGATTAATCTGCAGCTAGGAATGTATTTGATTAATTTCACCTGTATTTCTACTTGGATGACTGCGGACATTTTGTGCAAGCATTGAACTTGTAAGTTATTCAAATCTAGTTACAAATGCTTGCACCAAATATTTTCAGATTTGCAAATTGATCGTATGTTGACATTCCAGTTGAATATCTGGTTCATGATTTGCATTGTCACTTCAGCTATTAGTTCACCAAAGCCAATCTAAACTTGAAATTATGTGTCATTTGTATATCATTTGCCAAATAGTACAAATGGCCAGATAAAAGGCCAGTGAAGACAAAGGAAAAACTTCTGATGATTTCTGTCGCTTCCAGATGAGACCAAGCCTGCTATCGCTCGTTCCTTCTGCAATTCCACCAGTGAGAAACAGCAAAAAACATCACTGTACTTAACCAGAAAAAGCAGCTAGGATTTGCAACTTTGATAGCCCAACACACAGATGAAATGATGTTTTCAGAGACTGCTTGAGGTTTAAAATTGGCCTCATTTGCAGGCCTGTTTGGGACAGGAAGGCAGGCACCTCTCAGTTCTTTGTGGAAAATGAAAAACTAGTTATTTTCAGGGTCCAGACCAAATATGTCATTCTCAAATCACTAACCCTCACCTGATGTGCACATCATGGTTAGACTAAATTGCAAGTTCTCCTTAGCCTGCTTAACAGTAACAAGTCACTTGACCCACTGGATGGAGCTCTGCTGGTTTAGAGGATCTAACCCTATTTCCAGTGTAACCCAGTTTCTTGTTCCGGACCTCCAGTTCCTTCTGGGCCAATGGGCCCTGGTTGACAGTTCCTAAAACTTCTCAGAGGTTTTTTTTCAGGCTACACTTGCACCTTTGTATGGAAGTTACTGTAGCCCTAAATCCCACTACTTTCCTGTGCCAGAAGCTAAATGCTGTCAGTCCTTTAGGGGTCTGTCCAGATGTACATATTCTTCCTCTCTTATTTACAGTGATGCTGCTTGTGCTATCAGCAGAGGAGTTTTGCTGGGATCTCAAGAGGGGGCTGCCATTTTGCCTCTATCCCCTGCAAATGTAACTTCCTTCATGAGACCATTTTGGCTTTGCCCAGTACTTACAAGCTCCACTCGTGAAACAGACCTTTGACAGGCATTTTCCAGTTGAATGCTGGATGGTTGGCATCATTTACATGACAGAGCCAAATTAAGCATGTCAGGTTGACAAAAATCTCCTACTACAAATTAACAAACTACTTTATGCACTCCTGATGAAAGATGAATGTTTCATGCATGTTAAAAAGAGAGGTTGCTGGGAGCCTGAGGAATGAAACCCCTTAAGTTCTCTGGTTGCTGATAAAACACTGGGTCAGTAAATATTTATCAAAATTATAGGTCCAGCTCATAAAGTAACTGAAACAACAGAATATGTTCTCCAGGAGAACAGCAGTAGCACAGGGACAAATTATTTCTCATACATATTTTTAAAAATTTATTATGGATCTTTAAATTTTTTTAAAATCTTGAAGAAACACAGTATGAGGCTTTCATCTTCCTTAAGGCTTAACGCTGGGGTGGGGGACACTTTCTAAAAACAATGCACCATATAATAATGAATTCTCTGCATTCTTCTATTTTCACTCAAAATCTGTAGTTTTTATCAAAACTTTCACTTTGATTTGGAATTACTCAAGGAAGCCCATTTTCCACTTGTGAGTGGATACATCTGTGGTTCTAGCAACGTGACATAGCTTATCTGCTTTGAAGCTTTGCCCCACTGCCCACTGATGCAATCACATCTGAGAATCTGCAGGATAAAAGAGATTGGCAGTAGTCAAGTCCTTAGTAAGTTTTGAGGAGCCTGTGGCTCTTTTCCTTTTGGAGTATACGAAGTTCTTCTCACCATCTGTGTTAGTTTGGTTCAGATCTAAGCACAGAGGAGAAGACTGCATGCTGTCACAGTGGGAAGCTTTTGCAGTGGGAATGAATGGGCAGCCATAACTTCCTAGTGCTAGTTTGAATTCCTGGCATTCATGCTCTTTGAGAAAAGGTTTGCCTTTTCTCCTCTGG
The DNA here is from genome assembly GCA_026413425.1 of Tringa solitaria. Taxonomy (NCBI): domain Eukaryota; kingdom Metazoa; phylum Chordata; class Aves; order Charadriiformes; family Scolopacidae; genus Tringa; species Tringa solitaria. Next base: position 59,712,753 of record JAOXJM010000001.1, on the reverse strand, counting down.
AAAAACATCTCCAGGTTGCTTCCTCTCCTCTGGCCATTCTTTCTTGCCTCACTGCCCACAGATTGTTGTAATCTCCTCTGTGGGTTATAACTGTCTCTAAAGCACAGATTGGATGGCACTGACTTAAACCAGGGTGAGTTTTCCACTCAGATACTCGAGTGTAAAAAGCTGAATTTTATGTGGAAAAAAAATAAACCATCCCAGTAGAAAGACCCTGCCTGGCTCATCTTCTAGGGACTTTTTTTTTTTCTCCTCAGATAAATACAACAACTCCCATCCCAAAATTATCAAAATCATTTAAAGTTATCTTTTCCAGTTTTGGATAAAATTTGGCCAACACCACCCTCACTCCCCCTGACAAAATCGTTTTCCAAGTGCTGATTGCTTGGCTCTACTTCAGTCTTTCATATCTAGTGCATTGCACAGATTGTATCTGTTTATAGACCAAGCAGACCCACAGGTCCTGTGTAACTTCACTGAAAAACTGGATTGCCCCAAGGGATGCAAGACTGTTTTCAGCATCACCAAACTTTTCCCAAAAGCTCTTACACTGGTGACACTCATGCGTATAAGCTGAACACAACACAAACATCTGCAGTGACAGCAGGCAGAGGACATTGCCTCTGATGCTCAAAAAGCACACACAGCTATGGCTCAGGTGACAGGATAATTGTTGGAAGAACAGAGCCTATAGCGCCTCCATGATCTGTTCTGATCCCATCTCATCCCATCTTCTCAGTGTTAGCAATCCCATTGTATGTAAAACACGCTCCTATTTCACTCCCCTTTTAATTATGGCAGGAAAGGTTTACCCCTGAATTAAACGTAGTTAAGAAAGCTTCCCAACCGTCATGAAAAAGAAGCCCTTCATGTTTTGTATCTTTAATACAGTTAATTTGCAGGGTCCTTTAAGAGCAGCTGCTAGTTTTATGTGTCAAACGACTGCCACACAAAAGAGAGCGTGGCAGTGAGCTGTGGGTTTTGCTGACACAGCACACTGTTTCAATTGAAAACAAGAAATACAAGGAGCAGTTTGAGAAACCTGACACTAGCTGTTACCTTTAGAAATCAAAACTTAACAAAATAAAGGCAAGCGTACATGTTACATTTTTCTTTTTTTAAATGAAATCTTGTTAGATGCTGTTGGAGACACAGGTAATTGGCAAGTCCTTCTGAAGAAACATCTGTTACAAAGGAGAAGGGAGGGAGATGGAGAAGGTGCCATTTTTCTATCACTATAGTAAACACCTAATGCACCGTAAACAGAGCAAGTCATGCAGTAAAACATGAAGAAGCTCTTTTTTAATCATCTGAATAGAAATTTAATATCTTTGCATTTGCTAAGTAAGGCAACTTGCCCAAGCAACCAGATACACAAAGCCTTATGCATTTATTCTGCCTTTGTTGCTACTGAACAAAGCTTCTAAGTCACAAGCATTAAGGCTGGTATTTGCTAAGCAGTTGCACACGAGGGCTCATTAGGAAAATTAGGGTATCCAAACATGTAAGGAAACCTGAGAAATCAAATAGCCACATATACAGTATGACAAAAAAACCCCAAGAGCATTTCCAGTTGTTTGGCCCCATTACATTATGAGGTCCAACAGCTGGGACCAATTCCCTAGGCCACCCCCAGCTGTATGGTGCTGAGCAACAGCAGCACAGACCTAAGGTCACACTATGAGGAGCGATACACTCTGGTATGTGTGGGGATGATGTGCCACAGAAAGCCTTTGCTACCAAACCTGCCCAACGCTACTGAGCTGCACTCATCCCACAGAAAGAACTTAAAAAACCCAAACAACCTGTTACCACTCATGAGACCTATGGGCTTTGGTGGTGCTGTTTAAGTATAGTATTGGTACTGCCTGTCAGCATCCAGGAGTCCACAATACTCGGCCTGGCCTCTTTTTAAAGGATGATTTCATAAGGTAAGAGCACTTCCACTGTGACTACTGTGCTTTAGTTTTCTCTCTCTTCTGCACTCCTGGCAGGAAGGGTGGCCTCTGTCAAACATCAAGGTCACATGAATGTAGCAAAATTCATCTTTCCAGCCTGGGAGAATGAAAACCAATTTGCTAGTCAAAACTGAGTGGCAATAAAAAAGCTCATGTTCAATATAGCAGCAAAGCTCTCATAGTGCAACAGCAGCCCTCCACCAGTCTTTTGGCACAGCACTTTGCACTGCTGCAAGCACTACAACAGGAGAGTTTTCCAAGAAGCCTGCCAAATATACAGGAGCCCTCTCCTAACCCTGGGGTTAAATGCAAAACCAGGTCTTCAGATCTTCAGGAGAAAAAAAATATTTCCAATGCTCAGCACACCAGGACAAACTAGAAACTCTTTTGTTTCATAGCTATAGAATTATTTTTGCACAAAACTAGAATACCTTCCCTTTGCATGGGCAGAAAATAAAACAGGACCTCAGCTGAAGACTAGGTTATGAATAAATGCAAATTCCTAATCAGAATATCAATATGAAGAATTCTTTCAGAGGAGACAGAGACCAGATTTAGCCTCTGGATTAAACGGCTCTTGCAGATGGTATTTCAGTAGGCAAATGTGACATTCTGAGCTAAAATCTTTCACATGAGCTTTAAATAAACAGCTTGCCTTAAAATACTTGGTTGTCACCATAACAGTCCTTCTTCTCACATTCAAAGTTTTTATGCGCGACTGCAACAGCTCTGACATGAAAGAGGGAGACAGGCCATTCCCCAACCCCAGGGCATTTACCTGGCACAGGGATTCCTGAGTTCAAGTTCCTGCTTTGAGGTAGGTACCTAGAAGGAGCATTTTGTCTTCCCTTGCACTCCTCCACAGAGTTATGACTTTTTTTCCATCAGGATCCATGTGTCTCCTTCTGGCAAATTTATGGTGAAGAGAAAATTCTCTAAGGTCAGATTTTTATCGTATTTGCTTCTTAGGATTTATATCAAGATACTTAAAAGCTCAGGAACTTCTATCTGTGCACCACTTGTCTACACGTGCTCATACTCCTGTCACTTTTCTCTTAATTGCTCCATTCCTGCTGAGTGTTTCTGCCCCCTCTTTGTTTTTCTCATTAGACTCAGAGCTCTCAGGCAGGAATTATCCTTAGTTAGAGCTCCTAACACTATGGGTTGTTGATGGGGATTCTCAACAATCATGGATAATACATTATTCCTCAGTGGAAGGTAAGTTGGTGTTGTTGATCACCATGCCACCATATGTAGCTGTATTGCTTAAATATTTGAAATGTTTTGGGTCAAATATGAGAAGCTGACTGGCACCTGCGTGTGTCTTTAACAACTACACATACCAACAATGCATAGGGAAGGGCGACGATTAACCATTTTACAGATGGGAAGTGGGACTTAGAGAAGCTAGAAGCCAGTCCCAGGGGATTGGTGCACCACAGAGAACCACAGCTGTTTCCACAGCTCAGGCTAATGCCTTAACCAAAGGGCCCACCTCCCATGCCAGCAGGTACATGACATCCTGCTTCCAGCAATTACTCATTTTACTTCCAGCAAGGCTTGTAAAATGCAAATTCCTGGTAAACTACATGACCTTTCCTTTCATATTTGTGAATAAGATTTTAGGTATCCTTTTTATGAATAGTTCCTACCTTTCTCTTCACATCTTGACTCATAGATATAGCTTTCCTTTGATTTCTTTATTTGTACATTAAAGTTATAATCTATTTTTCAGAAAGATTATATACCCAAACACACATGCACACATATATATGTGCATGTGAATACATATATAAATATACACGGTCATGTGAGGTGAAGTAGGTGATGGAGGCTAATTGTCCAATAATGATGAATGGATGTTCTACG
>JAOXJM010000001.1:59691457-59708904 GCA_026413425.1 Tringa solitaria | reverse complement strand
AGAGAATTACCAAGACATTAGTAGCTTCATGACTTGAAAGATGAGACCATGATACTGCTATTTCTACACTTCCAAGGAGAGTGCAGGTGTTTTAAAGCATTTATGAAATTGCTTGATTGACTCTTATATAGAAATCTATTGACAATACGTTGAACCTTTGCAGCTAGGCTGTAAAAGATTTGATTATAGTAACAATACTAACCGTCATGAATGTCATAAATCTTAAGAGAAAGGACACATATGTCACATATAATGCATGAAAAAGTTGTCCTTTTATCATGGATAACTTACCATTGTGTAGATACTCTGCTGATCAGCTATTGCATTATTTGAATAAGTATCTGATGTCTTGTTTTCTTTCAAGGAGGCAGGTGCAGGATGAAGCAGGAAGCCTGCCAAGAAAGATGATAAATTGCCACTCCGTGCTGGGGACCAGTGCTTAACATTAATGCAAGGCTGCCAGGAACTAAAGCAGTAAAGTAATAAGAAACTAGGAAGAAAATAACTTCTCATCCCCCATTAAACAGATTGGCTCCATTTTCTTTATCCATTACAATTTCCAGTATGTCTAAAACAAAACATTGTCATTGTCTCATAACAACTAAAGTAAAATAAGTTTGGAGAACATCTTATGACTTACAAGCCATGGCACTCTATAATAATGATACTGGTTGCTTTTCTGCTAGGGGAGCAATCTTGAAGCTAACAAGTTCAAATAAAAAAAAAAACAAAAAAAACCAACAACAACCACAAAAAACAAAATCAGCAAAGAAGTATGGCCTAGATTTTTAAATCCTTACCCACTTTGGCAAGAATTACTCCCTAGGTGAACTGGCTCATTAGGCAACTAGATCATGGTATAGTCACAAGTTAGAGAGGACCCATAATGTTTCCTTGTCTACTGTGTATCCTCTACTGCACCAAATTTGGGCTAATATGAGATCAATTTGAAAAGAATTCCATGTCATTAGCATTAGTTTATGTGAGAAGCAAAGATAAGCCCTGTAGCAAATTTACAATTGGGTACCTACATGTGAGTTAAATACTGAACAAAATGCCAATTAAGTGATAAACTTGTCATTCACGTTGACCCAAAATAAAGAAAAATTGGGTTCTTAACAATCTGACATTAGAACTTAGATCATCCAGCCATCATATCCATATCAATCTAAGGCTAAGTTAAACACACACATACACTCTGTCCTGAGCCAGCAAATAAAAGCAAAACAGATACATAATTTATTTCTCCTTTGTGTGTACAACAGAATGTGGGGGGGGAAAGTAAGTTTGCAAACTCTCCAGCTCCTAAAAATTCTGCCTTCTGAGGCAGCTAAGGCCAAGCTATAGCCAAAGAGACAGGCTGTGATGTTCTGCTGGCATTTTGCTTCCCAGGAACAAAACTCTGCCAAGAACAAGGATGCTCCTAGCAGACTGAAGCAGTCCATCTGTTTTGCTCTGTTCTTTCCTAGGTGGTCAAGTGATAGGTATTCTGGAAGATAACTGGAAGACTTGGAATGATCCCTGGTTTATTTGGTGCAGGCAGTGGTGCAGGACCAGGTCTGTATGTATAACAGGAGACCTTTTTCTGGTGGAGAAACAGGCTTTGACACACTATAAACATGCTATGCTACATTGTCCTGCACCATTCAGTAACAAAACTAGTCCTGCTCATATACAGCCAGTTCAAGAACAAGCTCAGTTCAAACCAGCTGTTTTAAAAATATTCTGGGTTTTGCCAACTACGGAAAACATAGACATGGGATTTCCTTCCCCCCCCTCATATAATTAAAATATAAATACAGATGCCAACTTGGGGCATCCAACCCCAAGCTTATCCAAGTTAGTAGGTACAAGGGAAATCCACATCAACATTTTACTGAAATGAGATCACAAGCAAAAATTAACTAGGATTGTTTTCAACATTCATCCATCAGTAAAATTAAATTGAAAAATTTATGATCAATGTCATTCCTCTTCTTGCACCACAGTAACTTACAGTAAACTTCATATTTTGAAATTTGATCATAAGTCAAATACTTAATCTTAGGAAATCTTCATCTTGATACAGGGAAGCTACCTTAAAGCTATCAAGGTGAAAACCATTTAAGAAACATTTTTTTAAAGCTTTCACAAGACCTGTTTTCTCATCTGTATTATGTCCAGAAAGGTTCATGACATTCAGAATGAAACCTGAAAAGCTGTGCGCTATTTAATCTCATCTGCACTTCCTTCAGAACTATGCATCATACCACCAAGACAAAGTAATGCTGGGGCAGAGAAAGATAGCTCAGCATTTAGGTGTTGATTTTTCAAGTTCTGAAACAGTTCATTACTAAATGAATACATCCTAGCTTTACTTGTTACACGTGCAGTGTGTCTATACATCTCTCAGTTTACCTTACTAAAGGTAGATTTCCTCTTCGCAGATGTGACCGTGTCACAATTAGTTTGGTTTCTCACATAGTGTACATAATAGGAAACCAAAGACAGCTAAAACTCAAAATACGTGTCAAGCCAGTATGGCACATTTTAAAGAAGGGAGAGGATAAGGCTGCAGCGAAATATGAGGAAAAATGTGCCTGCGCCTGAAGTTAATGTTATGAGCTGAGGCCTGGGAACTGAATGTGATGGTACCATAAAGAAGGTAACTCATCAGCATAGGAGGGGCACAAGTGCTAGTTAATGATCAAATTCCCTTCTCAGTTACACTCAAACATCTTCATGATGCCATTAGCATATACACAAACAAGGAAAGCACTGGGCCTTGAGATCCCAAATTATGGGTTTGCATTTCAGCATTTCTGAGAGAATGAGGTGTTCCCAGGCTCAGAATTTCCAATTTATGAACCTTGTCAATAACATGATAGCTAGAATGAAAAAAAATACATATTCCTAAAGACCAATAAAGATTTTACATCCGCAACTTCAACCATTAAGGTGTATCCTGGACCACAGGGACACAGGAGTAAGAAGGTGACCTTCAGGATTGGTCTTGTAACATCTTATCTAAAAGGAAGACATATCTGAGCTCAGTGAAAACATCCCTGGCCTCAACAGATTGGTACAGCTGACACACAAACCCTCATAGGCAAGGGCTTGAGTTCTACTGTCTTGCCAATGTGCCCTCTCCTCTCCCCTTTCTGTAGCCTGGCCACTGCATCCTTTCCTTTTCTATTCAGCTGCACCTTTTCTGTGTTGTTTGTGACATACTGGACCTAGTTTCAGACCCAGAGAACTGTCACTGTTTGATCTGGGATTACGTCCCTGTTTATTTCCACTCCTCATTCTCTGCTTTGGCTGAGGGAAAATCCTCAACAAGACTGCCGTGCCCGTTGGTTGGACTTGGTATATTTGCAGGCAAATATATTAACTGTGGTCCAAGGGAAGATCAGAGTCACTCTGAACAAAAGCCCTGTTGATATAATCATCTTCCTACCGTTTCTGCTGGCGGTGGTATATTTTGCCTCATATCCCAAAAGATCTTCTGAAACTTTGATTTGTTCCCAAACCATTCTAATTATACTTTTCATGGTGCACCTCTTCTTAGTTCACCAGAAAAGAAAGTCTGACACCAATCACTCATTTACTGTTGCATATATACTCGATGCTCAAAGCTCAGTTCAAAGAGGGAAAAAAATGCTATTAATTATACTGAAATTTTCTGAAAGCATAAAAAGGTATTTGCAGACGTTTGCTGATTTTGCTGTGGATAGTTAAGAGACTTTCTTAGAAATACCACTTCTGTCCTGGCTTCTTAAGAGAGAAGGAAGGAAAATATGCCAAAAAAAACAAATTCCAGCAAACCAGGGGTTAAAGAATGAATATAGTATCTGGATTCTCCAGTGCCTGTCTCCATGTGTAGTCATGTATTCTATGAAAAGTAAGTGCATTGGTTGTGCTTGACTTCCAGAGTTGCTAAGCATTGACTCGAGGTAGGTAACAGGGAAGAGACAGCATCCAAGAACCGTTTACATTTCACTGTACCTTTCCATATAGGTTTTTTCATAAAAGGAGAAAGAAAAGGGGGTCTTCAAATTACTTCGCCTTTATTTTTTAGGAAAATAATTGTAGTATTCCTCTTGCAACACATTACTAAGATGCCTTTTGTAATCATGTTCTCTACAGTCAACATATCAAGTGTATATCAGCTAAAGTTACGTTCCAGGATAAGGTGATCCAGACTGGCATTCACTAAAATGAGTGACATTATCAATATAAGTCTCAGTTAAATAGTAGGAACTTAATTAATTTAATTTACTTATCTGTCACCCTGCTGATACTAGTGATCACCTTTAAGAGTACAAAAAGGAAGATTAAACCCCAGCCAAGCAATTGATTTCAATTCTCAGTCAAGCAAGACAACCAAAAATCCTGAACCAGCAACCTATACATAAACTAAAGGAAACAAAGAGAAAGCAACAATTGGTTGTTTATTGATTTTCTATATCATGATGAAGTCTGAGAAACCTGAAAAGAAAAACATACAGGAAAAATGACAAGTAGCATCTTGTATACTTTTAACTTAAAATATGAAATGCTGATATTTCCCATGGAATCAGAGTTACAAAATTTTGTTGCAGATAGCTATACAATGAAGGATTTTGTTTTGACACTACCAAATGTTTCACAGTGATATTTCATCCTTCTATTGTATTTTCTGTCTAACATATATATATGTCTAACATATATATATAGATACATAAAATAATGATGAACAAGAAAACCTGGAATAAAGTAATCTGAACATATAAGAAAAGAACCACTGGGTTATTTTTAATTAAAGTAGTAATAAAATCAGTATGATTCTGGGGAGCATATTTTTTTCCTAAAATCAAAATTTTGTAAAACAAAAATACGTGAAAACAAGAAATTTTCAACCAACCAGCCTGAATAAAAACTGCAGTCTTTCAGAATCATTTTAGAAATCATCTAACTCCTACATAAAATATTTCAGCAGGATTCACAGAAAAGAGGAAGGGTTTGCATGGTTTCTGTGCATCATTTCTTTTAGTTCATCCTTAAATTCTTCTGTGAGGAACACCAGACATACATGAAAAATCTTAATGATTGAACATCATCCTTATGATGAGACCAGAGGCAAATAATTCTCAGCATTTTCTTCACTACCTAGGCAGTATAAGTCAATGCATAGATGAACTTTTTAACAGCTCAACATAAGAATGTAGCTATTTATTGTAGCCATTAATTTACACATTCAATTTTATTAAATATTTCAAATACAACAAATAAAACACTGAAAAATACAACATCTGGTACTAACCTTACCTAGTATAAGGGATTAACTTTTGACTAGAACATTTGGATACAAGGCTAGAAGGACATCTTAACACTTTGCCCCTATGTCAGCAACATCAACTCAGTGAGATGATTGATAGAATTTTACATTTACCTAAATAATAATGAAGATGAAAAATTATGGATCCATCCTTTTGGTTGAATCTAGTGACACAGAAGTATACTTTGTTGGCAAGAAGTACTATTAAATGGACTCATAACTTTATGCCTTTTAATGGGGATTTCATTATTACCATTAATTTTGTAGCATGCTAACATGCTTTGAAACACAGTGGAAACTTCAATAAGACTTAGAAACTTAATTTTAAGGGTTTGTCAGTTGATTTTAAACCTTGGTGAAGAATACCCTCATAAAGTACTATAGGGTCTGCTAATAGATTATAGTGGGTATGAGTAGAAATCAGCAGAAAACTATACCTAAGAGGTGTGACTCCGTCTTGTCAGAGGAGTCATTTTGTGCTGGGACAAAGAGGAGCCTGTGTAGAGATGAAGTCCAAGTTCACCAAGGGCCTCTTGTGAGACACTAAATTTGGATGTCCAAGCTGCCATCTCACTCATGGAATCTAAGAATGCAAAAATATATGAAACAGTCACATTAGGTTAAAATTTGTGTTCAAAGAAAAATATAATCAGATGATGGTACTCAAAGTTTCATAAAGCAAAAAAAAGTCAAATGTTTTGACCAGAAAGCAGCTGTCAGTAATAACACTGATACTGTTGCCTCTTGCTTAACTCAGTGCTGTAGATCTGGTCTGACAAATTATTCCTATCCATGAAAAGGCTCATTAGAACTCCCTTTCCTGCCCTATGGGCCTGCAATGGTTCCCAAACACCAGCTTTCTCATGTTCTGTCACTCCAGGAGAGCCTGCATGAATCTGGTGTTATTCTGCCAGACAGGTGAAAAAAGTCCTGATGTGCCCAGCATGGTTTTCTTGCTAATGGTGTGATCCAAATTTTAGCAAATTGGTGGAAAGTTTCCCAGTTGCTTTTAATTGGCTTTTCATCAGTGGATACCTTATAGAATATTCCACACTAAGCACCTTGATCACAATGGGAAATGCTATCAGGTGGCAGATGCACCTTTTAGTGAGCACTTGGGAGTCAGATTGATTACCTGGAGAGCAGGCACAGCCCTTCTCAATGTCAGGAACACATGGCTTGGCCTCAAGCAGCCTTGGGGTGAGTGTCTTGTTCATACTTCATTCACTCCCAGGATTAACGTGGGAATTAGCACAGTCAGCTCCCATATGAGCAGCATTATGTTATCCAATTTGCATAGTCTCCCCATGCTCACAACACGATACCAATCCTGACAGTAGGAGCCTATGCTTTTGGAGGAGAAGGTACAGCGCTCTATCTCCAATGACAACCATGACGTCTATATGGCAAGGGCAAGCAGAATACTTGACAACCATGAAGTTTGTATAGCCTCTGAATTGTTACAGTGGGCTTATTTTGAGACATCAGCAGCCTGTGAGAACTCTTTGCATATTTTCCTACTAGACCTGATCAAAAGAGCAACTACCTTCATTTTGTTGATGAGAACCCTATAGAAATTTCAGATACCAATCTAGTAATAAATAACCATCTCACTGATGACCATAACAAGGACTCTGCCATGTTTACACTGGAATCCTGTGAAAAAGGCGTGGGTTCCCCTTCGATCTATTCAGCTATGCAACATGTTCAAACAGTGAAAGGGAAACCATAAAACCAAATGTGATGCACATCGTCCCAAGAAATTCATGCCTTTTGAGCCCATTGGCAAAATTCTTCCAGCTTCTGAAATATTCTACTTCGCAAAAGAGCCCAAAACAATTTAACACTGGTTCCATTTGGTTCTTGCCTGAACAATGCCAGATCTCTTAAGATGAGAAATTTCCATGACACATACTAATTAGAGATGGTGTCAGTAAATAGGCCTCTTGTTAAGACCATCCAACAACCTTCACAAGAAACTGTTCTCAGCTAACTAAAACATAACTACAAAGATCTGGTTTAAAATTTCCAGTGTTGCTGCAAATATATATTGTACTGTTGTGACATAAGGAGTTTCAACCAGTTGTCAGTCAATACATGAATAAATCTGCAACCAGAGCCTAGTGGTAGCAGGTGAGCATAGAGCATGGATAGCAAAAATACTGTCTTCAGCTCAGAAGAATAGCTGCTATAATGAAGAGATAGTGCTTTGTGCTTGCATGACTGACTTACAAAAGTAAGAGCTACAATATAAACAGTACTTATTTGAAAAAAAGTAAGAGAAGAAACAGAAAATTTCAGTGATTCCAAAGAAGCACACCCATCTATGGCAGCAGACAGCATTTCAGGCAATGCTTTAGACATGTATTCCAGACCAATTATCTCATGTGCTGTAGAACACTTTGCAGTACTGTGGCATCTACTAGTAAAGAAACAAATACAGCCATTCGCTGTTTGGAGTATAACAAGCACCAGTGAAAAGCCTCCCATAACTGTTATCATTTTAGAAGAAGTATTTTTTTTTAATGCAAGATACCCACTATATACCATAATAACACATATAATTTTTAAATTGTCATATATGTTGAAATGCTAGAGTAAGATACTCTAAAGCATTCCTCAGAGCCGAGCAGATGTCTGTGGAAACCACAGAAGTTGATGGGTCCTCGCCGTTTTTGGAAATTAGGCCACCAGGTCACCCAACTATGGTTTACAGAGATTTAGCTGCTAGTCCTTGATTTTTTGATTTTTAAAAATCTTGTTACAAACATTTTAAACACATATGCCATAAGCTAAATCAAGTTCTCAGAAGGAATCAGAAAGCAGCAAAGCTTTCCAAACCACCTCTCCCCGTTACAGTAAATTATGTTGTCCATTCCTCTAATTGGCAGCCTTTAAATCTCTCTTCCCCATTGAGTTTATGCCATGTGAAGCAACTGCGAAAGAAGATCTTGGTCTCAATTTTTCAGGGTCAGGTTGTCTTTCAGTAACACGGATGTCATTCATGACACAATGAATGAGAGTCATACCCGAGCAGCCAAAAGAAGGGATGTTAACTCTGAAAATAAAAAGAAAACATCAATGGTAATAGTAGGAAAGTCTGTTTAAGCCCAAAACAGTCAGGCAGGCAGACGCAGGGACTGATATAAAAAGATACTACTAGGCACAAATCCTGACATCTTCTCTACATGACCAGTTTAACAGTGCTGCTACTTACAATACAATAATTCATAGCAGGACTGAAGCTACTCACAGTTGACACTGTGAAACCCACAAATGTAGAACACGCTCTATGCACGCCAAAAAATTGAAGTTACCTGACTGAGAAATACTCTCTGTGCTAACTTTAAGAGGATTAAGAAAGAAATAAACCACCCTTACTAGAAGTAAGATAAAATATTTTTTGAGTTATAAAACTTCAGCTTGGAGTTTTTTTCCCCCCTTCAAGCTGGTTTTGATTATGTGATGGGACTAAGGTTTGTTTTCACCTAGGCTGATTCACAGATGAGCAAAGCAAAATCTTTCCAGCTCTGAAGTAACAGCCCTGAAACCGTCTAGTCTTTATATGAGCATAGGTCATTGCAGCCAGAGATGAGATTATAACATGATTTTATTTGAGGTCATGGTTTTGTGGGTCTTTGTGAGCTCTTTCTCTATTACCATTATAATTTCCTGAGTTATAACTGTCAGTTATCACAATCAAAAGGTTGGAGAGGGAGGTTTAAGTCATGGTCACTCTGCCTTCCCATCTGGGTTAGCTACATATACGCAAAGGGCCATTAAAAAAGTGAGAGAGGGAGAGAGAAAAGGAGGATGGAAAGCTTCACCACACTAAATGAAAACCAAACAATATGCATATCAGCATCCTAAGGAGACGTACCACTCTGCTGGGAAAAACCAAGACAAAAGAATTATCTGACACAACAGTTCAAAGCATATTGCACCTGTCAAAACGTCTGTCATCTTCTATAGAAATGCACCATTCTAAAAGAAAAAAGGGAAACTCCAGCAAAGTCACTCAGAAACAACAGACCACTTTGTCTCCTTCCTTCCAGCCAACTCCTCCATCTGAAAGCCATTTAACTCAATGCTAAAGATTGCCTGGAAGGACCAGACAATAGGAAGGTCTCTTTCATTGTCAAGGACAGTTACACTTTGAAGATGATGCTCAAAAGGGGTTAAAATGGGTCAACAAGCAATTGTTGGGTCTATCCAAGGAAATGTGAACAGAACATTGTTAAAGTCACACACAAAAAAATCTAAAAGAGCACATCTTTAAACTGGGGAAGTATGGGGGGAGCAACACAAAATACTGATGCAATCTCATGGTGAAATAGAGATTAAAAACCTAGCAATGCAAGAGGATAAATTGTGAATTTCAGTCTAGATATGGCAGATCTTAGCAACATGCATCCAAAGCACAGAAAAGACAAAAGAGACACAGGATGATAAGCAAAGGGAAAAACAGCAGCAACACAGAGAGAAGTAGATACAATTTTCCCATGACTTTTTCATTTGTCTGTTTCCAACTTTCACAACATTTCCTGGGAATCGCCGTGTGTTGCACAATTAGATGGAATGGGTGCATCTTAGGTACCGAAAAGGATTTATTCATGTGTTAATACCAACTGTATTAAAGGAAAAAAAATGGGAAATTGCAAAAATATTTGCCAATAGTTATACAGCCTACTGAAACTTCTTTGTGTGCACATTCTCTTCATGCTTATGTGACAGATAGACATTACCATCTTAAAAAAGATTCCAGACTTAATTTACACAAATTTAATTCCTAAAGTAAATCTTCTGTGAAATAAAGATTTATCTAAAGCCATTTGTTCATCTAAAACCAATTCTTATTTTTAGTATTAGAAGTATAATTTCTCTATTCATCAAATTTTGGGGTTTTTTTGATTCTTAAATGGAGCATTGCATAGGAATATAGGCACCAAGCCTGAAAAAGCCTCAGTTCAGCAGAACTAGTCACAAAGTGCATTCATCTGCATCTGCATTTGCAGCAAAGAGACATTCCATTACAAGCGACTTCAGACAGGAAAAATGCCTGAAATTTCCACTCTGCTGAAGTCAGCGGCAAAACTTCCAGTAACATGACTAGGGGCAAGAAGTCAGCTCTGTTTTCACACGCTTGGACTTCTGAACTTCGTCAGTGATGGTCTCACATATGTTGTTTATTAGACAACTTCTCTCTTTTTGCTCTTTCAAACCTTCAGGCAAGACGAGAATAGATAATTGTCTTTGAAACTGTTCAACGAAACTGAATGAGTCCTCAATTTTTGGAAAGTCCTTGAACCTGGGGCTGAAATTTCTTACATCTTCCTATATCTGTTAAGATGTAGAACTGGCCCCTGATGTGGTGTAATTATTTCTCTCTCCAAAGTCAATGGGCCAATGTTCAGCTGCTGAGAGTGTGGTCCAGGGTATTCTCTTTTAGTCAACGTGATGTTGGACACTAACCGCATGAAGGCCATGAAAAAATGAAATTATTTGAGACTTGAGGAAGTTCAAATTCACATCTAATTTCAAAATCAAGATTTGCATGATAATCTTTTCCACAAGAGTAAGAAAGAATTAATGTAAAAAACATTATCTTTCCCATTAAAAAAACAACTTCAACCACTGAGAACTATAAAATTTCTTTTTTTTTCCCTTGTATTTTCTTTAAATCAAAGAGAGCTATTCCTAAAGTATTAATTGAAGCTTAATATTTTCAAGAGTTTGAAAAGTAATTTTTCAGGTATAAAAATGACCATCTTTTCAACCATCTTTTTGACAAACTACTTAATCTCAGATAGCACTGGAAACTTGTCTTGTAGCAAGCCCTGGTCAGTTATTATAGGTACGACAAAATTCTTTTTTCATCTGCTCACTTTCTTTACTTCACACTCATACAATGGATTCCAATTTAAAAAAATAATTAAATACTCAAAAACATTGATGTCTCAATGTTCATCTGGTACAAAACATTTCTATGAATGTAAGTTGAGTTGAAAGTCCCATAGACAAATCCTTGCTACTGCACATCCTTTGCCTCCGGATTCAGAAGTAATTTTTTCATGAGCTTTTTATGGCCTTATGTGAGTGATTACCCAGTATTAAGAAGGTACAAAATGGAAGTCACAGTAGTATTATCAGTGCCTCTTTCAGAATTCAGTTTTCAACAGCATTTGTGATTTTAGGGCTTGCTGCTGAAAAAGCAGTCTCAAATTAGACCATTCAAAGCAGTGAAGAAAATCATCATTACACAACTGCTGGCCTTCTGTGCAATTGAGACATATGCGACTAATCCAGCTTCAGAAGAAATGCCTTGGCAGAGGTCAAAGCACAAAACTCCACCCTAACAGCAGTGTGAGGCAACTCAGGCTATGTCATGACCATGGTTCTCCTCCTCCATCCTCCATTCCTTCTCACATTCTTCCTCCATCCCCCACAATCCCTGGTTTCCCACCCTCTGCATTTCCTTTGGGTGACTTCTTTCCCTCCATGGCTCATGAGTCTCAGCAGACAGGGGTCCAGAGAATAAGGGAGCTGTTGTCCCCTTGAGGGTTCTGATATTGAGGATGAGAGCAGACTGATGCAGTTAGAGGCAAAAGAGAAGGAAAGCTACATCCACCCTTGGAAATCATGAAATGGGAATGCTACACACACACTTCTTCTCAGGATGTGTGAAACCTGTGCATGCTCAGAGCCAGTGGCATCTCAGGACAACTGAGATGCTAAACTTTAACACAGCTACAGTGCACATGTACAAATCCCTGTTTTCAGTATCAAAGAATGAATCTAAATTCACATTCTGTATAAAATCCCGTGTCTTCCTCCTCACTATTTTCCAGCTAGAAAATACAGGCACAAACATTTTTCCTTTTTCTATTTACTATCATGGTCATGTACCTTTTTTTCACTGTAAGAAAAACAATATCCTGCCTGCATCTATTTCTATTGCTCAAAATTGATAAATAATATCTGCTGAAATTTTTAAAAAATTAAATAA
This sequence comes from Tringa solitaria, assembly GCA_026413425.1. Lineage (NCBI taxonomy): Eukaryota > Metazoa > Chordata > Aves > Charadriiformes > Scolopacidae > Tringa > Tringa solitaria. Next base: position 59,696,602 of record JAOXJM010000001.1, on the reverse strand, counting down.
TTATCCTACCATTGACAACTGGCAGAATAATCTCAGCTTTAATATTACTTTGGCAGTGACATGTATGAGAAAGGGTTTATGATGATAAATGTGTACAGACATCACTAACAGAGCCATAAATTGAATAAAATGAAAATACACTACCAAGTACAAAGACTTTTCATGTCCAATGTGGGTTTGATTTTGTTGCGGGTTTTTCTAATTAGAGTATAATTAGGATTTAAATATCCCTATGATTGATAGCACTCTGTGGATAACACAAAAATGCTGGGTCAAATTTTCTGCTGATGTGTCTCTGTGAAAGGCTGAGTTGCACAAGCAATGAATTTTTTTTATTTTTTTTAACTTGGCCACTATTATGTGTTTTTCATATAGGTCTGTACAGTGTTATGGGAGACAAATTCTCCAATATCCTCCATTCTCCTGTATTCATGTATGAACACATGCCCGAGAACAATCTTTAATCACAGCTCATTACTCTTCTTTTTAGAAAGACCCAGTCCTCAAATCAGGGGAAGGAGACAGTCACACGTGACTTAGAAAAGCAATTATACACCATGAATAAGTACTAGCTGTCAATCAGAAGGAACAGTTCACATAAAACACAGGTGGAAGTTTTCTGAAACAAACTTAAAATTATTTCAGGTAGTAAATATCTTCAAAAATTCAAAGTCTTTTAATTAATAATTAAAGAACAAAAATGTTAAATCCACCTGATAATTTATTTGCAATGAACCATTTAGGCAGCTAGTGCACGTGTGCATTTCAGATGCACTTCTGAGTATAGCAAGGATGTGGGGGGAAAAGATTAAAATATCACCTTCAGATAATTGTCTCCAGTGCTTTCATAAGATATCAGGGGGTTTCCTCTCTTAAAAAAAAAAAAGCCTTTTTCCTCTGATCTCAGGATTGTACACCTGACTGGCACAACACAATTCACTTCTGTCATTAGTGGGACAAATATAGCTTTGTCTTCTTTCATGTGTCACCATCAAATTGATCAGCTACATTCATCTCAGGATTTTTTAGGAAAAGGTGAAGTTCTGACAGCAAAAAGACTGTGCCTTGATTTTCAAATTTCCATCAAATGTGGTACTGGTGGTGCTTAAGAAAACATTTCTTTTTTTAATATTTAAACTATGCTGCTCTTGTAACATTTCATAGGTAAGCTTGGTCCTTTATAAGAAGGGTTACCCTTTGTAAGAAACAGGGTCCAAGGAAACTGGATTTGGAGCATCACACATTTTGACTCATCGTGGCCCCTATGTAAAAGCTGTGGCTGAGGTTCCTTAGAGGTATTTACTTAAACATGAAACAGCTGAGTGGATGACACCATTTCATGGAGCAGAAGGAAATTCTTACTCTGATTTAAGGCTCCAAGAAGCCCATAAACATTTGATATTTGTCATGAAGGTTTTTTCTCTGGGTTTTGTGCACTAATGAAATGTAGTCTGAAAGAAAAGAAATCTCACCAGAACCAATGAAGATTCCTCACAGGAATTACATTTCATATAAAGGAAATATAGTGTGAAATGTGTGCTCTTGCCCTTGGAAATATAGTATCATGTTTGCACCTGAAAGGCAGCAAGTTTCAGTTTAAAACACGTTTGTGTAGTTTCAAACTGGGCACACAGAGAGATGTATCAACAGTCACAGCTGGATTTTTCGCATGTGCCGTTCAGAGCACTGACAGCACTGTCACTAGCTCAGAAATGCTCACAGCTACTGCTTAGCACACCTGATACTGCCTCATTCATCCTGCTGGAAGCTCATCAGGTTGCTCAGATCTGTTGCTCTTTTCCACTTGTTTGTTACCAAAGCCTGACAGCAATGAACAGATGTTTGGGTTTTTTTTCCTGCTCTCTGTGTGTCCTCTCGCTTTTCCAGCCCACCAGATAACATTCATGTTTTTAATTACTGAGTTAAATCCGACTTATAGGTCCAGTCTAGGCCTCTGCCCATTGCAGAAGGACTGTTCTTGCATCTACAGTGTTACAGGGCCTTTTCTTTGAACATGAACAATAAGGTTAGGCACGTTGTTTGTGGTATAGAAAGGCAGAAATCTACAGATCTCTCAAGTTAAAGGAAAGATGTTTCATGGGTAAGATCAGTACTTTGGATTTCTTCCAGCAATATAAAAATTCCATCAATTACTTGTGAAAGGGAAAAAAAAAAAAAGCTTCTATGTATTCTAATTATCTAGGATGTCCAAGAGATCATTTTATTTCTTTGGACATCTAAATCAGCATAACTCACGTACACAACTGCCCTGTATACTAAAGTACTAGAGATGCATCAGACATTCCACACCAGGAAGGTCTGTGAATCCTTTCTAGGATTCTTAGATTAATTTCTCAGAAGACCACGCATGTTTTATTAGAGGCAGTTGCAGTACAGACCATATCTACCGTCCTTTTTTTATTTTTTCCAGCTCTTCTTAAAAATAAAAGAAAATAGATAAAACCTTGTAAAAAAATCCCATACTGTGGGGAAAAAAAAAGACAGATTTTCTAAGAGAAAAAAAAAAATCATTCAAACTCTGACCTTCTTGGCTAATTCTTACAGTAACTAAACGTCATCTTAGGAAACAATAGCTGTTAGCAACGTCACTGAGCAAGCAGGCAGCAGAGAATTAAGATACCTTGGGGATTAATGACTGTTCATTGACTGTCAAGCTAGCCACCTCAGGTACTGATAAAACACCAGTTTCAGCATGGGTAAAACACTAACTGGGGCCCGTTTTGTGTCAGTGATGGTGCATTTGTGAAGCTAACTACATTAAACAAGCTCATACCCACCGTCTTTTTCACCCCTGGGTGAACTGTGGTTGAATACCTTCCTCTCCTTGAGAGCCCAGACCTCAGCAGGCTGCAGCTCCCACACACTGCATGGGGAAGGCAGAGGCACTGGGTCAGGCCAGTTTGTCATCAGGAGTCTGAGGACCACTTCTTTTCCCCTCGCTCAAGGCACTGGCAAGAGCAATGGCCAGAAAGTGTCTCAGCCTTGCATGGTTACAGGTGGTCTGTCTGAGGGAAAAAGGACAATGCCATTAGATGATAATTACATGATTATCCAATTCTTCGATAACTGGAGCACCCTCTGAAATCAGCTGGGAAGAGAGACACATTGCCTTAGTAATATTCAAATGGTAGGAATTAGTATCCCCCAGAGCACCACGATGCAGGAGGAGGGGGAAGACCTCCCAAAGACTTTCTGAAGACCACCATGCAGGTCCATGCCAGCCTGGCCCCTGGGGACACAGCTGGGTCTCCTCATGCCCAGCCAGCAATTTACCCACCTCAACTCAGCCTCTGCCTGGCACCCACTTTTGGTGGCAGAGAAACTGCCATATGTCACAGCTTGGCAGCCTCTGCCAGCAGTCAAACCAGCTACTTCCCCAGGAGAGCCCTACTTAATGACAGGGACAGCTTCCTGAGAAGGAAAGCTCTTAAGAAAAAAAAAAAAAGACAACAGCAAGATAAGCAACAAAACCCTCAGAAGACAGAAGCCTTATCAACAGTGGCTTTGCACTCTGGTACAGTGGACAATAATTGGTGTATTTTAAGAAGTTGACCACTATATTTCTGTGTTATTATTTTGATTTGTCTGTCTGACTGTAGACATTGATAAGTGTGGAGAATTATGCTGTTCACATCCTCTTTTATTTGTTTTGACTTTTTTTTCACTTATCCGTAACAAAATTATTTTTCCACTTTGTTACAATAGACCAATGGCAGCACTTGTATTGTGGGTTTGGGGACTTGGTCAGTCTGCCTTGAAGCAGTGTGTCAGTCTTGATCAACCTAATGTACAATGAAAACTCAAAGGTGTTAAAATTATTGGTTTAGTGAATTACAAAATAATTCTAAGCTAACTCTAACCTCACTCTAAAATTCATTCGGACCCACCTAAGTTTACAAGAAAAGTAGAATGTCTCTCTAATCTCTACTATTTAAAATTACATTGAGTTTTCAAATATTAGGGAAAAGATCAACATAATTTTTTTCTGATGTTGTAACATAAAATAAAAACACATCTATACTAAAAAACTATTATTGTACTTATCTTATCCAATAGATCTGTTTTATCCAGTATTCCTCTTCATAATTTCAATGGCAAAACTAAATTCTTAATACTTTTTACACAGCTTTTAAGGTGTGGGATTCTTCTCTTTTCTTCTCTGGCAGACACTTTGATAATACTGTTATTTAACTTCTGACAGCAAACCATTATTACTGGCTAAAACCTTCCCCAGAGAGATCTTTTGTTTTGGTTTGAAATTACAAGTTAAATTTGGAAGACAGAAGTTAAAAAAAAAACTACAAAAATGTTATTACTAAAATTCCTCCTAAAATTGATTATTCTCTGCATAAGTAACCTGCACCTCTGTTTTCAGAGGGACTTCTTCAGGTGTTTTTTCCACACCCCAAATTCATCCCCTTTTCCTACATCAACAGATGAAGTCAAGATATTCCAGGATTTATAAGCACTTAAAAAATGCACTGATAGCACTCATTTTTGTCCCGCTCCAAAGGGATATCATGCACCCGATGTTCCATTAGGCAGAACTGGCAGCATTCCCTGTTCCCAGGAAGGCAGGACAGCCTCTGGTCCCCACTCCTGCTTCCTGTTGCCACAAGACTGCTGTAGCTGGGGGACCAAGACTGCTGCACCCCTGTACAAGAACATGTTTCAGGTGGTTTTTTTTTTAAAGCATCAGCTGTAAAAGAAAATTAACACAGTCATAAAGTCCACTGAACTATCATCAGGAGTATTAGAAGCTTGATTTATCAAGCCACAAGTGGAGTTTCATTCTCCACAACAATCGTAGTGAGCTGAAATTTGTTTTAGACCCTCCCATGTAACACCACAAGTAAGCTGTTCCTACTGTAGGTCTTCTAATATTTACCTCTTCCGTAGCCAGAAAACAAGCTAGAATGTCTCTTTTAGCAGTAAAGTGAAATGAGACGACTTTTAAAAAAACCACGTTATAAACAGTTGTTCAATACAGATAACAACCAACAGATTTGGTGCCACAGAGAATATGAATGCACAGAAATGTGATGTTTGACATTTTTCCCCAGAGCCTAATTAAATTAAGTAAAATGCGCAAAAATAAAATATGTCTAGCAAATATGTTTCATC
>JAOXJM010000001.1:59650343-59674207 GCA_026413425.1 Tringa solitaria | reverse complement strand
TTAAATACTTCGTTTTAGCCCAATAATTGAGGTTGCTTTTCTCCCTTCATCTCCATCCTTCTTCACGCAGAAGTATGTTTCACAGAGTTACAAGACACTTCTTCAGCATTTTTTAAATTGTTCAAGGAAAGACTTCCATTACCTTGTGGACGTCACATTCTCTGGCTGTGACTGGTCATAATGGATATTTCAGTGTCCTTAACAAGCTGGTATGTTTATCTCTTCACCTTGTGACACTGCCAATTTTCCAGCACAAGTAAAACCAATAGACTGTACTATGTGCTCACTGTCATAGAAATGTTTCTAAAAATCTAACCTCCTAAAGCGTCTGGCCAGTAGACCAGCTATAAAAGCTAACAATATTTTACTGAACCATGGTTTCCTGTATTACCCACAAATCTTCAATCCATTTCTGAAGACTGTATATCTTCTTTTTTTTTTTTTTTAATCACTCACCCTGGGAAACCCCAAGGCAGACCAGGTGTCTTCACGTCTCTGTGAGGAAAGGGTTCTCCATGGCTGACCAGGTACTATATGAAATTACAGAGGCCCAGAGAACGCTCTAAAATAGAAACTAAAATGGTTGGCATGGTTTACCTTAGAGAGGAGATGACAGCAGATCTGATATAAGTGAATACAACGTTAATGGCTTAAAAATTGGGAGCTTTTATGAATGCTGGCTCAATAACTACAGGAACAAGGGGACAGTTGCAAAGTGCCTCCAGTTACTCTAGTGCAAATATAGTGCCATTTTTCTAAATACTAATCTTGGAAAACATGTCAGACGCTACAGACAGCCTAGGATCTTATCATCTTGCATATCAACAGTAATAGGAAAGAGAAAAAGTCATTTCAATGACAAGCAGTGCCTTGAGATGGTGGTTCTGGTAATACCTGTGGAACTCCATTGTTCTTTAGAGCATTTGTAGACATGAGGATATCAGGTAAAAATTACCTGCTTGCACAAGCAGAAGAGCAGCTCAATTTTTCTCCTAAAGAATTTGTACTTCTGTTGATGGCAACTTATACCAGATGAACCCATATTGATTCTAAGAGGCCAAAAAACTATATGGAAGCAATATCTGGGAAAGATAAATCTTATTCGTTAACTAATTAAATTAAAAATCAGTGTGACACCATGAACATGGAACCTTTCATGTTATTTTATTGTTACTGTTCAAGTAGAACTAAAATTTAAATAATTGGTTCCTGGGAAATCTATGAATGGGATCCTTGTGAAAAGAATAGAAGGAGGAAGAATTAGGTATCTTTATCAAATTTGGCTGTTAAAAAGAATAGCATATATCCAGAATAAAACCAAAAACAGTTACAGTATTTATGATGTAAATGCTAATTTACTTTAATAATGTAAAAGTTGAAAAAATATTCTCAGAATAATTGTATGAACCACAAAAACACAAAATCATTGTGCAGTCTGAAAAGTTTAGCTGTTTTCCAAAAATCAGAGAGATAGAATTAAGATATCGTTAAAACCTGCATTGAAAAATCTGTGGAATATCTTTTTCAGCTAGGCGGTGAAAAAAAGTCCTTCCATTTCAAAAAGAATATCTCTAAAAGTCATTATGTAGTTGAATGATCTTAAAAAGGCCACATAGAGGCAGCCAAGGAAAATTCCTGACATGCATTTTAATGGCACCAGTGCAGTGGCATTTATAGTAATGTTTAAGATAAGCAGCAAGAATGTATACCTTTATTTTAATTATTTTTTGTTTATTTATCTGTCTTCAGGACTATTCTAGTAGTTAAAGAACACATCTGTCTAAAAGATAGAAATTTCCTTAAGTATTTGTCTTTATGATACTGAAATATTTGCCTAAATAAAGGTCTTTGAAGCAAAAGACCTAATACCTTTGCCCAGATGAATCCAAATTTTGCCAAAAAGGGCTATGCTGGCGACCTGCCAGGAGCTTTAAGGCTGAAGCTAATTTGCATGAAATGGAGGAAATTGCAGCTGCCCTCAGAATTAATATGGAGACACAGACAGCCTCAATTGAGACAGAGCATTGCACAACGGGATTTGTGAATACAAACATGCCACACTTCCTTATTTGAGATGAAAGTAGCTATAGGCAACAGAGCAAGTCTCCATGAAAGCTACTTAGATACCTTTACCCCCACCTTTCAGGTCCAATGACCTCATTTCAAATCCAGGTGGGGGCTGTCACTAGACCACAAATGGAAATGAAAGTTGATTCCAGAAGACAACCACTTTCAGAAAAAGTGCTTGAGCATAGGATTATCCCATTCAAATACTCTCCTGGAAAAGAATACAACTCAACACGTCCTTAAAAGCACTTAAAAATTCCTTAATCAGGGCCTCAGAAAACTCCTCCTAGTCTTTCCTTATTGTCACCATCAACATGTAGTGACACCGCTCAGGCTGGTTACGGGATCCTTGCACATCTGCTCTGAACAACTCTTGAAAAACTGCATCAGGTTATTATTGTTTTGATCATGCTGACTGCATTTCATGTTCCTTATAATCTCTTATTGTTATTTTCAAGATTTCTACAAGATGTCTAACTGCTGTCTTTGCTTAATTTCTCAATTAAATAACTTGAGTAGTACTGCTATGACTTGCAATGGAGGACAGACATATTGCATTAGGTTTTCATCATATTCCTCACCTACACAATGTTAGGCTGACTCTCAGAAATAAAAAAACCTACTTACTGACTGATGCTGGAAGATGCGCACATACAACTACATCACAAGAAGTGTAATGCACAAAGACATTCTCAAAAGCTGAGCAGGAGACTAGCTACAATTCTTAATAATCAGAACAGGCATTATTGACCAATTCTATTCATTGCCAGTCTGATCTTGCTACATCCCTTCAAGAGTATGGGTTCCTTACTCCTGTAACGCACATTGTCCCAGCAAATTCATCCTCTTCCCTTTCCTTCCTGGCTCTAGCAATTAGCTTTTCCAGTACTTGCTATTACACCAAACACAATCACTGCTCCAGTAAGAGAAGTCATTTACTGTATGGTAAATTGGTCACTTTTTGACATGTATTACAGAGGGTGTGAGACTTCTCCTTTATTAAAGGAACACTCAACTTACCTATGACTTACATCAAGGCTCTTGACTCCCCTCTCCTTCTTCTTATTTTTTCCATATCCCAACCTGCAATAGCTTTAATCCAGCCCTAACTAGACACCCAAATTTTACATTGCAAATGCCATTGCTACCTTTCTGCAATTTCAGGTCTCATCCAACGATGAAGTACAAGGCAGCCATGTAGGGTCACTGAGTAGAGACAGGTACTACTGCTTCTAAGGTAGATATCTGAAGCAGAGCGCAGGGATCATGTGAGAAAGTGCTTATCCTTTTCTCCTGTCTAGAAAAAGAGCTTAGATAAATAAGTTAGTTTAAATTAGTTGCCTAACTTCTAGATAGATAAAGCCCGATGAGAAAAAAATAACACATCAATCTAGAGAAATTAATAGAACAAGACAGAGCAACTACTGGTTTTTGCTTCCCAGTTTTCTTGTGGGACTCCTTTTTCTCCCTAAGTCCCCATACTTTTCTGATAGATCTGTACCTTTAGGTGAGGAAATGAGGAGGACTACCATATTTGTGTGCTCTACAGAGAATACAGGACTCCCATGCTCCCAGACAAAGAGGACACATCTGGGGAAGGGACATAGAGTAGTATCTCTGGGAGTAGGCACAAACCCATGCAGGTGTCCCGCAGCTGTTGGATTTATCTCTACAGACATGCAGCTTCCTGCTCTTTTCTCCCCTTGCTGGACTGGTGTTTCTGCTGAGTGGAGCCACATGCCAGGGCTGCCGCAGTCTACACGGAGACTCTCCCTTGTCTGACCCACCAAGTGTCCTCCTTCTCTGAAGCAGCTCCTTCCCTCCCTTCCACAAAACACTGCACAAATCCTCCACAGCCCTTCACTCTAAGCAGATTTTTTTCTATCTTTTCCTTATTTTCCTTTCCTGTCACTTTGGCCCTCTTCATTCCACCATGAGGGGCTCCTTAGGGGCATTTTACTGAAGCCTCTCTTTCATAACCAGGACAATTAGGATCTCTCCAGACCCATCACATGGTCAGTGGTCTATCTGTCATCCTATTATCTCCTTTCTGCTTTTGGACCAGATTTTCTTTTCACCCTGAATCTTACCTGATTAGCTGAAGATATGAGACCCAGCAGTCTTTCTAAGAACTTCTTTTAGCAGGCCCAGAATCCCCTTGTATCAGACCTTCAGATGGATAATGCAAACAGCCTTGTAAAGTGTATCTGCTCCTCTCCTCCCATCTCAACTCCTCTTCCTGAGCCCAGCTCATATGCAGTCTTTAAACCATAATTTTACCCATCCCATGTGCTAGAAATCATGTGTTAGGCTCCCAAGATTTGAGGAAGGCTAAAAGCAACTGACATTAAGCAAATAGTCCCAATAATAAAAAGTTGGGGGCTGGTTTCCTTTCTGATATTTTAATTTGCAATTGGAATTTATATTCAAGTTTAGTTCTGCTAGGAAATCACTTCCTAGAAGAAGTTTTCTAAAGGTCGATCCCCTGCATTTATAAAAGGGAAGCTATGTTTCTATGACAATCACTTGCTTCCAAATATATGCCAGAAATTTGTCCATAGTTCTTTTAACCAGAGTGAAAAGCACATATTTTGTTGTCCTTTCATTTACAAGCAATCAGGATAGCCAGAGCAAACCTTGATTCTAAACATTAGGTACAAAGTCTGTGGACTGTACAGTATACATACACTAAAAATGTTCAAATAACCCCCAGGTTAACTGCCGTGGACATGTGGACAAAAGCTCTGCAGTCCACAAAGAACAAATCTAAAATTCAGGGTAATATGTCCAAGACTGAGGAAATCATTTGGAAGTCTGTGAAGCCAGATTAAACTGACTGTCCTTTCAATTTTGGGAGATGAGACTGACCTAAAGCTGGCTTATGCTGTTCATTCTGGGCTTGAGCACATTAACATTTAACTTCAGTAACAAGAACAAAGAAAAACACTGCAAGAATGCACTGGGGCAATGATTTTGCTATTGTGTCTTTCAGCTACAATGATGTGGCAAATTAATATTAAAAAATTGGAAAAAAAAATCATCTCACTATTCCCCTGTCAGTCGAAACAGAAATGTCTTTGATATGTAAGAATAAAACCTTTATGGATTCTTTATGTGAACTAACTTACTAACTGGTAAACACCCAGCAGTTGTGAAACCTGTCTCTGGTCAAACACTGAAATACAGATTTAGAACCTAATCCAAGGCAGTCAGTTAAGAAAATAAATTTCTTTAGACCCCACGTCTTAAAAGAAGACCTAGTTCTCTAAAATATTAAGCCTTGGGTTTATGAGGCTTTGCCTGATGAGAGGCAGAATGCCTACATCGGTATTGGTGGGAAATGTGACAACCATAATGAGAGAAACACTTTTAAATGCATCTGAACAGGATCACAGGAGGTCAGATGTCATTTATTCCATTCGCAGCTCTAAGGCAGGATCAGCTTTACCTGTCCAAGTCATGAAGTCCTGACAGATTTCTGTTAAAGCTATTCTGAGAAATAGTAGCACTAAATTATATATTCTGGCCATTAAAAAAAAAAAAAATAAAAACAACAAAAAAAAACAAAGTCAAAACTAAATTCTGAGGCTGTCATTTAAAAGGACTATGTCTTGCCTTATCAGCCATCCACAGGGAGAAAAAAATTACTCCCTTCTTTGCAACAGCCTTTCATATTCTTGAAGACTCTTCCCCGATTTGCCAAGACTCTTATCATCCCTTCTGCTCCAAAACAGGTACTGCATCTTTCCTGCAATCTGCTACAAAACACTACAGCGAACAGGGCCAAATAGAACAGACAGTCTCTGCCCTGTGTCTGCCAGGGTATGCCACGTTTAAATCATCATCTTCACCACTGCAAATTGTAGCTGTTCACTTGACTGAATAGCTACTTAGACAGTTTTGCATCCAGTCTATTTTAGAGTAACCTCAACTGTAATTCTCTAGTTGCTTAGGTCACCTTAGTGTCACATCAGGTGCTCTTTAAAGCCTTAGTAAGATCAAAATGTATGAAGTTTTACATTTCTCATCTAGCAATAAAAAGGAATACACCCGTTTCTTTTATCATGCAAACAACTCAGGGACGGAGTGTTTTCTTTCGTCTTGGTGGATGAGAAATACCTTTGAACAAAGAAACGTTACAGGAAATTGGATAGGTCTCTGCAGTACCTAGCAGTCATTGCTCCCACTTTAGGCAACTATAACTCTACAGCTGTTGCTCATGTTTGCAGTAGTAGTAATACATATTCAGATATCAAATGTGATTCCCTTGCAACACATCACATATGCCAATAGCCTTACCATATTATCAGGAACATTGCTCCTCATTTCACCACAGGACTTTGGTCAGCACCTAAGAGATGAAAGGAAGATGCAAGAAGCTTTATAGTGGATACTTATATGACACCAGCTGTATGGGAAAATGTTTCTACATTCATCACTAATGAATGACACTTACCACAGAGTGAAAGAGCTTATACCCTATATGCGTAAAATTCTGTTTATTGAGCAATTCTTTCCATGTTGTTATCCTTTTTGCTTTCACAGTTTCTATGGAAAATTATGCTGCACAATCCTGGAATCACTTATCACCAATAGATAATAGTCCCAAACAATATTTCAATGCTATTGACTACAGAACACGAGAGCAGAAGGTACTCAGCACAATAAAACTGCAGAACAAAGTGCCACCATTTCTGCAATGCATGACAGAAAATTGAATAGTATGCAGTATGAATCAATTGTAGAACATGATTCATAGGGGAATTTCTAAAACTCAAAGAATAAAGCAGGCTATAAGAAAGGGAATCTTAGGCAAAGCAGACATACTATGAAAGTAAAGGAGGAGCTCACTGCAGGACATCCTGCTGCTTGAAATTAGCGTTATCAGCCTAAAAGAGATTCATTTTCAGAGCAGCATTTGAAAAGAAAAAGTGAGGTCACTGGTGGTGCAATGCTATAGTCAATCAAGTACCAGTCTCTGGCAAAGGGGAGGAAAGTTGGTCTTAGTGAAAGTAAATGGAGGCACAGAGAGAAAAGGAGCCTGAAGAGCTGTATCCCATGAAGGTCAGGGGATGCTGGAGGACTGAAATCAGTGGGGCTGAACCCTGGAGCACTCATCAGCAGTGGGTGCAATGTGACAGTCATCCTGCACTGTAGCAATGCGTGCGTAAATGGGATGCTGCAGTAGCATGCCAGGACAGACACATGGTAGGAAGGTAGGAACAGAAAGAATGTAGGAAGCCTGAGAAGAATGAGGAATATAACAAGAAAGATGTTCCTCTGGCCATGTGAGAATGTGTCCATCTCTGTAAAGGTATATAAACTCACTGTTTAAGAAGATTACTATGCTGGATTGATTTGCTATGCACCTACATTCTTTATAACAGATCTTCATCCACAGAGTAGATAACTAAGGTTCTAGAAGGCCTAGGATAGAGGATATCAGTTCATATGCATGCTAAGTTACTGTAAGAGACCATGACACTGTAGTTTGTTGGGTTCGATGTAACCCAGGTGTCCTGAAAGGTAGAACAGTTGTGAGACTGAACTAAGAGGTAAAGGCCAGAATCTCTAATCACAGTGGATAAATAATAAACACAGGAAAGCTTATAGGGTCTCCTTGTTTGTATATAAAACCTAAGTATGCAAAATTGTGAGCAGACTATTTTAGAAAGCCTTCAAGTTATCTTTCATTAGGACTCTTTTTTTTTACTCCTGTGTATCCAACCCTATAAGTAATAAACATAAACACACCAAAAAGCCTTCAAGTACATTCTACTCATGAAAAAGAAGTGATTTTGCATCTTTTAAATTAACTCCATTAGGGTCATCCAGGGACCCTAATGTGTCCTGTTTGCAAAGTTTAAAGCTTCAATTTTAGCTCTGCTAAACCCTGAGATTTCAGACCTTTAATCTACCTATAACATAAGATTGATTACTAATCATCCTACAGCCTCTACCGATGAAAAGAAGCGGGGGCCTACAGCAGGGAAGAGGTCAGCCTCACATTTACAAGACAGAAAAGGATGCTTTTTGGAAAGCAGATGTTGGAAAAAATACAGAGAGCTGGAATCAGTGCACAGAGAGGGAGTTGAACAGTCAGGTGCCGGATGCTGGCAGCTTATCACACAGCTTCACAAAGGCTAACATTAGCATATATTTTTATGTGTGAGCACATTTTAATCAAAAGTGCAGTCCGTATGTACCTCCTGAGTCACTCCTGCGTATGAAAGTTGTTAGAGTTAAGGGTTTCTCTAAAGTCAGCCCCTGCCCACCAGCTCCACTCTCCAGCCAGGGACTGAAATGATACGCAAAAGTGTTTGCTCCACAAAAGCAGATGAATGAGAGCGTTCCACATGTACTGCCTGCCGCACTCTTTCCATAAATAAATAGAAACAAAATGAAAGAAAAAAAAGCACAGGTTTTAAACTCCACATGTATTTCAGGCAGATAGGAACACAGGACTTGGTACGCAGACAAATCTGCAGTGCATGATGCATAGGGAAAAATTCAAGAAGCATACCTTATAGAGGGAGAGGTTTATAGAATTCCCAGTGCCTATGGTACTCTTATAAATGCTCCATCTTTTGTTCCTGCAGGGCTCCAAAGAATAATAAAAGAAAATACAAAGCAGAGGAGGCACCACTGAGCGAGTGCAACAGTGTTTTATTAATCCATGTGATTAATCCAGCATGCTGAGGAAGATTCTTTACAGAATCAAAACGTTCGTGTTTTTGATCCACATGGATTAAGGGAACACTGTGGCATTCGCTCAGTGGTGCCGCCTCTGCTTTGTGTTTTGGTTTTATTCTTTGGAGTCCAGCAGCAACAAAAGAGGGAGCATTTATATGAGTACAGCAGCATGGGGACTTGGATAACCTCCCCTCCCTTCCTGAAGGATGCTGCGTGAATGTTTCTGAGGGCTACGTCTCTTGTTTGTGTCTACAGCCTGCCTTCCAGAAACCAAACCACTACCAAATAATAGAAGGCTGTTTCTGCCAAATCCTGAATGACAGTCGTGCTGCTAAGCGAGCTTTCTATAAATCAAGCACATACCTGTGTAAAGTAACCAGACAATAATTAGAAACACTGGCTACATTCAGAATTTATGTTGGAGGGGAAGAAAAAACCCACGACATAATTCAGCAGATTTCTTTTTGGCAAAGTAAAGGATTCAGGCTTTGTACATCAGACCTGACAAAATACTTAAGTCTATGCTTAGGGTTAAAGCCAAACCCAGACTTAACTGCTTTGCGTTTAACTTTTTATGTGCTCAAATGCTTTGCTGTACAGAGCCTGAATTTCTCCTTGTTTGAACTGAGAGTGACTGCAACAGCAAGTTTCCCTGTAACTAAAGCACATTTAAAAGCCAGAGGACAACCTTTCAGCCTGACAAAAAATTCAGGATCTGATTTCCAGTGAGCCATCCCGCTCACGTTCAGAGGACCACTTATTTGCTAAGCATCCAAGCAGGAGCATCCAAGAGTTTATAAACTCTACCCAGTACTACGGCAGTTCATTTCCTATGGCAGTGTCTAGCTTTTGCCTTGGTATGCTCAAAAGCCATCAGTAGTCTCTACCTCTGTTTCTGAATTTTACCTACAGGCTTACTTATACCCTTTTCTTTGTCTTCTGATTTGCATCTCTCCTACCTCTTGGATCTAGCTTCTTCCTACTACATCCAATCTTGCTGGGTTTAATCCAGGTGAACTTCTTCTAGGGTAATTAACTCACTTTCATCCTTCCTACGCTCAGAAAAAGGAAAAGAAACACATGCTATCAAATACAAAGGCTAACTTGACCAGCCCAAACCAAGAGAAGCAATTCTGTTAATTCAGCTCTAAATAATAATGCATCACTGTCAGGCACATATGACCACGAGAAGTGCTGTGCCTTTGGGTGGTTTGCAGTGAAAGGGAGGAAGGGAGCTCTGGCAGGGAGCGACCAGGTCCCAGCTAGCAGAGAGGAGCAGCAACTGACCTAAAGCTCTGTAGCTTCCTGTGTTGCCTCGGTGGCTGTGCAGCATCGTCAGCCACCGCTGTGCTTCACAGCTGTAGAAAGAGACTACCCAAACATGTCCCCAGTTCCTGGGCTGCCAGCCCCTCACCACCGCAGCTCTGCCTGGGCAGGCAGCCCCAGGCAGGGAGGTTCAGAGGGATGCCAGGGAGGGAACTCACAGGGTCTGTGGACTTTTCCAAGAGTTTAGCTGCCTAATCGTTCTCTGAGCACGGACCTCTTTTATTTATTTTTTTTTTCTTTTTTTAATAATCATACACTTGGCAAAGTACAGGACGCTGGCAAAAGGCAAATCCTGGATAGAGGCATAAATCCAGCCTGAGATCAGCTCCCTGGTCCCAAGAAATACTAGTATTTCTCAAAGAAACAGTCTAAATCTTTCCACATTAGCAAAGTAAAGTTGTTTTCCTTGACACTGTTCTCAGAAGCAGTATGACCGTTGCAGCTGAAACCGTTAAAAAGAAAAGACTCTGCCTCAGGCTGACAGTGAATATGGAAAAATTAAACTTGAATAGCTAAAATTTGGCTATGTGTCCTTGTTGCCTTCAATCACTGCTAATAGCATGCAACTTTAAGAGTAGGATGTCCATGAATTCTAATAATAATTAAACATTTTTAAAATGCAGCAGCAATATAAGGTAATGAATATATCAATAAAATATTTTCCTTCTTATTCTAGGAAGTACAACTTTTTTACGCACTCACATAGGGTGAAGTTTATATATTCATGTGAAAATTTGAAAAATACTCAGCATGCTAGCATGCTCCAACTCATCCGTTTTCCCAATATCCTTTTTGATGCCCATGAATCAACTATTTTTCATATCTGCTTATAACAGTTTTATGTCAGACATTCAACTTACAATCTATACATAGATGCAGTCTGAGAACACTTAAATATATTACAAATTAATGCTAAAAAATCTTGCAATCTACGACATGGAGCAGATTTTTATTTTATGTCATATATTGCTGGAAACTATATGCCTAGGTCACACTTACTCTGTCACTTTCAGAGTAAAAGTCAGAAAATTCTCATATCTCTTAGTTTAAAAGACATAAAAATCCAAGTTTCTCTTAAGGAAACAGCAGACTTTCTAATTGAGAATTTTCCCTCCTGTTCTCAGCATATCTTTCCAAACACCTATTGCTAAGGATTTGAGGCAGTTCCCAAATTTGAGCTTCTTATCAAGACTCCCCATGATGGATCTCTGCCCTCTCTTAGCAATAATTTGAGATAAACGGTAGCCCTTAGTCTACTGGGAGAAATTTCCAAAACACTTGGCATTTGGCCTCACACCACTTCTCCTTTGAAGCTGGAGACTATACAGAAAACGTCTTGCTCCCCACTGAGCAAACATTTGACCTTAGACTACTGGGAAGGAACAAACTGGACCTTCTGCTTTTCAGGGTAAGCTAAAAGGTTACACAGTCCCTCCTGCTGAGTCCTAACAACTCAAGGCAATATTCTTAAGTAGGTTCTGCATGCCGAGGTGTCGTCATGGCTCTTTCCAAGACACAGAATATGGTATTCATGGAAATCAGTATGACATGTTTCTGGTGCACTTCCAGCCTATCTTGAAAAAAATAGAATTTTGTATCAGAGTCATACAGAAACACAGGAAAGAGAAACCACAATGAAAGGTTTCTTCACCTACGGACTGCAACATGTCAGGAGAGAAAGGCCACAAAATTCCTACCTGCAAAAACTATCTTAAAGATGACTACCTTGAAAAGATCAATAGATGCACAGTATTACCCAAAACTGGGAAGATGGATGTAGAAAAGTATAAGGTGCTGAGACTGACGTAACTGTTGGGACAGTCGGCCTGGGGGAAATGCAGCAGTCTCCTCATGTGAGAACTTTTTAAATGGAGATTGGACTACTCTGCTTCAATACTACTGCCATCCCCCAGGTGACCTGTTCTGGATTACGAGGAAGATTAAGCCAGATAATTGAAATAGTTCTTCTTAGCATGAAAAAAAGTACTGGTATGTTCAGGTAAATTACAACCATCATTGTTGAAAAAGACAAGGGTAGCACGAAAATAATGCAATAAGTAACACGTGATGTTTTTATGCTGTTAATAATAAGAAAGAAAGAGGAACTTATTGTGATATATTTTTTACCTATTTACAATTGTAAAAAATTAAAAATTTACCATAAAGTGGTCTGATTCTACTGTATGTCTATGCCACAAGATGATGCTACCACATGCAATGCAAAAGAATAATTTTATTGTACAAGTGTAATTATAGCAAATAACTTCTCTCCACTTCGACACTAAACGTTTCTGCATACAATATGTATTTGTGCAGTCATACTACCAGCACGCATCTGAACTTCTCTTCGATATTCTATTTTCTTCTTAAAAACAGCCAAACAGCAAAGCTTCACAATTATAACACTGTCAATTCCAACATCCTAGGCCTTCCTTGATTGAAAACACAAATTTAATTCCTGGATTTTCACACATCTTCTTTTGAGAAGGGGAACCCTCCCCCCAGTTTTGGCTCCCCAGTTTAGATGGAAGGCCCTGAAGTTGGGTGCTGAGCCCAGGACCACACAACATCCTCAAAGGTGCCGCAAGTCTGGGGCCAGGCAGCCAGAGGCTCCTCCTCTGTGACCACTGTGTAAAGTGAAACACGAGTGAGATCCAACATATCTCTGCACATGTTGCATGAGACATTGCCCTGCTACCCCAGAGCAACAGCGCTGAAGTGGAGGTGTAGGAAGTATTTTCCAGCCTTTTTTAAAATCCGGGTATATGAAGATGAAGAGTTTATAAAGAGAAGGAAGAGATTTATATATTGCTTTGATGCAGTCTGAAATTTAGACAGATTTTTTCCATTCATCTTCACTTCTTGTTTTCTCACATTCATTATCAAACAAGTAACTTCATTTTCATTTTTTAAGGTGGGCTTTTTAAGGCTAAGCAGCAGAAGCTGGGCAAGATAAGGCCTGCAGACTCCCAGGAGCTGTACAGAGACCAATTAAACATCACAGCACGATGTCTACTGGAGAATCTGGTTTGGTTTATGCAGAACTAATGTCTATCAGATGCACAGTAATGGTGCATTTAACTTGGCATGTCAGCCCTCCTGTGTCTGCCACAGCTCTTACCAAGTCCTTCCCCCCCAGCTTCGGGACCTGGGTGGGCATTAGTGACCTTGGCCAGTCCCCTGTGCATGCCAGCCTGGCCCACCACCTCTGCTCTCATGCCACCGGCTGTCAAGAGAGGCGTAGATGACTATCTAAAGCATGGGTTGAAGCAGGATGGAGCTGGACTCTTTTCAGTGGTTCCCAGTGACAGGACGATGGGCAACGGGCACAAGCTGGAACATGGGAAGTTCCATTCAAATACGAGAAAAAACCTTACAGTGAGGGTGACAGAGCCCTGGAACAGGCTGCCCAGGGAGGTTGTGGAGTCCCCTTCTCTGGAGACCTTCAAGACCCACCTGGATGTGCTCTGGGCAGTCCTGCTTTAGCGGGGGAGTTGGTCCAGATGATCTCTAGAGATCCCTTCCAACTCTGACAAATCTGTGATTCCGTGACTGAAATAAATTTCTTGCCTATGTTATGCATGGCAACTCTACAGTGTTCACCCTGGGCAGCATCAGGGACTGAGGCTCACAGGGAGCTAGAGGGAAGAAACAGCTCAGTGGGAGGTGTCCCTCCACCAGCCCCGAAAGCCAAGCCCTGGTCTTTGAGCCGGGCTCAGGACTTAGGGTAATGCACCTCCTGAGCTCCTGGAGACTGAACACACTCCTTTAGTGCTCCACAGGTTCTTGTTCTCTGTGCATGTGTTCAAAAACATTTCCACCCTTTAGTTGTATACAGACTCCTTCTTCCCCTCTGGATTCCCAAATCCTGCAATGCTGGCAAAGGTGACAAAAGAAGGGTGCAGTGAAAAGCAGAAACAGGGTTGACTTAGGAATTCTTAATGCTCTCTGTCATTCCATTTTTTCATTTAAACTATAAGCAGCACTCATAGTTTCTGATACATTTGAGAGCCTTCCACAGGATCAAGAGTTTTACAAAGTAGAGGTTTATGCTCTTGCATAACTGAAGCCCATAAACAGAAGTTAAAGTATGGCATCATAATCATCTGCCTAATAAACCACGGAAGAAGAAAGAGAAAAGCAAAGCTGAACAGTGAAATGAACAATAATTTCCATTCCACGAGTAAGTACCTTTCTGTTTCACCAAATTGGCCTGCAAACTTCATAACTTCCCTATAGCCTTCTCTAGCATCTATTTTCCTTGTTTATACTCCCCCCCCACTGAATTAAAAAATTACAGATGAAAGGCTCAGTGCAGGAAAAGGTAGCATGAAAATTTATCACAATGGATTAAACTCGCTTTTCATAATGTAGAGTGAAAAGGGGGAGGGGAGAAATCGATGTAAAACAGAGAACTGAGTCTTTGCAGTAAAATGTAATCTCGAAAAGTAAACCATTATTACTGGGAAACTGTTTCTGAGATTTCTTAATTGTACTATTCATTACAAATGTTTCCTTGAGGGCAAAAGTTTATTTCCCCGAGTAGTGCATAGACCTGTATTTCAGCACTTCTCTGTACCATGGGTTTGACGCATCCTCCTCTGGCCCTTGCTGCAATCACCGCCAGGAGAACTGCACTCCCACAAACCGTGATGAGGTAGCGGTCTCAGGGGTCTCCGATGGTGGTTGGGGACTCACCTTCCCTCCTAGTGAAGAAATACCATTTTTACCATTGTTATTAAGCATATTTATAATGCCACAACAAATACTTTTAAAAAAGAGAATGACCATGGCAGGGGGGGGTTGGAACAGGATGATATTTAATATCCCTTCCAACCCAAACCATTCTACGATTCCGTTAATGCAAGCACCTCTCACATCTAAACGTTCAGCTGATTTCAGTTTGATTTTTTTTTGCATAATAAATGAACAGACCAGGACTATAGGACATGGAGGGTTAAGTGTGACTCATTGTAAAGAACATGCCCTTTTCAATAATACCCCTCTTTTGATTAACTAAAAGAAAGGTCTTATATATTATACACAATCCTCTTTTTAAACAAGGCAAACTCCCACACCACAAAGATACTAGAACAGTAAATATTGATTTTCTTGACTGATGGTACACCTCATGCCACATAGCCCGCTCAAGCATCTGCTTGTTACCACAAGCTATTCTCTTTGTCAAGGAAGAAAGAAAAGTGGCGTTATGTGCTATCGGTTGTGGATTGCAAATATTTAAAAGAAATAAATTTCTCAGAATGAAAGGTACCTTCTTTTGATTAAAAAAAAACCCTAACATAACTATTTACTTTAGGCCTATACCCACTCCTAGCACCTGTACTTTTCAATTGTTGGCTTGCCAAGAACACTGCGGTTTTCTTCCTGGCTTTTCTCTTAAATAACTATTTATTATGCACCAAACATCTATTTAAGATGTACAGTATTTTACTAAAAAGAGAAGACAGCTTGAAAATGCTGCAGAAAACTCCAGCTATTAATATAAGGTTCGTACGTATGCTGGTACATTAACAAGTGATATGTATATATGCCCTATGGAACAAAAAGCATGCACTAAAATTATTTATGTACTCTTAACTCTTCTGTTTTTGTGGTAGACTTAAATTTACATTTTGCTAAAGTTATGTTTTACTACAACAGTAACTATAGAAGTAGATTTGCAATTATATCAGAGCAGAGTGAGAGAAATCAGGCAGCACAAAATAACCTTTCTGTTTTATAGAGAATAAAAGTTATTGCTGCAAATTAAAAAATTCTATGTAGTGGTGAAAAAGAGGCTTCCAATCCTCTAAATAAATAAAAAGAACAAAACAGAATTATTTCCCCAGCTATGTATATAAGAAATAAAAAAGTTTTTACTGTGTCAATTGTTCAGAAACAAGGAGCCAGTAAATGCAAAGGTTTAGGAAAAAAAGACAAATAAAAATCTCAGATCTCTGGAAAGACAGAAACAGGCATTTGCCAAATGCATCTTAAAAAAAATTACATACAAAGAGCAAGGCTAGAGAACAATGTCTCATTGCTTGCCCTAAACTATGGTATAGGGCTTCCTATGGGTCTCCTTTTCTGCTTTATTAATTGGATAAAAGAATCATAATTCAATTACTTAACGATTTATTACAAAATACTTTGCCCGCACAAGATTTTTCAGCATGTAAACACTGTACTATTAGACTATCTACTATTACAGGCCTAACATTTCAGATTTCATTAGTAAATAAAGCCAGGTTTATTTGTAATAAAGTTAAGCCCTTCCAACCACTGACCATGGAAACCAGATTTTGAAATAATTCAGATTTGTGTTTCTGTTCTTTCTAATTAAGGGTAATATCGGGAAGGACAGACAGTGGGTAGCATTGTTCAAGCACCATGGATTTAAGCAAGAAAATCTGATTATCAGCTCATGTCAGAAGCCAAGCGATAATGCAGCTTAGCATTCGTTTGGGCTTTTTCTTTAGCCAAAAGATAATTACTGTTCGTTAAGTCTTACGTAAGTGTATCTAATATCTATGGTCCTCAAAATTATGAATAGTAAAAGCACACAACAGGCAAAGAAGAGTTATTGTATTTATTATTTACTTGGGCTGTTCCATCATGATAATTTCATTAGCCAGGAAAGTTAAACTTAATGTCAAACTATAATTTCTTAAAGGCCAAAAAGTTAAACATCAACTCTCATGCAACTGACGCCAGAAGTTACTTTTTTCTTTTTGTGAAGACACAAAAGCCATATTAAAACGACATCGAGCCCATCGCGGCAGGATCTGCTCTTTGGCTGAGCATCCACGGCGGTGCCCGCTAAAATCAGCCCGATTAACTTTTAAGTGTTGGAGCCCTCTGACAAAATGGAAATATTTTATCACAAAAGCTGGTGCTTTTCCAGGTATCGCATCACTGACGTGATGTGTCAAGAGAGTTCTGAGCCCTGATAACTTCTCATTGCACAGCGTAACGAAATGTCGTCTGAGGGAAGGAGCTGAACTCATACTCACCCTCTTCAACAGGCTTGAAGACACTGGGAAGGGGGGTAGGAAAAGCCCCTGGGCCAGGAGGGGCAGGCAGCACGGGGGTCAGAGGAAATGCCAGCCCTGCAGGCAACAGGGCACCCAAGGGAGGGAGCTGGAAGCCACACTGTCACTGCTCTGCTGGGACCCCACAACGTGCATGCCTAGCAGGGGTCTGTCTGTGACAGAAACCTCAGGAAATTAAGCAGCAGGGTGCATATTTAGCCGCCTAAATAAGGAGGCTCAGCTTCCTAAACTCCCTATGGTATAAAGCAAAAGAGAGAAACATCTCTGGCAGAGGATGTGGAACAAGGACCTGACTTGCACACTCGAAATTGCAGCAGCTGCTCCCCCAAAACGCCTCTCTGCTGAGCACAAGTCCAAAAGCATCAGGGATGATCTCTGCACCCACAATAACAGGCCAGCTACCAATGCTGAGGTCTGTAAGAATATACTCTTTAAGTCTTCAAATTGCCATGAAAAATAGGGGGCAATTCACCAAAATGTTAGCACATGTCTGCCAAACCCCATGCACCGGTCACCTGGCGAGCCAAAGGGTAGGTCCCTTGGACAAAGTCATTGCTGACCACCTATATTTGTCCCCAAACCCCTTCCTTAACTCAAATACGGCCTTTAAAGGAGCTGGCATTTACACAGCCACCTCTGCATGCAAATTCTGCATAATGCTTTACTGTAACTGAAAGGCTTGGTCGGTCACAATGTATGCTAGAGATGAAAAGCCAGACCACCACATGTGTGGAGCAAAGAAGTTCCCCGATAAAAGCATTTGATAGCCATGTTAAGTATGAAAAGTCCTTAGCAGTAAGAGAACACAGTTAGAGAACACTTATAAAACACAGACAGCCTACACTGTTATATTTACTTCCTCTTACTTCTCACAGCAGCAGACTGAGGGGAGACCCTATCCCAAAGGAAAATACAGCCTTACGGCCACATCCTTAGGGGATTTGCGCTGAACTCGCCAAAAGTGGAAGGGACTGATTGCTGACCATCAGGTCAACACCTTGCTCAGGTTGTCTCTCATGCTGAATGGTAGGAGATGTGTGTCTCCAAGACAAATGGTAAGAGCTGACCCAGGGTCTCTGAACTATCTCTGCTGAAGGCTTGATTCGGTATATACACTCACACCTGCTCAAAGTTACTATTCGGTTCACTGTGAGCATTACCCTTGAAATAACAAATAAATTTGCCTAATGAAAGCGAAGCACAAGCAAGATGGAAGATTTCTATACCTGTCAAGCATGCTGAGAACTAATTTGAACAAGGTGATCAATGAGAAATGGAAGAAAAATCTCAGCTATTTGGCCCAGCAGGTGCAATAATTCTAGCCTCCCTGTTAATGACACGTAATAGCAATTAGGAGACAAAGCAAATAGAGGAAAAGAAATACTAAGGTTGCCCATATAGTAAGTCACTTCAAAGAGACACCATTTTCATGAGTAATAGAATACTGTGCAGGGAAAACAAAATTATCACACAAAGAGAAACACAGGTATAATCATGCAACACCATCTTATGTTTATTTTTTATGTGTGCATTTTATAGCTGACAGGGATCATTAGGATCGCTTACAATGACTTTCACCATAAGGCAGGGCATAGTTTTGGCACCTTTAAAGCAAATCAGGATGGCAATAGCAAAATTGCTAATGCAGAAATCCTTTTGCCTGTCAGAAGAGCAATCATAGAGTTTGTAAGCATAGGTTTCTTTCATGCAGAGGGTGGTTCTTCGGAAACAGAGCAAGTAAAGCCCCACAGAACCAGATAAGGATTAGTTGGAGAGTGATTAAAAACAGATACGAAGCCACCAGAGTAGCAACAGGAGCGGGAGACGTGGCTGAAATGCCCTCTCTCTGGAGTTACCTACCTCTCCTCCAACAACAGGCAGGGAAGTCTCACTGGGAAGAACTGTCAGGATGCAGCATTAATACCATACTCACCCAGACTGACTCAGGCTGTTGAAACTGGTCTTCCACAAGAAAACAGAGAAAAAAACCCCTAAATATAGGTGTCTTGAATCACCTTGTAAGACTTGCCATAGACAAAGAAGCAACAGCCAGGTGTGCTGCATTGCTGTTCAAAGGAAGCTCGGTGTTGGCAGTGCTGCATTATGGAACTGTTTCAAACAGCCTGCTCTGGCTACACAAGTGTTTGCTAGACCTTCATACAAAAAAACTTATGCTTTCAGATAGAAAAATATTTCATTTTGGCTTATTTTGAACAACAGAGAAAAATCTGATGTGGGGGGAGATTTTATTTTTAGCACAAATAAAGGTTATTTTTTAAGGCTCTATTCACCTATATTAGTTAAAACTTGGTAGCTAAATAATAATAATTATGAGAAGACAAACTGCGATGGCCAGGGAGATCACTGCTACTGGTAAAGGCTGGCTCATAACCATGAAGATTTTCAAGAACCTCTTCCCAGAACACATTGCCTGGAGATAAATGGGAGTTTTTTCATTCAAGGAGATGGTTGGGCAGAAGGTCACAGCACTCTTTGGTCCTGAAGATCCCAACTTCTGACACAAAACTCTGGAGAGGTGTCTCTTTGCCCCTAGTTCTGCAGTAGGGATGCTAACCCCCTTGGAGATAATGGACACGGTAAGCTCAGCATGGGGCAGGGAGGGTGGCCATCACCCATGGGACCACACTGGCCCTCCTTGTGTCCCTGGTAGCAGCACTCTCCAGTGTGTGGACTTCAAAAATCATATTTGGCTTCTCAGAACCAAGCTGCACTTTTCATTCCTATGATACCCAGAAACATTTTATGGGTCTACAGCCCATCCGAGGATATCAATTTCTTGCTATCTAAAATTGTAACACACTTCATTACCTTCACTAACTTCATATAATGTTATACTGCCATTAAAAACCCACCCTTATTAATTAAAAAATACTTGTTCCAAAAATTGACTAAACATCTTTTTTTCTTTCTGTTGCAAACACTGATGACTATATAGTGCCTCATTGTTTTCCCCCCTTGAATAGATGTCTTTAAAAAGCACAAATAAAGAGAATTAAATGCTGTGTCAAACTACTGGTACCGCATGTTTAAACACCTGCTTCCCTTCATCAGTCCTTCATAACATTGTTAAACGATAATTATACATACTGATGAGTAACGAATCAAAATACTGTAATCTATCTTGAAAGGGGTTTTGCTAATATTACACATAAGGCATTAATAGGATATTTAGACTGCTTTTGTGAGAGAAAACATACCTTTGTATACAGAGAAAGAAAAACACCAGGAGAACTTACTGTATTTTTTTTCTATACAGCTGGCATTGTGCAAAACACAGTTTACTACTCCTTTAGGATTTTATATACAAAAAGGGGGATTTAGGGTTGTTTTTCTCTCTTGGTCCAAATTATATATTGCAGTTAGTTTCACAATTTTTGCTACGATAACTGTGGTGTGATGAGCACTGCCTCTCCCATGTCCTTGCCTCCTGGCACTGCCCTCCCACGCTTGGTCCTGCACCATGAGCTCCCTGAGGCAGTGGCTGTGGTCCA
This sequence comes from Tringa solitaria, assembly GCA_026413425.1. Lineage (NCBI taxonomy): Eukaryota > Metazoa > Chordata > Aves > Charadriiformes > Scolopacidae > Tringa > Tringa solitaria. The sequence goes on along the minus strand of JAOXJM010000001.1, from coordinate 59,653,557 downwards.
GCCCCAGCATCTCTCCGGAATGGGATGGGGAGACAAGTGTGATGTGCTGCCCACTGGAGAGAGAGGGTCTTCCATTTCTCTCCATTCACTTAGCTCATGGCCGTGACTGCTCTATCCAGACATGGATAAAAGACACAAAGACAGGGGCATTCAGGGCAAATTACAGAGTTGCTCTGGTAAAAGCTCTGTTTCTCTTCCTCTTCTACTTGCCATTTAATTTTCTGATGGCTCTTAAAAGTAAATAAATAAATAACATTACCTCAGATTAATTTTTCTGTACTTTATCTGAGCTTGACAAGTTATATAGATTTAGAATAAAACGGAGCCCCTTTCAAAATGGTAAACAAAAAATAGCAAATGTTGTATTGCTGTTTTCCAATGTCCTTTAATTTCAAGAATCTGGGGTTTATTCTATAGTTCTTAATAAAAGTAGCGCAAAAACAGAAATCTGTGATAAAAACACGTGAACTGCTAGCAGGCCGGCACCTTGCAGGTTGGCTGCCTTTCAGATCACAGCCAAAATAACTACCTCCAGAGCACAAACAGTGAATGGGAGTGCCTCAGAGGACCTGCCTGGTAGGTGAATGTAAGTCGCTTATACCTGGAGGGAAGATTACACAGTTCTGCTGCTGTGCCTCTTGTTCCCTACCATCTACACCCCTCACACCATATAATATATAATAGCCTCAAACAATCCTAAACTGCAATTTCATACCATTTTATCTTTAAAGGTGTGATTTTTCCTTGAAAAGAAGCTTTTGACAGAGAGTAAACAAGCCATCCACAAGCTCATCACTCCAGTACTGCTCCAGCAACACGCCATCTCATTCATCAGCATGTCTTAAATCAATATGTCTTAACCCAGCGTAGAGGCTCCACTGTTCAGGAAAGTAACCTTGGCTCCTGGTTTTATGTTGCGTTCACACAAATTTAAGATGCCATACCTAGCGTGCCAATGCACTTACACATAATTAATCATGTTGGCTTCAGCAATCAGACAGCGGCAATGGGATTTTTTAAACTTCCACTTAATTTCAAAGAAAGGGGCATTATACCAACACTTTATATGTCATCCTATCTGAGCTTGACTAAAACCCAATTTAACAAGCTGAGCCCATCAGAATTTAAGCAGGCAACACTACAGGCCTAATTAAGCTTGTTGTCTACAGAGGTGTAAATCTAGAGTCATCCCTCAGACGTCAGCAAATATTTTATAATAATTTTTATTATAATATAATATTTACAATATTTTTATTTTTATTATAATATAATAATATATTATTTTATTTTTATTGTAATATAATATTTACAATAATTTTATGGGTACTTGCATTGTGGAAAGCAAACTTCCAGACCATAAAACTACGTTAGGGTGTGGACAACCAGGTCACACCTTGTATCTCTTCCAGTTGTGTGCAAAACAAAATGATACAAGCACAAGTAAAAGTTGGCCTTGCGTACAAAAAAAACATCCAAAATCTGAAGTCATGGAAACTTTTCCCACTTAAGCTGGTAATCAAATCAAAATGCTGCTGACAGTATGCACATTGATATGTTAAGTATTGATAGTAAGGGATCAGAATTGCTCGCTTCCTATTATTTTTGATTCTGCAAAACCTGCAGCATTTTAATTTCCTTTTTTTTTTTAAATAATGTTATCACTGGGATATTTTATGTTAAAATGCCTTCCTGCCTGCAACACTGATAAAAGTCTGGAAAAATATATTAAAATTCTTTCCATTGTATTATTAAATAAGCAATTTCTCACGTAGCTTTTATGAATGAAAGGTAACTTGTAAAACTGCATATTTTGATCTATGTAAAATAGCATAGATGTCCAAGAAATCTGCGTTCTCCATCATAACATATTCTGATTTGAAGTAATACTCTTTTCTCAAGTGATAAATTATCCAAGGCAGAGACTACAGATTTTTTGGTTCATGTATATTGGCCCTTTTTTGAGGCTCCTCCATGACACTGATACTATCTCCTAACAAAACAGAGACATCAGGGAAAAGTAACCCATCTTAGTTCTATTCCTACTAAAACCAAGGTGGTTTATAACAGAAGCAGAAGATATGTCAGACTGATGATTACTGAAAAATATCTAAACAACCCAGTATAACATTGCTATAAATCTTGACAAAATATAATTCAACTTTCTACATGCAAATGACTTGGACAATAAAAAAAGTTTTGGTGTTGTCCCTTATTTACTTATTTATTCAGCTGAATTCTCATATTTGTTTTTCTATTTCACGCGCAGAAATTTCAGTGCTCCCATGGAGTTCACAGAGAAGCAGAGGGGCAATAGCAGCAAGAAATAGCACACAACAAATTCTCACCTCTGCTACCTGCACTCATCGGGAAAACTCGAGTTTAAAAAAAAAAAAGGGCTAACAGCCTCTCTATTGTGTAGTTATGCAATACAGAGTGTAAATTACTTAATTAGAAATACAATGCTTTAGCCCCATGTAAAAGCATAACACTAGGAATGATGTAGCAAAAGATTGGATTGCGCTACACAGCTCTGCCTGTACAGCAACACTAGTCAGGACTCTCAAAAATAAATCACATTCTCTAATTAGCACAAATGTACTAGTAAAATATGTCCTATACGCAAACCTACAGCAGCCATACAGTTATTTGTAAAAGCTGTCCTGAAGCTGTTCAAATTGGCATTTAAATTTGCTGGTTAACTCCCTCCTTTTGCTGGCAGACCTCCTGTCTCCACTAGAGGGTATTACCAGTATATCTATATGGCCATAGGCACACCAGCAACGCCTTCCTCCCCTCTTCCCTTTCCAGGGTCAGAATTTGCACCAAAACCTGCAAAGTTTTGCCCATCGGGGACCAGCAGCCTGCCCGCAGCTCTGCAGTCGGTCGGAGTGATGTTCCCGAGCTGCTGCGTTAGGGAGAAACACGCTGAGAGCCTGCAAGCTCCTGCATGCCTTGGCCAGAGAGAAATTATTGTGTTCTAGGTGCCGTCAGAGAGCCACGACTTAAATTATCAGGGTAGTCCTGCAGGCCTCTGCACACATCTGCTGCTGACCCCGGCAGCATTCTGCACACCTCCAGGCTGTAGGACTACGGGCTTGGCTTTAGCGTGCCTCAACACCTGGAAGAGGAAAACAATGCCTCTCGCTTTAAGATCTGTTTATCATAGAATCGTAGAATGGTTAGAGTTGGAAGGGACCTTAAAGATCATCTAGTT
>JAOXJM010000001.1:59632668-59644776 GCA_026413425.1 Tringa solitaria | reverse complement strand
GAAAGCCATTTGGTCAGGGTAGAGTTTCATATCTGCTCTGGGATAAGTTCAAGTCAACTTTAAACTGCAGAAAAAGTCAGGACCCAGTTTTACATGTGATTCCAAGAAGGTGTTCCCCAAAGTGTATTTTCTGAAGGTCTCAGTCAACATTCAGTGCAGAACTGTATTTCCATACCCAAAACTACCCTAAAGCAGATCGCTTCCTAGAAAACCTCCACACAGCATCAGGTATCGGGGCAGCGGTTTTTGCCATGCAGATGTATTCTTCCAATGCTGCTTTAGAAGTTCACAGGGGCAGATCATCCTCATGGGGTGAAAAAATATACAGCAGCTGGGGATCTGTGGTCTAAATTATGTAAGAGCTGCTCATTCCCATGATCTGTAACAGCACATGGCTATATAGAAGCATGTGAAATAGCACTGTCTAGTCAAAGTTTAGTTAGTATAAAACTTATCGCTGCTTTCAATATGAGTGCTTACCCATCTTGAACCTTAGTGGCTTGCAAAACTTGGTGGAAAGTATTAGAATTTGCACCATACACTGCCACAAGGAGAAACGTGCTACTTATTAGAATTACTCTATGCCTCAGTATGTGCCAGGTACAGATACTAATCCTGCATAATCTCTTACAACTGTAGAAAGGCATCTAGGAATGATCTTTGTCACCTTGGCTAGACAAAAACATTTTTAAAAACATGAGTAGTCCCCCTAAGTAGATTAATCACAAACTGAGGATAAAGTAGCAGCTACAGGTTGTCTGTCTTTGTCGAATATCTTTAGCATTCCCGCTAAAGAGAAAGCACCTGCAATATGGGAATGGTTGTGAGCTCTTGCAAAGGTTTGACCTCATCATGTTTCAGTTGGCCTAACACACAGGTATGATTTCTTTGTCGATTCAAGAGTATTGTAATCAACAAGGAAAAAAAAAACATACTTGAAAGTAACAAGTAGCTCGGATATTCATTACTAGCCATTAACCTGATTTTCTAATGAATACGACATTAGGCATTCATTAACAATCATTTGTGTTTATGTGGAACAGTGGCTGTATAATGAAGGTTGATAAATGAATAGAAATGAAACGAGGGAATTTTGGACACTTGTAAAGCAATTAACTTGTTTGGCATTAATTACATATTGAAAAGCTAAATCAAGTACATTTGGAAAGCCACTAGGACAGAGACACAGACCAAGGGTAGATATAAAGACTAGATATAAAAGAAAACCTTTATTTCTTTTAAATAAAGAAATGCAGCCAGAAGTATGGTATTAATGACAAACAAAGTCCATTTCTAGCAAAAAGAAATCGGATTGCAGCCTGCATGTTAATAAAGAAAAAAGTTAATGAAAAGTGAAACAATGAAGCCAATAAAATAACCCCTCACAGTTGACAATGAAGTGCAAACAGGTGGTGTACTAGAGGGTTAATGTTTTTGTTTCTTAAAGAAAGAGCCATACAAGTGCCCACACACTTCAGCGTATGCTAATAAACGAAACCACCTAGCAAATTAGATGCTAGAAATGAGGGAATATGGAAGCTCATTTTACAGTTACCAGGACACATTCCCTCTAATGAGTCGGTAACCTGATCTTTCCAGGCTGTTTTGACGGCATCATTTCAGCTCGGTATGTCCCAGCCCCAAAAACAGATGCTTTCTGTGCCGTTTGCCTGCACGGAAACACGTTAACTCCGAGGAAGGTGACACAGCCTCAGCAAACATCATCCAAGCCTCTCTTTTGCAAGATTAAGATTAACAGTATCAAAGATAGAAGCAAAAGGAGGAAAGAGAAAACTGAAGAGTAAATAATGGGAAAATTTTTGCTTTGCTGGGATTTGCCAGGGTGGATCTCTCTTCAGCAAAGGAGAAGAAGTCTCCTCTGGTGTATTGTATTCCTTTCCCCCGTTCTCTTCCCACATTCTTCATGAAGCAGTACCACTTCACCTCCCACAGCAACATACAGGATACCTGACAAGTGCAGGAGGTCCTTCTCTGTTCCTATCTGCACCAAGAGCTCACAGGGAGCTCCTATCCCACTGAGAAAGGACCTCCGGCAGAGCAGGACCTCAGCTACCAGAGAGGCCACACGGTTCGACCTGGGAAACAAGGTGAGATATTTCAAAATGAGAACCCCATACAGGGGAGCAGGTAGCAGATGATGAGAGCTGCCCCTGTGTCAGGATACTACTCCTCCTGCCAGAAAGCTGGACCATCTTCCCTGCCCAAACCCGTGACTCAGGTGCTGCCAACTCCTAGCCCGTGCCACTGAGAAAAGGAAATATTTTCCCTCTGCCTATTGCTAGTGCAGTAAAGCTAAAATGTTAAGTTTATCCCCAACAAAGACCCATACAGATGCTCACATATATGGAATTAGACCAAGAGACCTGTCAGTAATGTTTCCTGTTTCAAAGAGATTCAGCAAACACCGAGCGCAGACGCCAGATCCATTTCCAGGAATCATTAACAGCCTTTATCTCTAGTCACTTGTTCTGCCACAGATTCCACGTACAGAATGCCAGTATGATAGAACTAAAAAAAGCATACAGAAGATGACTTATATCCAGACACTTCTACAATTAAAAAGCTTTACACCTGACAACACACATTTCACCTGACAGGTGCTTTCTAAATTCAGTGTTCTCAATTTATATCCTATACCATAAAAACTGTTTATTCTCTCCTGTTTTCCAAGCACATTCCCACAACAGAAAAGCTAAATAAATCTCATCTTCCTGCAATTAATCTTGTTGGCACTCACAGTCAAGCTTTAGTGGACACATGTTCCATACTGCATGGTCCATATCAAAGACACAGACTACCACAGGTACATCACCAACTGTATAGGGAGAATATAATTTTATTTCCCTTAGACCAAACTACGCATAACCCTCAATAAGTTGGAGAAGCCTCATTTAAAATGTGTTTTAAGCTTGTTTGGTATGCTTTTCCTCCACTGCTGTGGTGCTTCAATGCCAGCTGAGAACCCTGGTGAATCTTCAGAAAGACCCAGCACCACTATAGGAAATCACAAATCCTTAACTAACATATGCTAACTTTTCTCCTCGGAACAAAAGCAGCACCTCTGTTGTCCCCTCAGCAGAAAACACCAATCAAAGACGACTCTTTTCAGGAACAAATGTTAGCCAGGAACTTCAGTTGTGTTTAATTAAGTTCTTCCGAAAGAAACTGCATGCTGTGGCACTGAAGAGGTTATCAGAGGTCAGCTGCCTGCCATGACTTTGTGACCCCCAAAACGCAAAATAAAAGATAGTGGTATCCCTGCTGGTAAGATTGGCTTCCGCATTTGTTTCCCTCCCTTTCTGCTTTAATTTAATAGCAATCAGCACAATATGGCTGCTTTTCTTCGAACAATAGGATGGGCAGAAGTTAGATTTACAGCACTGCAAGGGGGAAAGCAGGAGAGAGGGGAAGCACGCTATGGCTCTTGATCTACAATAGGAACATCACTTTGATACCCATAAATAACTTGCAAACCTACTTAAGATTCATTGCTGTCAAGAGCTGACAGATGTGTGCTTTTTTAAAATTTAATATTACCTTATGGAGCCTCTCAAACACACCACTGCTAAGTAAAACAACTGCCTTTAAAAATGGAAGACAATTCAGGGTGCAGATCCATGTGGAATATATAATGTATTCTCAATATTTCTCTGAACCATTATAGAAGAGCTATCACTATAAATATACAAATCCACATTTAAACGACCCACATAACAAGCAGAACTATTGAGGAGGTTGAGACAACATTGTGAGGATCCTCCTTCGAGTTACTTTGGCCACAGCAAATGTGAGCTACAGTCTCTATGCTTATCAAAGTGCACAGAATCGACAGGATTTGACCTGATGTGTCCAAGGGAAAATCTGTGTAATTCCAAAGATTTCAGACCATCTTGTGATATGTTTAAAGCACTCCAATCAATATTAATGAGATTGCCTCCCAAATTCAGTTATCCTTCTAGCGATGATAAGGTAAAATGGAGTTGTTTAACCTTCTGAATTTGTGTAATCATTTTACAGTGCAAGTCAGCCAATGTTTCTGTTATTGTCTGAGAAGATACAAGTTGAGTGATGGGTTGGGGGGTTTTTTTAAGCTATTTCAAACCTCTTCAGCTGTGGTTCCTCATGAATCATTCCTGCCCAGCAAACTGCCTTCTGTTGAACATTTCCATCATGGAAAACTTAGCAGCTTCCTTCAGATCCAGCATGGGATGGCATCCACAGCTTTACTGATAGATCCCCTCATCCACAAAATCCTGACCCTATCCAAGGCCATGGCAAAAGTCTCACTGACTTCAGTGGAGCCAGGACTGCTCCCAGCTCTTTGCTCCAAATCAAGTTCATTCTCTCTCCTTCTCCAGTCCCACCACTCTGCTTTCTAAAGTATGAAAGACTCAACTCTGCTTCCAAAGCCAGGGCAGAGGTGGAGAGGCTTGGAGCAGGGACAGTCTCAGCCCAGAGAGGGAGCCTGAGACCACAGTCAGCACAAACACCACCTTAGCTGCTCAATCCTATTTGTTCTTAGCAGTTGAGCCATTCATCAAAATGAAGAGAGGTGATTGCACCCTCTTTTAGATCACTTACTCATTTTGGTTTGAGGAGAGGTCAGGCAATTGGATGATAATTTCCTGTGATACTGCAAAATCTCCCACTGAAATCACTATGATTCTAGGTACATTAGGAATACAATGTACTTGCACTGTGAGTATTCCCTTAATTTCTAAGCTTATTAAAGACAGAAAATACCTTTTATATTTTCTAAATGTCTATAGCATTGAATCTCAGGTCATTACCATGCTAAACAGCACAAAGCAGTAAGTTAGATATGTTATGGCAGGGATGTGGGTTTTTTTCTCAGTAATCCCTTTAGTGGCAAAGTGTTGGTGCTTTGTTTGCCAGGTGAATTACTCTCTAGAAAATGTAGTTGGTCTTCGAGGAAGGGAAGAAGGCATATCTCTGTACTATACAGATGTGCAAAATTATTATCAATAGCTATCAATTCCAGCAGCAAGCTGAGCTTTGCAGTTCAGAAGTATACATTTTAAAGTGAATCACAATTAGAAAACCAATTCCAAGATTAAAGTTTTCAGAGATGAAAAGACACAGACTACTGTTAGTTTTCTGCAGCAGCAATCAATCCTGTTCTTCTCTCTACTTGAATTTTCTCCTCTGTTGAAACACTAGAGTCATGAGGCTTTAATCAATACGCAAAGCAATTACTTTCTGAAATAAAACAATCTTAGGTCAACGAAAGATAATGGAAATCATACAGGGAGTTATTTATGTCTAAATACCAAGCTTCTGGGTTTGGTTCCAGGCAAATCCAAATGACAAGGAGTACAATATTTGTTTTCCCTAGTAACGCACTGGGATACCACAGCATATACTTTAGCTGAGTACAGTCTCCTGTGTTTGTCCTCAGCTTGTTCCACATAATTCAGTAAAATACACAGATGAGTGCCACATCTGGATTTGTTACCTAGGCAGCAAATAAACTTCATCTGAAACCTCATAGCAAAACATGCAGTTTGAAATTTTAACTGGTGTGGCAAGTGCCTCATTTATCAAACCCACAAGGAGAAAAGCAAAATGCAAGTGATCAACAGCATCTCAGTTAAAATGAAGTTGCATTGGGGATTTTCAACTTTAATTACTTTAATTTTCTAGCTCTAACTTTCATAAAATGCTTGAATATTGAAGGGAGCATTGGTATCTCTAACACAACGTGACAACAGACTCCTGGCCCTATTCAGAGAACAAGCTAAAGCCGTCCTCATGACAGCAATTCTATTAAATTTTCAGCTCAAAAGGCAAATGGGAGTACTTGTGGTTCTACTTACTATATTTTTCTAATAAAAAAACATATTTTGGAAAAAATAAGCAAATAAGGACAGCTCATCTAAGTCAGAAAAAAATATTTAAGAGAAAGACTGATCAGTCCTTCACAACTCCGTACAGTTTAGTGTAGAGGTCATAAAAATGCTTTTCATGTTCCATGACACTGGATTCAAGGCTATTTTAAAGAGATTTACAAACATTTTGGCCTTCAGGAGACTTTGAATCTGTAAGGGAGTAAGACCATCGAGCTCACACTAACCTTGTTTAAAGTGGAGGTCTTTAATATGAATTGCTTTAAAATATTTTTCTGAATATCATTATATTGAGACATTGGTTAGTTTAAGATCTTTCTTGTGCCTCTTAAAATAATGCATCTTTCGCCATCCCTATGACAGGAAGACATTTCTTACCTTGAGTAGCAGATTACTTTGTCTAATTTCTTTGAGAAAGCAAAACATGTGTCTTTTCTGGCAGTTCAAAGGAATTCATGAGTGTATCTTAACCTTCTGTGCTGTGGCTCAAGACAAAGTGTTCAAAATCATCAGGGAGAGGCATTGCACAGGGAGAAAAATAAATGCTTACCTGAATATTATCCACACAGCATGCCAATGGCAGCCAAGTGGTTTTTCTCAGGCATTTTCAGCAAGGGTATGAGCTCACCTTGTACATGATAAACTAAAGGAGGAATGTACACTCTTGAGGCCTGATGAAAGCCAATAAATGTGATCATAGGCATAAAGGCTGGTTGTTTAAAGGATAAATAACAATAAGAGGAAACTAATGCTTTGTAGAAGAACAGATCAAAATTGTCCACTATATAAAAGTTCAAGATACCATTACTGCTTGTGGTTAATAAAGAAAGATGAACACTTGGAAAATAGACTGTGTACTGGTATTAGTCAGATGTGCCAGCAGTAAACTGTAATTTCTTACCACTCTTAGTCCTTTACGCTGTCTTTCCAAGAAGAGTAAAGCAACCAGATCTCATTGCTGAGATTACCTAGGATGAAATCAGTCATCCCTGATGCAGAATTCAGGAGGGTATGGGGGGAAAGGGAGGGTTATGTCTTATTAATAAAGCAGTTTACACCATCTCAAGTCATTTTGCCAAGCGACAAATTCAACTGTGTAAGGAAGAGATGTAATTACAGACCCATCAGCTTTGGCTCTGAACCTGCAGAAGATATGTGCGCCCCCACGTGTACCAAGAATGGTCCCACTGTCTAACCAACAAAGTCTGGGTTACACCCATGCATAAAATCTGGGTATATGTGGGACCCCTGATCATTGCACCCAGGTTTACTGCAGAACACAATATTCATGAGGGCATCAGTTGTATTGATATATTGGTGTATATATACCAATATATAGACCAGGAGGAGACACTGCAGGGCATGTCTTCCTTCCTTCCAGCCACACCTTCCCTTTCTTCTTTTTACCCCAAAAGTCTTCCCTGAAGACTCAAAGTCAAATCCAGAGATCTCCATAAAGACATAAGTGAGACAGACCAGTACCACAGAGGTCTGTCCCCAACTGCCAGTTCCCCCTGTGGAAGGAGGAGTCAGAAGAACCGGTGTGTTCCTTTGAAGAGCTGGCAGGTTTGTGATGCTGCTCTCTGCCAGATAAACTGGGCATGAGGGAGAGACCTCAAACATCCAAATTCCTCAATTCCATTAGTCACCAAAACTATGCAAGTCCAGAAGCAATGTCACACCTGTCAGCTACACTGCTTGTCATCCACAACAACTGCATTCACAAGCTACCTCCCACAATGTTATTCTTCCACTAAGTTTTACCCAAATTACAAGTTCTTTTTTCAAACTCCGTTGCTTTAGCATCTTTGACCTTGAAAACCCTGCCTCTGCAGAACTCCTCCCAAGTCAAAAATGTCTCAGTATGTCATGAAAAGAAGATTATAAGATGGCACAAGATATTTATTTCTTACAATTACAACATGGTGATACTTCATGTTCAGTACCTAATAAACAAATATTTGAATGTCAAACATATGGAACATATATTTTGAAGTCCTGGTATGAAAGACCATTGTTACCTGCAGAAGAAGAAACAATAATGACTGATTTAAATCAGCACATCTCTATCAACCTCAAGAGGGCTGTGCTTCTGTGAGAATCTGGTGGAAAACTTCAGTTTGATGATTAACACAAGTGAATCTTGGGGAGAGAGCAGCCCCTAGGCTGTTTCAACCATATTGTACAATTCTCTAGTTGTGGTCTATGCTGTAGGCTTCAAATCCCTCCTCCATCAAAGAGGAGCTTGAACTGCACTGCCTCCATTCCCTACTTGAGAGAAAATGAGCGTCTTCTCCCTGCAGGGAGAAAGGTGACTTTTGTAGGCTTTTTACTCAGTGTAATCAAGATGTAATCATGTTTAATTATGATATTAAATAATGTGGAATTAAATTATTCTCTAGTAAAACCAATCTCATAAATAGTATACATGTACCTTCTTTTCCAGCATGTTCATATTACAATTTTCATTCAAATTAGGGGTTTCTCTTGCTTTTTAATCAGAAATAATAAAAATGATGGCTTTTCTGTTCTTACATTAAATAAAAATTCACAAAGTTTATTCAGGATGACTTTTGCAGAACAAAAGAAAATACGAGCACCAACTGAGTAAGATGGCATGGAAGCTACAAGTGCACATTTAAAACAACTTGTCTGCACTTGCAATGTTAATCACAGGCCACTGCAGGTGAGGTTTTCTGAAATGTTCTGCGTTGGCCCAGTTCCCAGTAGGCCCGCACAGGCTGCTCTGTAAGACATGATCAGAGGTTTAATTAAATATTATGGAAAGCATTGCCATCACTGGCTGACCCTTTCTCCTGACCTCAAGAGAAGAACTGAACGGATGAGTGCAGCAAGATCAAGCCACATACCTTCAGCTTCACTTCTTAGTTCATAAAATAAATCCTTGACTTTCTATGTATTGGTAAAATGGTTGTTTCTTAAGAAAATTGTAAATTATAACCGGAAAGACTGGTAGGGGTCAGTCCAACCCTTTCCATGTATGGTTAATGAGAAGAAAGATGCTTCTCATCCTTCTTACCAACCCCTCCATCCCTTTTGCCGTGTTGGTTTGGAACAAGTTTAACAAAAGTTTTGCTATTGACGATTCTGATCTTCTCAACCTAGCCATGAACGGCAGCAAGTCTTGAATTTTCTTTTACTTTATATATTTACCATTTTTTCTCTTTATTGTTGATCATCCTTTTGAACTACCAGGTCCTGCCTGATAACCTGTAGCTGCCTTCCTCAGCTCTCCTCAGAGTAACTAGAGGGGTGGGACACCTGGAGCATGACAAGAAGATTCTAATCCAAAAAGATAGGCAAAAACTGTGCACCCTGCATAGAGGCCTGAAATGATGGTTGTGCCTTGTTCTCCCAATCCATCTATGAGAACAAGGAGCCTCAGTACAGAAACATGTTTCACTGAAGCCTAGAGCCACGAGGTCTAGCAAGTCCCAGGTGATAACTGCGGTAAAAACCAAGAGTGCCTAAACCTAAAATAGGTTTTAAACCTAAAGATAAAATATACCTCATGGTGAGAGCAATAGTCAAGTATAAATCACAGCTCACAAAATCTCTGAAGCCAAACGAGCAGGATTCAATCTTGTCTTACACAGATTACAAAATAGTTTATCCTAATTAGTGGCACCCTCTATTCCAGGTTGTTCTCTTTTTTTACTTTTTTTTTAGGAAATTCTGAATTTCATCCTGATAACTGACAAAAAATTGACAGTTATGATAGCATCAGTGCTTCGTTCCCCCTTTTTATTTTTCTTTTCCAAATGGTTTTATATAGCAGCCTTTCCTAGGCAGTATTTGTGCAGCTTTTATTCACTGCCTGAAAGTCGAGAGGATGCTTTGGGCTTCTGGTTTTGCTCATAATTTCACATTGGCAAAGTTTTTTCAAATCCCTTTAAAACCTCTAAACCTATCTATGAGCCAAAAAGGTACAGCTTCAGAAGGCAAAAGAAATAAATCTCTTTGAAATGCTAATGGAGTGGAACATTTTCTGCTATTTCAAGAAATAATCTAGCCTTTTGGAAAATTTGTAAAGGGTTTGCTCTCTAATGAAGATATTTTAATTTATGACGTGCAATTACAGTTCAGAGAAAACAATATTGCGCTGTCACAGCCTTGTTCCTTGTGCTGTGAAAATAGAAACACCATTATGAGAGAGAAACCGCCGCTTTGAGGAACACACAATGTTTCACTAGCTTTGTCGAAGACGAACAAAGCCCCAAGCTCTGTGTAGATATCTGAAAGGTGCAGTATTCTTTTTACAGTGACACTTCAGTTACTTTTCTTTAAGCATTTTTAAAAGGATAAAAAAAAAAAAAAAAAGGTGTCTAGCATGAGTCTGTCAGGAGCCTTAAGGAACTGGAATAAAAACACATACAGACAGTACAAGGCTTGGTTTTGTACTCGCCACCACATGTGTGATTGAAAGCGTAGACACGGCACCAGGCTAGCTCCAGCAGCAGAGAAAAGGTGCTATGCCCAAATATTGCTCGTCAAACTAAAGTATGGATCTGGGAACACGAAAAAAAAAAAAAAAAAAAAGGGCTTCAAAAGGAAAATAAAACAATGCTGCTAAAATAGGCCTGATTATGTGGGTCACTAAGTACTGTGTATTTCCCCTGTAGCATTTCATAGTGGTTACTGTTGCCAGGGGAAGCTTGATCCTCTCATTATGTATGTTTGTCTTTCACATCAGAGCTCCTCTCTTTCTTTCCCTGCCCCGGCACTGTAACAGAAATAAAAATAAGGAATGAACCCCCATTATTACCCAAATACCTACAAAGCAGAGGGAGTGACCCCGGCAGGTCGGCGGGTCAGCCCCCTCATCATTGATGCACTTGCTCCAGCGGACCCCTGCCTTTTGTCACCAGGTCAAAGCCAAGACCTCTGCTGAGTGTCCTCAGTGAAGAATTAACAAGTGTGACAATTTGCGGTCCCTCCCCCCTCCCCGCCAGCCCCCGGTCCTGCCTGTGTGAATGCTGTAAATAGAGACATCTGGATGGAGGCCTTTCACTGCAGTAATTGAAAATGAACATGGATCAAGTTCTGGCCTGTTGTATTCATAAATCTTCAGGCTTAATTACATTAAAGGGAAATCTAGGGCCCGGCTCTATGGAAACGGCAGATCCTATCAGGCTTTCAGATCATGAATCTTTACGATAAGTGTTTTTCCTCTCTTTGGGACAGTCGGATGAGAAATTTCGATTGGGTCTTTCCAGCATCAGAAACCCAGCAAAGATCTATAGTTGTTCCTTGCCTTTTCCTTCGTACAGGATGTGTTTCTACCAGTGGGGAGCTGGAGGACTTGGACGTGCAAGGCATCAGGCTGCCATCCTACCAGTCATTTAGGGGATTGATCCTGGAGGGCCACACACCCTCCACATGGGAATTCAGGAGAGGGGAAATGTGTTGCTAGCTCAGTGTCATGGGTTTTCCAGGCACAGAGCCCTTGGTTCTGCTCCCCAGCGAAAGTTGGGGCACGACAAGCAAATCATTCCGCTTGCTCATCTCCATACTTTTTGAAAAGAAAAACGAGGTTTTGAGTTCAGTGGAGGCTTTCTTCACATCTGCCTTTTAAAAACTTCACTGTTGTTGAAGGAAAAACTGAAAACTCAATAAACAAACAAACAGGTGGCAGAAGGGCAAAAATTTGACATTTCAAGTGACACTTTCTAGTTGTTAAGAGCTGGCTGTTTTGCAAAAGCACTGACACTTTTGGCAGCATTTTCTGTCTCTGTAATGAGCTCTCATCACAGTTACAGGCTCCACAGTGAGCTTCTACGTGATGCAGGTTTTCAATGCAGCAGAAGCTTTGATAAAAAGAACACTCCAAATGGAATAAAGATACACAAGACCCAAGATATTTGTATGTGAGGTAAGGGTTTTCCTAAACCCTACCCAGAAAAAGTGCTGGTGTAGACAGACCCCTTTAATTAAATTCTGCAGGAACTAATTTGATAGCGTGTAACCTGACTACTGTCTCCAAAGCCACCAGACAATACTAGTGAGCCACAATATGGCCAAGTAATACTGAAGCCTCCTGTTCATTGCAAGACAATTGGAAGGATACGGTACAACAAATAAGAAAACCTTGTATCTTGGCCTTCATATGTATTCTGAATGGCAGCGTGTGTTGGCTTTTTATAATTCTACTTGTGAGTATTTTAAAACTAAAGAAATATTAAAATCCCTGGGACAGGGC
>JAOXJM010000001.1:59621823-59632568 GCA_026413425.1 Tringa solitaria | reverse complement strand
GGGGGGAGGGGGGGGAGGGAAGACTATTTTAACCAGCTTGAAACCAGTGCAAAAGCTCAAGACCTTTTCTAAAAAGAAATAAAGGGAAAAAAAAAAAAAAAACAACAAACAAGAAAACCACCAACCTGCTTCCCAATTGCAATTTTGCTTCCATGAAATTTCAGCCTAAATGAACTTCAATATCATAGCTACCATTTTTCAGTTAATAATAGCAGGGTGAGTTCCACAGAGAACCCAAAATTCTGTCCTCAGACCCCACAGCTACAGGTTCCCCCTGAACCACACAGGTTTCTCCTCTCCGTTTCTCACAGAGCAGGGAAGCTCTGCAGCAGTAAGCGGCAGCAGCTAGCAAGCAGGTCCTCCAGAGCAGCAGCCTGTCCTGCCTCTCAGAGTAGGGGCATATTGCTAGAAGTAAAAGCTCCTGAAAAATATCTCCTGAACTGGAAACGTGAGTCACCCACCCTTTTTAACAGATTTTTATTTTGTTACAGTACTTGTACAAACTGCTGTGGCAGAAAACTATCAGTAGTTTGCTCTGAAGGAGAAGAGCAGGGTTACTTTTAACCTTCAAAGAACCAGTGCTCCGATAACAAGTGGTTTTGCTGTCAGCATTTACCATCATACTGACAGAAAGGGCTGGCTAATGACTCAAGGATTATTTATATGAAACCCAGAGCCGGTGACACTGTAAGTTACGGAAAGAGGACAAGCTCCCAAAGCAGCGGCCGTGTGTCTGAAGGAGAAGGGACACGCTTTCTGTCCACAGGGCTCAGGGGCTGCAACAGAGACCCAGAATTACAGGCTTGCACCTGAGCTCATACGTACATCTCTCTACAAGGCAGAAGGGTGACAATAGTGTCAAATAGTTCATGCTACAATGAGGCCAGTCCTCTCTGCAAGACTTTCGTACCTGACAGGTTTACTCACGTACCTTTTGTTACTTTCCAGCAATTCTCCTCTGGGATTCCAGATTTTATCTTTATCTTAATTGTAGGTTTAATTATTGAATCATTTAGGTAGAGTTCATTTTATAGAGGTCTTTCCATCATACAGTTGAAGGGAACTCCAGATCCTGGGCCCCCTTTTTGCCACTTTTACTACCATCCAAGAGGGACTACTCTAGCAGTAAAATTAGCGAAGGCGACAGAACCAAGCCCACCCACATTGTTCACAGCATTTGGGAGGTGCCAAAGTTGTTTTCAAATGTGGTACATCTTTCTCAGTTCTGAAACTTTCAAACTGGTAATTGGGGCTAATTCCTATTACAAGCCTATACTAATTGTCTTCTTACAAACATTATGTTGCTCGTCCTATGACAGCACCTGTTCCTCTTTCAAACTGAGCTTCCCCTCCTTCCTCTCTCCCACTGGTATCCAGGCTTGCACCCTCTCCTGTACCCCCTTCCTCACTGAGGGGGTCAGAAATCAGCCCCTGCGCTGCACAGCGACTCCTCTGATCATCCTCCTCTCCTCCTTGCCATCAGGCAAGCCTGGATGATTGTATTGCAATCCACTGTGGGATGCTCTGCTCCTTCAAATCCTATGAAAGGAAAGTAAATCAGCAACTTTATATTCCTCTTTCCTGGCAAGGAATATGTAAAAACAGCAATTTATTTAAAAATAAATAAATTAATTAAGCAAACATTATGGATTTAGTTACTTCATCATTCATCAGTCTCTATCTGGAGGCTTCCAGAATGAGTTTGCCTCTATCAGGGTATTTTATTGGCCTTAAATTATTAAACATACATTAGAAAGCAGCCGCTGTGCATGTGTACTGCAGTATGTTGTACTCTTCCTTACTGCCTGCACTGATGCTGTGAGTTCATTAAAGAAGGTAAATTGATGTCTGCTTTTTTTTTTTTTGCTGTAGCATGTGGCACTATGCTTGCATGAACCAGGAGACATTCCTTCTGCACAATTTTATTTAAAATCTGCAGAGACTGGGTCCCTAACTTCCAGTGGTATCTTTGATGGTACCAGTTTGTGCTATCTGCAACCACAAAAATGCCTTAAAAATTTTAAATCAGGTGGATTCTCCAGAAATAACCAATAGCAATACCGTATAAAGTCCATTAAAAATAGTTAACTTTACAATAGGCAACATGTGAAGAAAATCCAATCATAACAGTAAATTTTGATACAACTTTTGTTTAATTCCATGCCTTACCAATCCTAAATGTACAGCTGTTGACGCATCCCACCATGTATAATTCAGGTGAAGATCCATCATGAATACGGTGGATATTAATGAAAAGCATCTGTTCAAACATGTTGTACAGATCCATCCAGCCAAAAGTCACCCTGGGAAGTGAGGATATGATCTCTCTAAGCAGCCAAATTTCCCCATACTCTCAGACCTCCCATATATTTGCTCACATCCCAGTTGCCACATAGCCTCTCCTTCTACCCATATAGGCAACTACTTTGGGAGAGGCAATTATTAGGGCTCTAAGGTGACAACAGTAGCTCCTCTGCTCAAGTTTAAGCCAATGCTTTACCCAGAGCAGTTTCTGCACGGTTTTTTTCATGCAGGAACTGGCTCATTTGAGACTCTAAAATATTTGGGATGAAAATGCCATCCCTTGTGCAGTGGGCCAGCACCAGGCCCTACTAGCAAAAGTTTTCATAGGGAACATCAATCTACACCTTAATTTCATGGGGAGCCGCTGTAAAGACCTCGATGAATACTATATATATGAATATGGCATAAAAGATAGTTACTGGGGCATTTTCCTTTCCCAAGTTAAGATGTCTACCTGAGCTAGTTACTTCAGCAATATCTGAAGCCATTTATGTCCTGCACTGACCCAGGAGTTGCTGCCATTCCTGGGATGCCTGAAACTGCCCCATGGGAGAGAGATATCAGGAAGAAAACGTTGCTATAGGTGCTGAGACACAGGCAGGGAGGTCTCCATTTTGAAAAAAAGAAAATAAAAAAAACCTCTGAACACCATAAAACTTACACAGAGTTTCCAGCATTTCGCCAGCTGTATGAGTTAGGAAGTGATTACAGGCATCTTCATATTTGACACTGTTTCTCAGTTATGTTTCTTTTCTTTTGACACTACAGACTCTAAGGTCCGACATACTAGGCATAAAGGTTTCTTTATGGTGCAGTGGTGTTGTGCTTTTACCACCAAACAAGTTGAATATATCTGTGGCAAGCCCAGAAACCTTGGAAGACAAAGTTTAAGGCAGGAACATCTTTAATTTCTCCATGACTGCACCGCCTGAATTTTATATAGATGCAAATGGAATATACAAATATATATATACTTTTTCTTCAAGTAAACTTGAAGCTTCAGTAAAACTTACTCTGCCTAAAAACCAGAGCCCTCTTCCCTGACATGGAGGCCTCACAGTGTCTCTGCATATGCTGAAAAGATCCAGTGACAGCTGGCGAGGTCATTGTAAATGAGGGAAAAAGAGAGTCTTGTCTCCATTACCAAACAGCAGCAACTAATCACTGTCACATCATGATGTGGTTCTGGACTGTCCACAGGTTTATTGTGGCCATTAGCCTATTCAAATATTCTACTTAAGGAGAAAAAAAAAAGTCTGAGGCCCTGTCTGGATCCTTAGGTCTTTTACAGTCATATTAACCACTACAAAGTGACCATAAAACATCACCAAATCAGATCAGATCTATACAAATGACGTAAGATGAAAATACAGCGAGGCAAAATAGAGCCTAAATAAATAGCGTATATTACTGTCCACAGCCCTCACGCACGATCTTTTACCCCGCAAGCAATGCAAAGTGGCTTTTGCAGCTTGCTCTGAAAGTCGAGGCCTTTGGGATTTACTGCACGGTCAGAGGAACTCACCGAGGCTCTGCAAAGCTCACACGCCACTTCACCCCACAGCAACCTGTTCATGCCACTGCGCTTTCCGGCCGATAGTACTTTATGGCCACCTCGCTATAGTGCAAATAATTACACTGGAGCAGAGAAAGGGTAAAACAGACTGCAGGAAGGAGGGACAGGAATTGCCTTTTTCCTCCCATTTTTGAGTTAATGCTCTGTCATGTATTTACATTATCTTAACAATAGGAGGCTGATTCCCACAGTGATCTTCTTATGGGCTGGCAATGTTGTTGAAAATTATACAGCAGTGATGAATAGTTTCTCCAGGCATCACAGATTATTTTAAGTGAGACTCATGAATTCAAAAAAGTGTTAACTTAGAGTCATCCGTTCTTTTGGTCCATTTGGGTTTTTTTGCCTCAAGGAAATGAACCACATGAATGTGAGACAAAACAATATTATATTGGGCATATACCTACACTGCATGGGGCTGACACTTTTCATGCACTGCATGCAGCCACCACCCTTCTTAGAATAAAATTGTATGTACTAGCCAAATAGGCAGCAGGACGTCCCATGAGTGAACATTACACATACCTTTATACACAGAGAAGTTCCTAACACAGTGTAATCAGCACTCTGTGGTGGTCAGACACAGTAGGAAGTTCCTTCATCTTGCAATTCATGGCAAAATCTGGTTTATCCCTCAAGGAAAACTTAGGAAAGGATGGAGGTTAAGACACGAGACTGAGTTTCAGAAACTCTGGCTTAAAATTGCCATGGGCAGGGCACTCTGTGTGACCTTTGGAGATGACATCAAGTTTAACTGATAACACGGCTGTAGTTTGTGTGGATGCATCCCCAAGCTAGTGCCAACCACCAAGCTCGGGTTCTCCAAGGCAGGCAGGAGAGGCAGCCTGGAAAGCAATGCATGGTAACCTCCTAAGTGTTTTTTTTTTCAGCCTCCTCAGCAGTCTATACTGCCACAGCAAGAACATTAGCAGTACCTAAACTACCTAATGTACATGCAGGTGATATATGTTCACATGACCTTCACAAGAACTTTCATCTCTTGGGGAGGCACCGAGACCATCTACTCAGCCTGACTACCTCAGTTTGCCCTCCCAGCATCTCCATAGCTGAAGAAACCACAGTCCTGACTCTAGACCTCAGACCTGTATCTGACCTGTCTAAAACTAGCTTTGTGATGCACCTCCCACTGGGAACTAGGGGAAAAATACTATGTTAGGTGCCTATCTAGTTTGTAACAACTTTAGAAGCTCAGTGTCACTGCGTGTTTTTATGGTATCCAGTTCTGTAAAGATGTAGTCTCAGACTAGCTTCCTAGGTGATGCTGTAGTAATTGTTAAAATAATGATCTTTTGTAATGACCAAGGTAGTTATCTCATGGACAAATGCAGCCTCTTGTGCTTTTCTTAAATTGATGTCATAGAAGAGTATTCAGCATAGAAGAAATTGCCAGAAAATATCAATGAAAATCTGAGCAATATTCCTTTTCTTTTAAACTGAGCAATTCAAAGAAATAGATGAAAATAATTTATCGGTGTGCGAACGCAAACTCTCATGTGTGATATGGAGTGTATTGCAGACACTTAATGCATCTGCCACTCTATAGCTGCATTTTATTTAGCGCTGTGGAAGTACAAATGCTTCCCCACTAGTGGAACCACATAGTTTCCAAAAGCTGTCTTCCATTGAGAGGACAATTGTTTTCTATAGAGATGAGAAACAAATACCCATGACCCACGTCACCTTGCCCCAGCAGGCTTTTGCTGCGGCTTCCTCTGTGCAAATACAACAAAGTCTGGCAGCAGTCAATCCTGCCAGCCCACACTGAGCCACCACAGAGTGCGTAGCTATTTACCCTTCCTATTAATCTGTCAGTGTTCTAGTCAAACACGTAAAACAATATGGTGTGTGCATATCTTGACTGGTCATTGCTAAGTTACTGAGGAGCAACATGAATGAGTGGAAAACCATGCAACAAACTATAACACTAGATTTTTAAGGTATGGAATATTGGAGTTCTCAATTGTCAGCACGAAGGAAGCAGCCATGGTGTTCGTAGCATGGTGACAATAATGCGAAAGCCAGAAACTACAGCCAGTCTGCTTCTTTCAGCATACAATAAATGGGTCCTGTTTGTTTTGCTCAGATGCAGATTTAATCCCAACTCTTTTATAGGCTCCCTGCTCAGTGCAGTCAGGAAACAATTAGGAAACTTGGGATCCTGTCCTTCAATTTACTCCACACAACCAGACTGCTGCCTCAGTGCAGAAACCAAGGACTGCAGTTACCAGGGATGTGGCAGGGCTACATTCTGAAGCATCTGGAAGTTGAAATATGGTTTACTTAGAAACCCTGTAGAGAAACACAGAATTCAAAAGCCTTATAGTGGA
Source organism: Tringa solitaria (assembly GCA_026413425.1). Classification (NCBI taxonomy): domain Eukaryota; kingdom Metazoa; phylum Chordata; class Aves; order Charadriiformes; family Scolopacidae; genus Tringa; species Tringa solitaria. The sequence goes on along the minus strand of JAOXJM010000001.1, from coordinate 59,626,340 downwards.
TAATCCTGCAGCATCCACTCCAGCAGTCCTTACTCAGATAAATTCAGCTCAGTGGTAGCAACTCTTGCCCAGGAGAGAACGTTCAAGAACAAGTCAGTACACTCCATCAGGCTGCTGAGCCAAGCACACTGCTTGCCCTTCTCAAAGTAATAATCTTATTTGATGACGCTTAAAGGCTCTGTCAGAGCTGAAAATTCACACTGCCTGCTATCTCTTTAATCCATTTCCTTGCCATGAACAAAAGGAAGAGTGTGCGTATGAGAAAGCAGAAATAGAGGATATAGGTCAAAGGGTATATTCTCAGTGTCAGGAAGACTTTATCTCAATCAGAATAGTCTTTCCACAGTCAGCAAACTCCCCAGAGCCAATGAGAACAGAAAAAAAGCATGACTACAGATATTACAAAACTAAATGACAAAGTATTAATAATAGTATTTAACCATCTCCACAAAGCTTAACTTGCTCTTTGCTTTATAATTAAGAAAGTTCTACTTTGGCACTGCTGGAAGAGAAGGTAAATTTTGCTTATCTGCCTAAGCACGTATATAAATATACATGTCTGAAGGTATTTGTATATATAAAACAAATTATGCCAAGCAATTCATAATGAACAAAGGCAAATTAGGGATTCACTGCTGCAACCATTTCCGTGCATTGCTTTATACTTCTAACCAGTGCCATCAAATTCAGTCATACTATTTATATATGAAAGTATACAGATGGATAATCCTGAAAGGTTTTGGCCTCAAGACCCCACACTTGATTAGTATTAACAGAACTACACGAGACTCTAAAGAATTCGTGTATCAGACTGCAAACTAGTGATTTATGAAGTGATAAATTGCAATAATTAATTATGTTGTAATTGTCCTAGCCAATATCCATTTGAATATGAGGTTCATTGTCTGATCAACTTCAAGTTGACCAAAATAGGACATAGTATACATCTCTTTGGACTTCTGAAAGATGAATGGTCCGGAGATGTCCAAAAAAGTGTCTGGAACAGATCCAAAGGCAAAGAAAATATCTTAATCTGAGTCCATGCTTAAGCAACAACTAGTGAAGCATACAGAAAGCAGATCTACCCCACACAATCAAGCTATCAGTCTCAAGTACTTAGAGGCAAAATATCACCCATCCAGTAAATCACTGCTGGTTATGCTGAACTTATTTAACCTCATTATCCCAAAGGACAGGTAAGCACATCAGTAATTCAAGAGGGATCTGAGAATCACAGATTCACTGGTAACGTAATTAAGGTGCTAAATCCTTAATTAAGGTGCTAAAATCCCTGACTGCACATGGCATTGCTATTTCTTTAAACTTGCAAGGAAATGTCATTTATTCACAACCCTATTCTGGTAAAGCCCACACAAAATGGGAACAGCAATAGCTCCCCTACCCCATCTGATGCCACGTGCTAAGGTCTAGGAGTGATGGTGTTAATACCAGTACACCAAGTCAGAATCAGGTTTTCACAAAACATCCCAAGGCTTGTCCCAAACAGAAGATTTTGGTTATGCTTTAGACAAAGTTAGCAGATTGTTGTTTACCTTAAGGCAATTAATGCAGTTGCCAATTCTAAGATAAACCTATCTAACTTATAACTGAAGAGGAACACATGTATGTACATTTGATTGAAACTCCTAGATGTGATACACTTAGTGTGGCAATTAAACTTGCCAAAAGGGGTAAAAACTCATAGAATCAGAGTAGCATGTCCCTGCTCAGCAATTTCAGTGAGGTTTTAATCAAGGCAAAGCCTGTCAAGGTCAATAGAAAGATTCATTGTACTTTATCTCAACTCTATAGTTAAGGTCTATCTAAAGAGTAAAAAAAACATTTATTCCAGACATCTTAATATAAGAGATAATGACTGGAAAAGCAAGAATTTTGAAGTAGGAACCAGTGTTTTGAACTTTAGTACTTTGAACTGCAAGCTTAATAGAACAAGCCAGACCCCTACAAGGTTAAACTGCAGTAGCAGAGTTTTCATTCTAGATTATTCTTGTGCAAGTATCTTCACAGTGCTTAGATAAAACTGAAAAGCTCCAACCCATCTTAAAAAAAAAAAAAAAGGAAGAAAAGATCTCCCTTTTTAATGAAACATATTCAAATTGTTCAGGGAACAGAGAAGACAGCTTCATTTATTAAGAACAAAGCAGATCATATTGTTCAGTGCCTCCTTCATCGTAGTGGCTCCCAAGTCATTCCAATTTGCAGGGAAGTTGTACAGAGGAGCTGAAGATCTTAGGCTAGCAACCTTTGGCTGTTCTAGGGGGAGAAGAGATTTCTCCCTGCGCAGAGCTCTCCTGGAAGCTAATGAACACATTTGTTACAAGTTTTGAAAGTAAATACCTGCCCCCGAAGAGCAGTGTTTACCCCAAGAAGTTTTTGGAGCCTTACTCAGAATAAACTTACTGAAACGAGAAATCCTGGGGTCCAGAGATGCTTTCTTCACTGACCTGCAGTCAGTGAAGTCAAGGAGCATCTTTATAGGTTCCCTTAATCATATTTTGTTACTTTATTTCAACATTAAAGAGGAAGATAAATGGCTTTTTAGAGTCTAATCACATTATACTAGTTTCTAATACCTAGGCAGGAAAGTCTAGACTGTAATACTGGCCCCCCTTGGGCTGGGTGGTACAAACAAGGGTGCTCCTTCATCTTCAGCTCAAGTCCTTCCTTCCCAGAGCGTGGGGATTTGGTGGCCATTTCAGAGACACGCTTCAGAAGGAATAATAGAGTCTTAGCTCCTGCCACATCACCACAGAGCAGCACCGATACCCTGCCGGATTACTAGGCTGATCTTTCCATTTCTCTTTTCATCTTATTTCTCTGTCTCCCAAACTCAGCATCCTCTAAATGCTGGCATTTGTATTCTGTAATATTTCTAGGGCTTTTCTAAACTCCATAGTCTCAGATGAGTTAAAAAAACCACCATTGTGCACAATTGTGACATGCAGTGTAACTTGAAAACAATGTCTTGCCCCTCTATTTATATATATTTTTTGTGTGTGTCCTTTACAGCTCCCTCTTTGCAAACCACAGGTGTTTGCAGGCATAATGCTCCCGATGCTGTAGAAAAGAGTTTATTGTGAGGAGCCTTTTCTTTGCCACTTGTCCTAAACCTGTTCGCAAAGTGCTACATGCGTTCTACGGATCACCATAAAAATCAAGGAACAAGAAGTCCTCTGTAAGCCTGCCCAGCAGCGCCACTATGACATTGGTTGCGACAGCTTTGTGACCCTGCATTGTTTTCCATTCATTCACAAGCCTTTTTCTTTGCTTTCTTTTTTTTCCCCCCTCCACTCTCTCAGAAAAAAAAAAAAAAAAAAGTGGGGTGAAGGCTTTATAGGCATTTTTATCTACTGTAAAAAAAAAAAAAGTGTGTGTGTGCTGGGGTAATAGATTTTAAAAAAAACAAAACACGATGTGACAGCTACTTTGGAGAACACTGCGTGGAGTTACAGTAGTTATAGTTTCAAAAACCACCTGCAAACAAGTGCAGATACCATAGCAAACTGCCCGTAGGATTTCTTTTTTATTTTTCCTTACATGCTGCTGCTTTTTCTTTTTTCTTTTTTTTTTTTTTAAGTTCCCTCTTGCCGTTCTAAGCCTGAAGTCGGTAATGAATTTATGTGACAGCTATGAAGCTAGTATTAAAATTGTGAATAGTGGCTAGCGGCGCTCAAGCCCTTGGTGTTAGCATCTTCACACAGTAGTGAACACAGGGCTAAGGATGGAGAACGGGGCAGGAGGGAGGGGGGCAGGCAGCCTGATGGCCTGGGTTTTCTCTCTTCTTTATCTGTACACAAGCATCTGGGGAGTGGGCTTGGTGGTAGAGGGGACATGACACATAATGGAAAGAGCAAAATGCAAACATCAGGGCTCCTTCTTGTGCTTCTGCCAGGGTGTGCTTAGGGAGAAGGGGTGAGAAAAAAGCACAGGGGGAGATTTGGGATATTTTTGGCTGATTGTCGGTTGGAGAAGGGAGAGCAGGCAGCCAGGAGAGGAAGTAACAGGCATGGGGAGTGAAAGGCATCAGTTTTTGCATTCATTTTACGTATCTGAGCAGAGTGAAGGAGTTGTGGCCACAGGCAGGTGGACAGACAGGACTGCAAATTTTGGGGAGGGAGGGAGCTAAAGCTTTCACCTCAGGGCAGGTAGGAGCAAGTTTGTCACCCCCATGGTGTATTTTTTACACAAGCACACACAGAGGCGGCCAAGGGGGCTGGACGGGGAGGAAGGGAGAGGTGCACAATGGGGGGATGAAGGGTGCCCGGCCTCGGTGGAGCGGGATGGGACAGGAAGGAGGGGGGGACTGGCTGTCTCCTCATCCCCACACTGAATGGGGAAGGAAGGCAGGAGGTAGGGGGTGAGGGGGGGGGGTGTGGAGGGCAGGGTTAAAGGGCTATGGGGGTAGGCGGCAGCAGCTAGAGAAGGGAAATCATGGGCACCCTTTGATTTCCCCTGCTCGCAGAGGGGCTTTTTGGCCGGGGAGGACACAGAGCTGG
>JAOXJM010000001.1:59596189-59621223 GCA_026413425.1 Tringa solitaria | reverse complement strand
CCTCCCCAACCTGGGGGGGGGGAGGGGAGAGAAAGGGCAGCGGAGGGGTCCCCGTGAAAGCCAGCCCCATGGCCACCGCCCAGAGTCACCAAAGGAAAAGAAGGCACAGGGCTCTCGCATCCCCCTGGCAGGACAACTCAGTACGGAAGAAGAGGCTGAAATAGTGCAAGGATGTTGACAAATCATTTTAACGCCATCACAAAGTCACCGTGTTTCCGTAGGCTGAATGCAAGGAAGGGGGTGGAAAGCAGAAACCCTCAGACGCTGTATAGCAATGAATGCAAATAAGGTACTGAGTCTGTGCACACGATCCAAAGTTAGTTGATTTTTGGATGGTTTTGAATACGTTTGATGTTAAATACAATCCACTTAATAAGCAGATAAATTACAGATCCCTGCATCCCAGACTGGGCAGTACCAAAGTGCTTAACCAATCCCTCAGAAATTGTCAGAGAAGACAAAATGTTGCCGGTGTGGAATGCCCCCAGTTTTCACACACACAGAAGGACGGGGCTGCCTGCTGCTCCTCCCTGCAACTGGGTTCACCCCTGCACCAGACACGGGAGCACCCCTGTACCAGCTGCATGAGCACACTCTTCTGTGCGATATATGATTTCACTGACTTTGGGGGGGAGGTTTATATATCCATACATAGAGTTTTAAGTACATATATATGTGCATGTTTGCACCCACACACTCCCACACGCATCATCCTCTCAAGAGACCTTGCACATGACTTATCCCATGCAGAATCATAGAATCATAGAATGGTTTAGGTGGGAAGGCACCTTAAAGATCATCAAGTTCCAACCCTCCTGTCCATGGGCAGGGACACCTCCTACTACACCAGGTTGCTCAAAGTCCCATCCGGCCTGGCCTTGAACACCTCCAGGGATGGGGCATCCACAACTTCCCTGAGCAACCTGTTCCAGGGTCTCAACACCCTTATAGTAAAGAATTTCTTCCTAATATCTAATCAAACTCTACCCTCTTATAGTTAGAAGCCTTTGCCCCTTGTCGTATCACTACATGCCCCTATAAAAAGTCCCCCTCCAGCTTTCTTGTAAGACCCCTTCAGATACTGGAAGGCCACTGGAAGGTCTCCCTGGAGCCTGGCGCCAGAGCTGGAGAAGGTCCAGGCTGAACAACCCCAACTCTCTCAGCCTGTCTTCATAGGAGAGGTGCTCCAACAGGTCCATGTCCTTCTTGTACTGAGGACTCCAGGGCCTGCTGTTCTGTGTGTTACAGCTGCAATACAGCCAGCCTGAATGCTCACAGCCACCATGTTTGGGCATTTGGTTAAAACATCACCTGTCAATCAGATTCTCCCAAAAGCAGGATGAGGTTCTTCACCTGTTGGAGTCAATGAACGTCCATACAGAGTTACCCTTCTAAGTCAATACTACTAGAATCTTGGGACAACAACACACCCTTCTCCTTGATAAACAAATGAACAAAACCCCTTGGCAAATCTTGCTGGTCTGTTGGGTTTCTCATTAGCAAATTTTTTGTACTTTACTAACCCTAAAAGGAAATTCCAGTCAAGGACAAGGGGTGTACAAACAGGAGTTCATGAGAAGCCAAGCTGAACTCTCACTTTTGCAGAGTTCTCCTCTTTACACATCACTCATCAGTGAGCAGATTCCTCAGATGTAAAGCTACCAACATTCATTAAAATCATAACAACTGTACATGGATATTGTTACACATTGCAAAGCTATAACTGAGCAGAGCCAAGCAACTATTTCCAGCTTTAGAAATATCTGCTGTTACACAGAGCAAGCACAGCCCCACGGCATACACACAGAAAGGCTGTGGGTTAACAGATGACATGGTATTCAGCAAATCTTGTGTTACCTCTGTTCCAGTATCACCATAAGTCAAACAGGGTAGCACTTAACTCATCCTTCTAAGGTGAAATAAGGGCTACTAACTGAATGCTTGTAAAGCTCTAAAGCTATGAAATGTTTTCATGAAATAATCTGTATAAAAATGGCATCTTACTGTACCAACAAATGGAGATTGTTAAAACACCACAGAAATTTTTTCCAAGTGGTTAAATCAAAACACCCAGCGCATATGACGCATCAAGATGAAGAAAGGTGCTTTCTTGTTAGTTTGTAATCACTGTTGAAGCACTTTTTCACATGATGCCGCACTCACATCTCAGAAATGTTAATGAAGTTTTCTATTGACATGCTGAACACAAGCAGTACATGCTTTCAGGTGTCACAGCTAATAGTTGTCGCTGCTTGCATGAATCAATAAGGAGAAACCAGACTCTTAAAGATGAATATTTTGTTTCCCGGAATATTATTATGCTTATACCTTTCGTACAGCTCAGAGCAATCCACACAGACGGAATATAGAATATTTGTGTTCTGGATTTATCTTGCATTTTAAAGAGCAAGTATTTCTAAGCCAAGAAAAGGTTACTGCATCAATTACAAAGTAAATGTGGGAGAAATACCAAGAATCACTTCTGGGAAAACTAAAATCAATGGGTGGATAACTAATACTGAGAAACAGAGGTAAAGCACACATCTCATAACAATGTGTAAAGTACAACTTCTGCAATCTCCTTTACCAACTTGTTGAGGAAGTGTTTTGTACCTCCAGCGCTATCTCGTTTTCCTGCTGTTTCCAGAAAGAATATTTCAATGAATTCACTGCTTACAATTCAAGATGTAAAGCATCAGGACAAGAAAGCTAAAGAAACATCCTGGTTTAGACAAACAATGGGCTTCTGTTATTTTTTCACTGCCTTATGCACAGATTCACGAAGGCATTCAGAAGACTCCATCTACTAGGGCGTGATATCCTGAATGCCTTTTCCAGTCTGAGCCTTGGAAGTTTAAACATCAAGACCTACCCTGCACAAAGAGACCAAAGTTAACGTTTCTGTGCCCTTGAGAAAAGAAGCCATTCAGGTTGATGAATATCGCTACAGGATATGTTGTTAGCTAGAGTTCCTCACGCTTTTTTACTGCACAGGCTGTGTTGATAAGATGCATTTGAATTTATACAAGACATCTAACTTAGCAAACTGTGGCACCTTGAGGAAAACCAGCATTGTGTGGAATGAACATGACATGCATTAGATAACATAAACACTGATTCATGGGCTCATTTCTCAAACCAGAGATGAGATGCTCTGTCAAAGCAATGAAAGAGAGACTTCCTGAGGGAACTGTGCAATTTGGAAATATTTGGGCCAATCATGAAAGGACTGTGTGCAGGAGACAGGACTGTCGATTTTCTTACACCTACTTTCCAGTCAGGCTGCATACAAGTGCTGAGCTTTCTTGCATGGATAAAGCCTGGGATGAACAACGTATTTTGGTCAACACATTTGAGAATTTCCATATAATACTGATTTCCTTTACCCATTCAGCCATCTCTTGTCCAGGCTGTTATGTTGATTTGGAAAGTAATGAAAACACTACCAGCATCTAGCCAGAAATCCACTAGCCAAATTGTGTCATTGTTCCTACTTAAGTAAACATATCTAAGGAAAGTAACATTAGCCTGACTGACCATGTTTCAATATTTACGTGAATTAACTGCTAAGTGGAAAGCTACAGAAAAACTAACGAAAGCAGGGCAATGAATACAGAGGAATTATTTTGAAAACCATGTTTTCTATAACAGTTGAGAAGATTAAAGCTCTGCTTAAGTCTGTACTGTACATTAAAACATAAAGGGCTGGGGAATGGGGAGGGCTGCAGAATGGCTCTGCAGACTCCATTCTCCCATGTGCAGCATGGAGAGGCTGATCCTCAAAAGGCCAAGTAGGAGAGAGCACCTAAGTCAAGCTCTGCTAGAGGGCGATACAAAATAAGAGCGTATCTCTCCACAATACCTAGAGCAGCAGCCTAAGGACACTAATCTCCACTACTAACAGTCAGAATTTAAGTATACTCAAAGTATTTTTAAAAGTCCGTGACAATATTCTTGACCTGACATCATGGCTCCCAGGAAGCCGTATACAGCAGCAAATACACTGAATAAGACCCACACTGATGCTGGCAAGTGAATAGTGTTGAAAAAGAAACTTTTAATGCGTTAGACAAGGAGCTTGGATACTACGTTCAAATATTTTAATACAACCTGCCATGACTTTTAAGCTGCCAGCTTAGCATATATGTCTTGTATTCAAAAGTCTTATTCTCTTCTTGGGCAGTACTAACCAGGTTTCTGGCAGTAACACTAATTTCTAGGCTCTCTGGGCCAAACTGGAAATGCAGGCAGCTTTCTGCAAGTCATGTAACTCTCTCACCATGTCAAAGCATATCTGAGGTGCCAGTACCACTTTTACCTTAAGAACGACCTAGAAGAGCAGAAGTAGCTAGAAAATAACAACAGTAATATTTAAAATAAAAGGTTAGCAACACAGTCAGATCTCAAAAAGACATTCAAACTTGTGGTTTCAAAACAGCAAATTTGCTTCCTTGTGCAGCTGAGATGTTAATGACAACCAAGAGATACTGCAATAACAGGAACAGAGAGGCTTACATTTAGTCAAGAGGTTAACTCTGGAGAAGAGGAAAAATCAATTTTGGGTTTTTTTTAATGCAAAGCTACAACTCTATCCCTTGTAAACCACACTATTTCTCCTAAGTTTTGAACACAGAAGTAAGTCCGGATCCAGCCAGAGTGGCCAGGTATAACCCCAGGAACCCCCAGCACTGGCTGGTAGGGGATGGGTGCTCCCAAAGAGATGAGGCTGTATGTGTACACTAAAATGCTATCTCCTTTATGGCACTGCACCCAGGGCCCACAGAGTGCTGCTTTCCTTAAACTTACATAAAATTTAGCATGGATGTTAGCTCCAAAAATTCAGAGACCGTTTTTTTGATTGAACAATTCAAAGTGAAGCAATCCCCTTAAATTTTCTGGAACAACTGAAAAATGTTAATAAACACAAAAATTTTGCACAAGATAACTTTGATTTTTTAGAACCTGACTATTTGCATGAGGAACCATCTTGTCAGAAATTTCCCCATTGGTCTCATAATCAATTTGCTAATTCACTGCTTCAACCATAAGGCATCACCGAATTCCCAAACCAAAGCTAGGAGGGATCTTTTGAGATCACCTGGTACAACCACCTGCTTGAGCAGGGTCCACAGGAGCAGGTTGCCCAGGACAGCGTCCAGTCAAGTTTTAGGCATCTCCACAAACAGAGACTCCACAACATCTCTGGGCAGCTCTCACCATAAAAAAAAAAAACAAAAAAAACAACCAAACAAAAAAATTGCTTTCTTGTGTTCAGACGGAGCTTTATGTGTTTCGGTTTGTACCCATTGCCTGTTGTCCTGTCACCAGGATCAGCAGGATATCCTGCTGATAGCACCAGCTATCAAACAGGAATTATCCCATATTTCCTCCGGGAAATGTATAGACTTGCTCACATTTACTAGGAGTTCTACTGTTTATACTAAATTCATATCCAGGGCCCCATTTAACACCAAGTCTCCTTTGGGTACTATTATCAGACAATCTCAGGACAAAAAAAGACAACTTCTGGTCCAAACAAGTTTGTATTACTTAAGCCAGAATACCTTAAAAAAGAACAAATACTGAAAGGATAAACAGAAACAGATGCAGGTAACATCAGTAAGTTTTCTTAGTTGCACAGGCCAGCTGAATACAGGCTGTCATGCATATGAATTATTTTAATGATCATTTGCTCTGAGCTAGCATTTCAACAAACAAAAGGTAGGGGCAGACCTGGAAAAAGAAGCAGCAGCAGCAAAGGTGTAACTGGGGACAGACAACCATTTGTCGCAAGCAGAATCACTGAATAAAATGAAGGGGACATAGGGTGTTTTGTAAAAGGAGCCTAGATACAGCAAACAGGAATGCTGCAGAAGACGAATTGAAAATAAGAAGCAAAATCAGGATATTGAAATACGGGGAAAGTTGCGGAAGTGACCCCAAGATAATGGTGATATTCTCCACGTGATGCAAAAGAAAGACCTAGGCAGGTACACTGGCTGGGGCAGACACTTGAGAATCTATAGAAGTTTAATTAATCTGCAGGTGAGAGCCTAGGTGAAAGTTTCTGCAGCATGGACTAGAAAGAGCAGCCTATCTTCATGAGACATAACAGAGGAGGAACAAATGGATTTAGATATAGGTGAAGGCTAAATGAAAGATAAAGCAAAGCCTGAGGAGAGGTTTTCACAGAATGTTTTGTTAAACCACTGTAGTCATGGTGAATAAGACTTCCTCATAAGAAGACTTGCTTAGCTCTGGGTCTAAGTAGAGGCAGGCTGGCTGTGATAAAGCAGTATGTATGGTAGAAAGTTTCCCTTGAATTTGTTTTATTTTTCACCAGAGGAAAAGGAAGCCTCTCTTATTTTGGTCACGACAGTTACATGGATTTGCGAGAAGCTCTCCTTATTCTCAAAACTGTTTCCATCCTCCGGTATTATTTCTTGAAAGTTTATTGTTTGTAAGCTACAAATATCTATCAAATCAGTAATAAATTAATGAAATGCAACAACATTTCATTTTATCCAACCACCACAAGACACAAACATTGTGTCATATTCTTATTTGCACTCAAAGGATCCATCTTTAAGTAACAGATAAAGTACATAATACCGAAGGCCTTCTCTTAACAGTTTAGTTTCTAATAAATTAAGCACTGGACAGATAATAGCTTGTCCATTTAGAATCTGACCTACAGTTCCCTGTGGCAGATATCTGCTGTCACCTTCTTACTGACTTTACTTTGTGGCTTAGGATTCACTATAATTAATTTTAGGGGGAAAAGATTATTTTTAATTTTATGTATGTAACAGTTCAAATTGCACTAGCTTACGGAGAGGGGAGCCCAGAATTTACTCCTCTTTTTGCAAAATTACCTATGTTTGGTAGGCAGAAAGCAGAGCTCCTTGGTGTCCCTGACTAACGTGGATCTAATACCTCAGTGCAGCCCCTGCTCAGATTGGAGCCACGAGCGTCCAAAGACGGAATGACAGGAAACCCTTTCAAATTTAAAAACCTCTCAGCACAGGTAAATAAAAATATTTGGACTGAGTTTAGTGGTGAGGAAAAATGACTTTGAAGGACGTTGAGCCGGATAATTAGGTGGTAATGAACGTGGAGCTGCACTTGGCATTCCACTCCAGCACACTGGGGGCGAGTGTGGGCAAGATGCGGAGCGGGGTCTCTGCTGCTCCTGCCATGCATCACTGAGGCCCTACGCTGCGTGGTCTCGAGTTGATTATCGCTGCTTTCCAAGAGGTTGTCAAAACATGTAAACTGCCAGCAGGAGACACACTTTTAATAAAACTGCCTAGTCTCCAGTGATATTTTTCAGTTATGAAAACAGCATCCTTTCATATAACATGTGCATGTGAGCGGGAGAGCGTGTAAAACGCTGCAGCAGCGTTCCCAGAGAAGAGCATTTTCATTAGAAGTAGGCAAATTAGATGTTTGTGTAGACTAATGGTTCTCCGTGCTGTCTGTTACATGACAATGAGATGATTTATTGTGAACTGACAAACACACTGTATTTGCAATGTGAGTAACCTGAAGTTTCATACTGTCAGTCAGTGCCTCGAGTTTTTCATGTGTCTTAACTCGTAATTTTGGGTGAGAACAGACAAGCCCTATTCAGTATTGTTTGTTTGCATGTGTGTGTCCACACATGTGTGTATGAGAATGGATGAAGAGTGCAACACTAAGGTTTTAGTTGCATCAAAACACCCTTAGCACTCAGTATGTCCCAGGACTTTGTGGATTCATTCAATAGTGTGTCCTGTCTTTCTCCAAGAGAAGAGAGGTGGAGATGGAGCCCAGCTGATCCACAATGCCTGTGAAAGTAATCTCTGAAGATGTAGAGTTGATACAAGCATGTCTTGAGTGTCCTATGTCCCATTTCAAACCCAAACAAAGCATTTTAAACATGCAAATTTCAGTAATTTATCTGAGATTTAGGACCCAACTTTACAAAGCTGCTTTAAAAATCTTACCACCTGAGGCAGGGAGAAGAACAAGAACTAAAGAGATGCTATGGATGCAATAGACATAAGAAGAGGATGAGGGCTGCCTCCTTCTAAGTGAACATCAAGTACCACCAATCCTCCATTTGCAGAGTAGAAATATAAATGCAGGTGAGAACACAGGTAAAATTACAATTAGAGGTCTAAATTTTGACACAATGAGCTCTTTTTCAAAGCCCCTCAAATCACAGCACTTCATTTAAGAGCTTGGCACATGGAGTAAAGGTTATAGTGACGTAATGCATATACTCATTTCATCATGGGAGAAGAACAGAACCAGGATAGCAAACAAATACCAACCAATAAATAGCTCTTTTCCTCTTTATGATACATTCTGTTAAAAGCATCTTCTAGACAACTAAATATATAGGTGTTATCTTGTTACTGCAGTCTATTAACACGGCTTCTTTGTTTATGTTCTCCTGCCTCCCATGGTCACAGACTCAATAACAGTGCCAATACTTCATTAACTAATCTTCCTTTTGTTTTTAATTCTCCAATAAATGTTCTTATTTGAAAACAGATTTTCCATTACTTTGATCAATACTAGTGAGAAAAATAACAGTAGCCTTTTCAGGAAAGACAAAGTAAAAATGGAAAACATGACTCCAAACATCTTTCCAAATATAAGTCAATTAATTTATTTGCATTTGCAGGATTTGTCTTTTGGCCAGTTTGTCTAGGGTTTAATTTCAGACAGAGTCTTTGCATCTTCCATTAACTTGTTTTTCTTACCACTTTACTCTTCCTTTGTTCATCATTTTTCTTTGAAGTTTCTTCCACCTATCCTTTCTCTGCTCATTGTATGGGCTTTTTTTCTTCCCTGCATTGTTACAAATGTCATAGAACTAGCAAAAACCCATTTAATTTTTCTTTGCTATAGGAGAAATTTAAAATCACATAGACAAGTAAGCTGACAGCAAAGGAACCTTTTATTTAAAGGGGAAGGTTTCCTCTACAGCAGTGCTGCCAAAAAGGAAGACAAAAAAGGGAATATTCATAATTTTCCATACCTCCTCTTTGTTCTCAGTACCAGAAATAAACTTTCTCAATCTCTATAGCCAAAGAGGGCAAGCAGTACCTTCTCTTTGCATTGCAGAACAAAAAATCAAAAAAAGCTGGCAATAGGTATACCTAGACTAGTACTTGTCTTCATAAATAGTTGCTTGCATTTAAATCCAGCATTTTCTAAGTAATATAGGCTTCTTTTGCTTTTTTTTTTCCCACCCACGACAGTGCCTTGAGCAACTTTCTGCCAGGGTGCCCTATGATTAATAACCCATCACAAGCAGACTAAGTTAAGTACTGTGCTTGATTCCTCTGCTGATGGAAATGTTTGTAAACATAGTAGAGGGGGAAAAAAAAAATCACATTACGTTGTCATGAGTAGTTAGAGAGCAGGGAAGTCAAACACAGAAACAGTCAGGAGCTGGGCAAGCACCTATTGCAAAGGCTTCCTCTTTTTGCTCAGCCAGTTGGCAGCAGCAAAAAAAGACTCAAGCTATTTTTTCAGTGCTTTCCTTCATGGAAAAATATAAATGTTAATCAGGAAGTTGATAGACAAATCAATAGACAATGCCTATCAGAACCCTAATTAGTATACATAACCCAGTAATTCTCTCTTCATAAGAGATGCTCCTTACCACATTGTTTGGGGAATCACGCAGTAAAGAGATTCGATAGGTATTTTAAATCTTCTTTCAGTCAGAAGGATCTCTGATTTAACCTCTACCTTTCCTAATGGCTTTAGTTTTATCAGCCAGAGCCTTGCCTCTGGCAACAAACTAGTTTGGCACGGAGATCCTCCTGCTCACCAGTGAGCACTGTGGTACCCACTGGGACAGCATCCACAGGAGTGGTGGCAGTGGGCATCTACACTAGCCTCACCTTCCTTAGATGCAGAATTCTGTTTCTCACAAGCTGACCCCATCTACCCCAACTTTTGTACCTTTCCACCCACATTGGATCCTGTTTTTCACCTCCTGTGACAACCGTGCAGGTTTTACCCTCTTTAGGTTCTAACACTGAGATCTCTCTTTCTGTCTCAGTGTTTCTTTTTTTCTTGATATCATGACTGCAAATCCAACACAGCCATGTTTCAGGGAAGACCTGACCCTTTAATATAAAATTCATCCTGGAGAGGGTAATTTCTGTGGATTGGCAAAATTTGGGATTATTTCTGATCTGCTCAATGATCTGATGCGTTCAGATGTGGGCTGCAGTGAGGACCTGACCCTCAGAAAACGACTTGTCTCTCCTCTCACGAAGACAAAAGATTTAATCTCAGCTCACTCAAAGATGCTTTAGCTTTCCTTTTGGTTTCTGTTACAGATTTAGGGCAACACTCCTCAATTCATTTTCATGCCTAGCCTATACTGACAGATTTAAGTGAAACTACTAAAACATGGCAGAATACAGAGCTAACTATTGCCTACAGAAATATACAGTCCGCTTTTACAGGCACACACTTCTTGCAATCACAAAATGATGCACTATTTAAGGCTTCCCATATTTCTGGAGAATTTCACCACTTACAGAGCAGTTAATTGTCGGGTTTTTTTCTTAATCATTCTTGTTCCTGGGGTTTGGGGAAGTCACTGTGCCTGCAGCAGCTCTGTTTTAGTCAATCTGCCTCCTAACAGTTGGGCACAGTCTTTGTAATACCTACTTTTTTTCCAACAAAGTACATGTTAAAAGGACTCCACAAAACACCAGAACATCCCTGTGTCATCCTCTCTTACCATAGTGGGCACTCTGAACTAGAGGCCGACCTCTCCTACAGACAATTCTTAAACCAGAGAGGTTTAGGAACCAGGAACATCAACATCAGCTTCAAGTTCAGTGATTAACAATGAGGTTGACTCTACCCTGCAGTCAGTCCTTGCAGGTCACCATGGAGTTTGCTGGCTCAAAATGCAATGCGAACTCCAAAGTTCACACAGAAGCTGAATAAATAATCTTTTTTTTTTTCCTCATGCTGAGACCATGCTGCTACACCTAGGTGCTTGCTACAGTAGTAACCGCTGCTGCTAGATCAGCTGTGCATCCAGAGGAGCATTCATACCATTTCATCACATTAAACACATACATCCACACTAAACATCATATGTGCAAGGCTTCCAGTCCACCTATTTATTAAATCTCTACCTCTAGTCTTTTAGGGGAAAAAAATATCTTAAAAGGGTTTTTAAAAAGCTACTTTAAATGCCCTGTTTCATTTCCAGTGGGTCTTCATTGCAAAACAGTGTACTTCTTCAATTAAAAGCTGTATAGTAATACATGTACTGCAGAAGATGGCTGAAGCTGATTCAATTTCAGTGTTTCTTGACTCTTACACATTTTTTCATGATGTTAATGTTCTCAGCATAATTTGATGTGGCATTTTAAAACAGTTTACACAAAATTGAGAAGTATAAATCCCAGAGACAGAGGCACAATTACCTGGGGAGCTATATCTTCAAGACAGTATCATGTACAATTTCTCCGATAAAACTTTATGGGCAAAATGCTGAATGCGAGACAGCACAAAGCAGAAAGCTTCCTTTCATCACTGTCTCATGTCAGTCCGAGAGCAGGACTCCACAAAATCTGTTCACAGGGACCATGTCACAAGTTGGAGGTCACAAAATCTAGCCCCAAGCCAATGCACACAGTGCCTCTTCCCCATGTCCCTCCTTCTCTATCTCTCTAGCCCTTCCACCTTCCCCAGCTGGTCTCCTGCACTGTCTCTTCTCACCTGTGTCCCTGGGGCTGAGGACAGGTATCAGACTGGCCTAACCCAGCATCACAGCACCTTTGGAAAAGACCTTGCAGAAATGTCACTTAGCCAGAGATATAAAGGCAGCAAGAAAGCAAAGGAAGCAACTTCTGGTCTAGAAGCTCTCAGCCCCATTTTCCTCCCGCTAAAGTTAGTCAGGGTCAAATCAGAGGACATCAGTGGCTACCACACCAGGCTCCAGCACGTTCAATTAACGGAAGTAGTACCATGATACAGAAAGATATTTATCTATTCCCATTTGCCTTTAAACAGGACTCCTGTCGGCCAACTTCATGCAGTTGTCTTGTTCCAACATGTACTGACATGCTACCAATGCTGTGTTTGATTTTCCTTGGGTTTTCATGTTCATAACATACTTCTAAGTGTTCTCAATTCCCTCTTGCTGGTACACGTAGTTTCATCAGCTCAGGTTATAAATACAAATGTGATATATAATGTTTCTATTGCTTTCTAATTTTAAGCCACTTTAGACTTTACAGTAAGGGCCATATTCTACACTCTTCAGGCTCTACCCAGTCCCAGCATCCATAGGGTGGCATGCAAGTGAGTACAGAAGTGAGGATACAACTTTTCCCTAACTACTTTAAAACTCAAAAAGTCAGCCAAGCTAAGCCAGCCTTATTTTACATTCTGCTTGCAAACAATAAATTATTCCCTTTTCAAAAAGTTGCTCTTCACAAGAATAAGCATCATCATCTGGGCTTTAGTAACAGTACAATGTTCTGGTAAATTAGATACACATGAAAAATCATATAACACTTCTTTAATAAATTTTTAGTGAATTTCAATGAACATATCAAAAAGTATAATCACAGGATCTGCAGCTGATAAGATTTGTAGTTCACTTAGAAAATTCACTCATCTTTTCATGTATGTTAATTACTAAAATACTGGGAATAAAGATATGTCTAACAATGCTTTGCTAATGATCTAGAACTATGGTTTTTTTCTTTAATGTTTCAATCCATAATTTTAAGTTCTGCATGAAATAAGCATGCAGATAGTTCTACATACCTTTTATTTAAAAAAAAAAATTAAGATATTTCAAATAACTTCATTCTAGACAATTTCTCCGGATGAGAGTCTGGAAAACAAACATGTTTCTTCTAAACAATGGACTACCACACTTATATCTAATCCTGCTCTTGTCTCCGCTAACATAAATCAGGACAATAACTAAAGCCAATAGGATGACATGGGGTCAAACCAGTTTGAAATCTGAATGAAGACCACACACTTTTCGTCCTTTAGAAACACTCATACCATTTTGCTGTTGCTTCTTCTAACTAGATTTCACTTTCTGGTTTTTACATACCAACATAAGACTAACACACAGACATTCATGGATTTAAATTGAAATGAAACAAAAATAAATTCAATTAAATGCTTCTCTCCAAGGGTAAGTCAGACAAGTTATAAGCTTTCTAATGCCATTTCCTTCAAGGATATAGAGGATTATTAAAATAGTGGTTTTGGTGTAGCCTTCAGATTGAAATTTGCTGTTATAAAAATTCATGATCTGGTTATTTTTCACAGCATGGAAAGCCTAGAGAGCTTTCTCAGCTTGACTAAGGCATCAGGGGAACAGTTCCTTCAGTCTCTGACAGCGAAACAGATAGTCATTGGCTCAATATAGAAGAAACACCATCTGAAAGCTCACTAAACTCAAGAAACCAGTGGTGGTTTGGACCTGGGGCGGGTTAAAAAATGAAAGGAGTGACTCCAGCAACAGTTTGTCATCCAGAAAAGCAACAGACACACAAAACAGGGAAAGCAGCTCTCCGTTATGCTCTCATTGACACCTAAAAATCACTGGGTAACACTGTATTTTAGGGTCATAACACAATGCATTAAATACAACATAATTAAATGTATTTGACGTTTTTAAAATATGTTTTGCTGCAGTAGCATTATCTTTTTCTTTTTTTTTTTTCTGTTTTCTTTTCCCTTTGATGTTTAAATTCAGGTGAAAAATGCTAGTGAAAAACATCCAGTCATGGAGTAATGTGTTTCCCTGTTTCATTTGAACTGCTATGGAAATCTTTATTTAGATTTTTTTTTCCGTTACATTTTCTGAATTTTTTTTCTAATTACCTTTTGCTTCAATTTTTTTCCCTTTTGTTTTAAATATTGGAGCTCATATCTCACTCTGTGGAACACAGATTCCTTCTGCAGCCTCAGATGAGAGTTTATCACACCCTTCAACTGCTTGTAGTTAATTTTAAACAGTAGCTTTGTCCTCTTCAGTTTGAGATAAAAATCCTTAAAATCAAAGGCTACTAGTTAGGACAGCCTACATTTGAAGTGCCTTGAAGTCTTTGGTTTTCTTTTCATTTCTGTGGGCCTCGGATCAGCCCGTACAGTCCTCTTTGTTCATTTGTAACCACAAAGGAGATTCTCTTTCATTTATCAGAACTGTAGCCATTCGGATAAAAAAGGGAATTTTTTTATAAGCGATGGTACTGAGTTACAGTTATTTAATGATCTTATAAGCTAAAGGCTCATTACATGTCTCCTTTTAGACCCCTGCTAAGGATCTGAGCAGGACTAGCCTGCGCACAGAGACCAGGCTGGCCTAACCAAGCTGAACCCCTGTCTGCAGAAGACCCAGACTCATTAGAGCGTGTCGTCAGAGCGAAGCCAAGCACGAGCCCGAGGTGTCTTGCCAAAGCCAGTGGGGTAAATGGGGAGCCGGGCTTGGCCCCACGCGCCTGTGCTGGAATCTGAGCTGTCACCGCCACATGGAGCCGGGATTGACTTATTAAGAGTTTGACGAGAGGCACTTGGTATTCCGCGAGGAAGGCGGCCTTTGCGTGTGCGTTGGGAATGAAGGAGTTATGGCGTTTCTATGGGTCCTCCGAGCCTTTTATTTCATTCAGCCCTCCGCTGCTGCACAGCGTGAACTGACTGAGCCCCAGAAGAGGTTAACGAGCACAACAGCCATCATTTGTGAGGAGTGGGAAAGAGCCATGTGCTGCACCAGCTTCTTTTCAAGGCTCCTGATTTCTTTTTGTCTTCACACTGGCACAAGGGCAAGCACCCAGCATAGCTTGTCTTGAGGAGTTTGGCAGCAATCTCCTCTCCTGGCAAACCTGACGGAGCCAAATAAAGTAATCTGTGCATTGTCTATTCCTTCGCTTGGGTGACTTTTAAGTTGGGAAAAAAAGGAGCAGAGGGGGATAAGACTTTTGGATGTGGGGCCCTGTTACCATTCATACTATAAGCATCTCGCTTGGGACAAACTAACTGAAATTGTCTATTGAAATACCACCTATTAAGCAGAAATTATTTTTTGAGACAGCTCGCTCTCCCCCCATCTTCCTCCCTTCTTTTCTGAAGCCATCATTGCATAGATTTATTCTATTCAGCCCTCACATTAGCAGATGTGAATGAGGGAATCTGACTGAGCCTGTCAAGGCAAAGAAAGCCATGAAAGCAGGGAGAGAAGAAACATTACACAACTATAATGCCAGCCACAATGGAAATATGCTGGCGTGAAAACAATTAATGCAATCGGTGCTCTAAGTTCACGGCTTACCCCGAAACCAAGCAGCCCCTGGAAGCATGAAGCTCATCGCAATGTAGGGACAAACCCTGAGCCACCGAGGAAAGCGCAAGTAAAAAGGCTTTGCTGTGCATACAAAGTGGTTCAGGGAAGGGGCTTTAGCAAGTAACTTTTCTGCCGTAAGCTGCTACGGCGATTGCCACATGCCCGAGCCCTACTTAAGCACCAGAAGGCGGCCGCGGTAACTTACCGCAAGGTTTCGGCTCGCTAATGTGTGTGAACCCTTGCCACCGCACCACAGGGCACAAGAGCCAGCCTGAGCTGCTTTCCTTACCTCTGCCTGTCCAAGGATCCAAAATCTTTCCCTTCCCAATGGAACAAAAAAGCCAAAATCCTGGAAAAATTTGCAAATCAGTAGCCCAGGGGAGACAAGGAAGGGTAAGGTCAACTGAAGTGCTTCCTTTTGATAATCTCAAGTGCTCCAAACCAGAAAAATAAAAATTTTCATCTTGGAAAATGTTGAAATGAGAACTTTCAAGAATTTGCCCTTTCCTGAAAACAGGCTTTGTTGTAACTAAATACCATCACACAGGAAAAAAGAAACAACATTCTCCAGAGGTATCTAACTAGCTCCGTTACAAGTACACCCATCTACAACTGACTTCAGATGTCCCTTATAGCACTTAGGAGCCCACAGGATGAGTAGCACATTACAACATTTACACAGCAGAAGTGCTGGTTTCCCACAGCTCATGCCACTAATGACCCATGGTAGCAGAAGCAATAATTGGACCAAAAAAAAAAGTATTACAGAGCGCACAACTACTTACTAGACTACATGGCAGCAGGTCTAAAACAGGATTAAAATTCATACGCCAATTTGAATGGTTTTGCCTTCCAGGATTAAAGTAAACAAGACAAAGCAAAACAAGGGAGAGAAGTGGAAGTTTTCCCCTCTGAGGGGAAAGATGAAGGAAGACATTCAAAGAGAGAGACCTTCCGCTGATGTTAGTGATCAGACACACGACTATCTAAATCACTCACCATCTCCTGGGCCTGGAGGGCAGAGATCAGGCATGCCAGGGAAGGAGTTGCTAAGGCTTCCTCTGAGCACTAACCAAAGATTTTGGCCGCCCATCTTCTCCACTCCAGGAGCACCCCGAGAGGGCAATTAATTTTACCCTTTGAGGCAACCCTATTTAGTGTCTTCTCCAGAGCCCCAAATTTAGGGGTTTTCTTTCACCTGCTGGACAGTTACAGCAGCACTTTGACACAATTGTCACTAGATCTCCTATCTGG
This sequence comes from Tringa solitaria, assembly GCA_026413425.1. Lineage (NCBI taxonomy): Eukaryota > Metazoa > Chordata > Aves > Charadriiformes > Scolopacidae > Tringa > Tringa solitaria. Next base: position 59,604,623 of record JAOXJM010000001.1, on the reverse strand, counting down.
TTATAGACACATTTATAATTGATCAAGAGGGCATCCAACAAATTTAGCTAGTCCCTCTTCCCTTTGCTCATGTCAGGATATACTTTAAAAGGATTTACTAATCTGAATTACAGGCTGAACAGATTTAAACTATATTTATTTATTTATTTACAAGGGAACTCTTTTTCTTTTCTAAAATTATATTTGCATATATTACGGAACAGTTTTCTAGCCATCTCCCTGCATTGTACCATCTCATTTGTATCTTTTTTCCTTTTAATGCAGCAATAAAAGAATGGTAGACACAGCGTGGTTCTATTTATGTTTTAGCTTCTTGTATAAATAGGAATGATCCCTCTAAACTGAAAAGGAGTTTCATCAGGGTCTTTTTCCTTTCTTGCTTGCTTTTTAAAATCACCTCTTTCCTTTGTAGTTATAAATAAGGTTTCTCTTCTTCCTTTTTGTGAAGTCTAGGGTAGCTATCAGTCACTGCTGTAGGTCACAAGCTTGTTACACACTACGGCGATAAATCACTGTCAGGAGGCAGCTACTGTATAGATAACAGGGCTCTGTCTCACATTAATGCAGCAACACATACAAGGGGACCTGCAATATCCCACTTCACCTGAAAATCCTCTAACACACAGTAATTTTCCAGAAGACACCCCAGCAAGCCTTTTCTCCCTCCCACTTTCCAGGGGAGATGCAGGTTTGCATTGAGCTCTGTGGTACCCAGGTGCCCCAGGGCACCCACCGTCAGAGCACCGAGTCCGGAGACCTTGGGGGACTTTGCCACTTTGTCATTCCAGGCCTGGCCCAAGAAACAGCTGATGAACCAGAGGGAAAGGGAGGGAGGGAAGAGGAGACAGTAGGTGACACAGAAAATCTATCCCTAAAGAAGAAGGACTGAACAATAGTTTTACTGTTACAGAAACTAAACGAGTTTAGAGTCAGTGCAAACGTACGGCGCTATCGAAAAAAACTCAGCTTCTTAGGAGAAGGTTTGCTGAATGCCAAAAAATAAACCAGGTATCAAGTGTACATCACCTTCCAAATTAAAGTCTGAGCCTCAGACTTGGTGCATTATGGAATTAGATCAGCATCTCAAATTTTAATTTCAAAATGACAACACTGTATATACATCAGCCAGTCACCTCATTGCTTCGCTTTATACGAAGTCCCTAAGGCAGTACTTAAGCTGTCCAAAGGAGCATATTTTCTCTGCTTCTTTTTGTTCAAAATAGAGTAGACAACATAAACAAGATGTTATAAGCCCGCTATGCTAATTAGATTATTATTAGAACGCGCAACTTCTAACTATTCGACAAAAAAGCAGGGAAAATGAGGAGAGCGGCAGCAAGCGGCGGTGTTTGCCAGCTCCCTATTATGACAGGGTGTAAATAGAGGTTAGGCTCATGCCTCCGTCTGCGAGGAGGTCACATCAAACCGCTTTCACCCCACAGGCAAGGTGAAAACAAGACCACACAGACAAAGAGGAATTGAGCTTCAGCTGGCATGACTGGAACCAATGCCAGTCAAAGAGTTCATTGAACAGTTCAATCATTTATCTTGACAGGATATGATTCTTTTCAGGCTCCTTCTAGCACTCAGGCACAGCCAGCTCCTTAAATGCTGACACAGTATTTAATAGCTCTAATGATCCAAATGAATATTTAGTCTAGAAAATTAACTTTTGATAACAGTGGCTGATATACTCTCTTATGGCATACTGTGTTTATCAAATGTTACGGTAATTTATCACTGGGGAAAAGAGAATGTTGGCTTTTATGGACAGGCTCCAGTACTTCTTTTTAAATGAAAGTTTAGAGAGGGATTTACAGTGGTCCATACCACACAGGTTGCCAGAGTATGAATTTGACATCCTTAATGCCAAAACACATACCTCTGTCACTCTAGAGGAAGTAATAACGCCACTGGACTTCCCATTCAGCATGGTGTAAATTGTGTTTCACACATTCCTCCTGCTTAGTCTGGCTTCCAAACTTGTAATTATCAGGGAATTTTCACATTCTCGTGAATTACATTATTAACATGTTTTAACATCTCTACAAGGGGAAAACAAGATGTTAAAGATTTTAATAAAGAAGATTTAGCCAAGGCTGAAATTAGACAGTAGTTAGTCTCAGTTTTCTTGTAGGTCTGGACCAGCTGAGGAATTTCCAGGTTGCACAAGTCTTGCTGCAGGAGGGGCCATACGGGGTAAAAGCATGTAAGTTTGTGATAGGATTTCTTCCTGGATCCATCCTGTGCTGCCTCACAGAACTGCGTGGCCTTCTGTGGTTTACCACTGATTTTTCGGGGAATGGATCCAACACTGATTACTTTTGTGGTCCCACCCGTAACATCTCTAGCCCAACTGAACCCAAAGCCACAACCTATTCTCCCTTTTCAATCAACTTTGGATAAATCTCTCCTTTCCTTACAACTAACTGCCTCTTTTTCTACCTGCTCCTGAATGGATTTTGGAAACACGTTCTTAAGTCACAAATTACAGTTTTCCTCTCCTTGTTCTGAAAACATTTCCATTACATTCAGGGGCAATTTCTCAGCTCTCTGCTGCCACAAAATTTGGGCTGCAACAAATACAGTTCAACCTACCTGATAAATTCATCTTTGGCATCATCAACATGTCTCTGGTAACAACCCAGAATCAGATGATTTAAGTGAAATGGGCCATCTTGTCGAGTTGTACTTCAAGCATGCACCTAAGCCCAAATCTGCAAAAGAGCTAAAGCCCCAAAGTGTAACTTGGGCAGAAGTTCAGGACCCATCCTCACAATCCACCCTAAACCTTTCAGTGCAGCATTAAGTCCCACTCATAACTACTGGTACAACTACAGCTTCTTCTTTCAAAAATAACTAAAATCTTCATTCCATGGTTGGAGAATTCAGCTCACTCCAATAGGTTGTTATCTGGACTAATTGCCCCAAATGTAAAAAATATGCATTATTTTTTTCTTCTGAAATTGTCTAGCTATTCTTCCTATATTACTTCCTATATTACTGCCATTATTATAGAGGTACTAGCTAGCATTTTTGCCATTAGTTACCTCTCGGCTTTGTGTTACTTAAATAACACAACACATACACTAATACCAGCCTGGCAAGCATTTATGAAGAACAGAGAGAGACCTGTTCACCTCTCCATCAGGTTACTCTAGACAGTTAAGGCTCATAAAAGGATGCTTCACCCCTTTTCAGGCTTTGCTGTGCTCCTGCCAGGCTGGCAGTGTCTCCGGGCACCCACAGACCCAGAGGGCAAGGGGTTCCCCAGGCCTTGGGACAACATGGATGTGCCCAGGTATGCGTAGTGCTTCTGGGGCTATTGATGTTTCTACCACATAGAGAGAGCAGGGTGAAGAGGCACCCAAATGCTTTGTGATCCCAGGCATCCACGTCTTCTTTAAAAGCTGACTTTTTAATTGAGATGGCCTTAAGTCGAAGCACTCCCTAAGCATTAACTCAGTAAACAGAACAAAACCCAAACTGCTTCTGTAGTCAGGAATAATCAGAATGAGAGAGATTTCTGAATACTTCTGTAAAGGACTCTGCGTGACCAAGAGTCTAGGAGGCAGAACACCTCGGTGTATCTATCACATAGAAGGCAATTACAGAAAAGCAATCTGTAGCACTTGCTGACAAATAATAATTTAGGAAATAGAGAATAAAGTACACCCTACCTGGTATCATAAACTGTATTTTCACTAAGGGATTTTCACGGTGTTATTAAGTTTGAGAGACAAGCTTAAGTGGTTTAAATAATAGAAAGAAGAAAATACAACTTCCACAGCATTATGTCTCAAAGCACACTTCCTTGTATGTTATATATAGGACAGTCTCACTCCAAATACATTTGAGATTTTCCCTTTCAAGTTCTGCAGATGATGTTTGCAACTCTGTGCAGGTATCTAATTTCCAACCAATCTAAGACATTACACAAGCAGCAGCATAAGGTTATAGAAACAAGTCAGTCAAAAAACAGATTATTCAAAGACTGCTCAAAATAATACTGTAATTCTATCTATTGTGCAACCTTTGCTTTCAAAGGATAGAGCAATATGCTGCTCACTGGACAGGCTTTTCATAAAATGCAACAAAATATAGTTGACATATTCTAGCTCAACTTTAAGCAAAAATAACAAATATTTCACTTTATGATATCACTACCATATTTTTTTAGTTCTGCATGAGTGCTAAATGACCAAACACTTTTAATTTCTCTGCCTCAAAGGGTAAAACTATGTAGGAGCATAAGTCTGCACCAACATCTTGCTTTTGAATAAAGAAATGATAGATGAAATACAGCAAGATGATGACATATTGGAGGCACCTTGGCCAAGAAAACGAGTTAATAAATTTTCTTATGCAGCACTTGCAAAACTAGGAATAGATGGTTAAAGATTTGTGAATTCTTTAAGAGACAATCTGCTCCTCCAAGGACTGTAGATCCCCAACTCCATCAGAGCTCTTCCCATTTATATGACCCAGCCATCTAGGCTGCAAAATGTAATATCACTTTACACAAGCCTCTGAAAGAAATCAAGTACACATGGAATAAAATTCCTCCAGTGGATTATTAACTGACTGAAATAAAGGAAATAAAAGAAAATAATAGATTGCCATTTTTTCACATCAGAGAGAAAATATTGGCAAGGAAGTGAGATACATGACTATGCTGAAAGCATAGGTGAAAATGGAGTTAATAATGAAGCAACAAAACATATCACGTTACAAAAATATCTGGGGAGGTCAATTGTAAGGCCAATTGAGCGAAGAGCTGCAAAAGGATTTCACAGCAAGTCAGAGGGGACAAGCAGCAAATGCAATCCTGTGTTAATACACACACACACCAGAAAAATGACCATGACCTAAGAATGGTCTTTAAATCAGTATTTGCACTCCATATAAAGCCTTGTGGCTCACTCTCTGAAACATGAGCTCAATGTACAAGAGTAGGCAGAAAAACATATATAATACTAAGAACTTCAAGGAGAACTGAGACTGAAATAAGAAAAAAATACTGTTATATAGCAATAGAAATCTGTGAGGCGCAAATATTTTGAATGCTGTAGGCAGCTTAGCTTATCCCTTTTTCAAAGCAACAGAGGTGAAGTACAAAAGATTTTAGCTCAGAGCAGGGCAAAACTCAGGTCAGAGGTTCAGAAAGACTCCCAAATAAGGAGAAACTGGATGAACTGTAACTCTTGTACCTGGAAAAGAAATACTGGGAGCAGAGAGTGGAGGCATATGATGCAATTCCACAAAGACACAAAGCTATTAGCTATTTCTCACACCCCAGCATGTAGGGACACACAACCACAGTATCTGACAGAAGGTTTGAATTAAAAGAGATGTTTTTTTTCACACAATGTGCAACTACATTGTGGACATCACTGCCACCAGATGCTATGAAAACAAAAGAAAGACCATAAACCAGGTAAAAACAGCTGGTTACAGGTGAAAACCTGAGAAATTCCTTTAAAAACATTATTCTACATTTGGTCTGCTTATTATACTCTTTGCTAGACATCCAGTACTGGGCACTGTCAGGAACAGGATACCAGACTAAATGGGCCTTTGATTTTACATGGTGTGCTTGTTGCTATGCTCTTGCATTTTTATATACATTAAGGGTTAAATTCAGCGTAATGCCTTCACTCAGGAGTTTTGCCAAGAATACAAATTTGGGCATTTTGCCTGTTAAGCACTGTGACAGGAATTAGTTAAATCCAACTTTGTAACAGACACAGTGCTTAAAACCTTCACTGCTGTCCTCGGTGCTACTGTCTTTGGGTAACAAGACTGTCATCAGCACAGTCTGTTTCCCCCCTAGTCTTTGGTCTTGAGGTATAACACTAACTGAAGAACTCACCCTCACTCTTCTGCCGTATCTCCCGATATGCCTATGATCCGCAAATCTGGAAACTTTGCTCAATAATAGCATTCAAGTTGGATGAAAGATCCACCAATGGAAAAAGGCTGCATTGCATTGATCCTGAATTAACAATAGTACACCCAATTGCAACCTATAGCTGATCTAATATTCTATTTTTGCAGAAATTGGATTTGAAACAGCTCAAATGCTGAGAACATGTAAAGGCAAATCACATACAGGGAACATGAAAATTTGGGGTTGATTAATATACGTTACTTTATAGTATGAATTTCCAGAAAGAGTCAGCTTTTACAACCAGACTCAGATGCTATTTACTCACCTAAATAATTATTAGGAGGTTTTCAAAGGAGCTCAGCACTCAGTGTGCTGAAATCTTTTGAAAACCTGGTCATAATAGTCACAATGGGAACTGAGCTCTTTTGAAAACTAGTCACAGCTGAGTGCCAAGCCAGCAAGAGCTGGATCTCAGACAGAAAACTTGCATCATAACATCTCTTGAAATACTCAGCACTGGTTGATGGGAACAGATGAGCATCTACTCTAACCTCTGATTGCAGCCTATATCAGATGAACAACTAGTTGTGATTTTTCCATTATATTGATTTCCCAACAGGAAACCTGGTTCCACAAATCCTTTTCTAAGAAAAGATATTGATTTTGAGGAATCAGTTTTATTTCCTTTCAGAACATTGTTTCCATGCCCTGCAGCTCCCAGGACCTCCAGGCAGCCTGTGCTTCCCAGCTTGTGGATCCACAGAAGCCAAACTACTGAGTAAGAAGGAAATATACATCTTAAAATTGTGATTCTGTAGAGTTTTGCCTAATGGGTACTTGGAAAGGAGATACCTGTGGTAATCCTGGGCCAGGACTCTAGTCCCATAAACTCCGTAGCTCTTTGTGCTTTCAGATTTTCAGTTGCTTGGAGTCCTTACGCCCACAAGATGCATTTTAGTTGCCTAGGACTGTTTCAGATGCCTCATGGTATCCCACGTGGCTGCCATGTGGTACTCCAGGAAGCCACAGCACTCACTAGTCCTGAACATCCAAAGGCATCTAAAGAGGCACTAGATGCTTGTTATTTAGGCACCTGAATTGCACCAAGCCTTTCTACTCCTCAGCACAGTTTGAGACAAGCTACTATGTCTCTGAGGAGCCTAGTGTGCCAGGTAGATGCTTTAACCATTCGGCAAGGTAGAAAAAGGTGAACACTTTTATTTTTTAAGTAGTAAAATTTCTTCAGCTCAACCTGTGGATACTTACATTCTGAGTTGGAACAAAACAAAGTTATCTAAAACCAAAATATTTTCTACATGAAAGAAAAGGTTGCTTCTTACATATTCTAACCAAATGCTGCATAGGAAGTCTGTTAAAAAGAATGTTCTGCCTCATTCATCTCAACCACAAATTGTAAGAGATACGAAGACTTACCTATCTACAATTAGACAACAAGAAAATAAAAAGTTGCACTTCTAAAGAACTAAAAGTTTTTCACCTCTTATTTACAAAGAAATAGCTTTCTTTTGTCTTTATTTTAAAGGTAATTATTTCTGTAGAATTACAATAAAAGAAAATGTAAGAAGTTCCCATTTAGCCTCTCTACACACTTCATATTACCTCTATTCATTTTATCTCTTTTTAGTCTTCTATTCCACACAGGCATTTATCACTTCCTGTTTTTCTAATCATCACCATTTCCATTCTCCAGACCCCCCCAAATCCTTCTATACTCTTCATGGGATGGGATGATCAGAACTGGACACCACAGTCAGAAGGCAGCTGAAGAGAATTTCTGTCATTAAAATATTCAGGCCACATCTTTAATTATCTATTTGGTCTTCTCCTAGGAAGCAGAGGTCTTTCCCCCGAGGAGGTCAAAGCAGAAGCTAACATTTAGTTCACTTTAGTGTATTAATGCTATTGAACAAGGTGAGGTTCATGAGGTTATGCCACGGTGTTCTTTGGCCATAATGTTATTTTCCCCAACTGATACCTGTAGATTTTACATATTTTCACATCTGCAGGTCAAAATTTAAAAGCAAACAAAAAAAGATGAAGTTCAAATTGCATTGTCCTACAGTACTATTCCTTATCCCTAGAAAACTCTGCATAGCCAGTCATGTATGTACACTCACATGGTACCACTCGTTGGGGCTGCAGGGCCTTTCAGATTCTGGCTGGTCTAATGTCATTGATGATGCACAAGAGGAGGATGCTAAAGAGAGTGTCAGTGCGGAAGAATCTGTCTTTATATTGCTAGAATGTTGCTCATGCTAAACGATATTAAAATATATTCTGCAATCACAGAGACAAAGATACAGTGCTGGGTGAGAGTCTTGGAAGACTATCTGGCAGGGCAAGTGATGTTAGTGGGCTCAAAAGTTATCATTGTTTCTGCTTAGAGTTTCACATCATTAGACCTTATTTCTGTTGCTTATAACCGCAATTCATTTTTTAAAAACCAAATTAAAGCTCAGATGAGCTTGGCGGGGGGGGGCGGGGGGGGGGGGGGGGGGGGGGGGGGGGGGGGGGGGGGGGGGG
>JAOXJM010000001.1:59584391-59596089 GCA_026413425.1 Tringa solitaria | reverse complement strand
GCTTGGCTTCCCCCCCCCCCTTTTTTTTTTTGAGTTAGATGTTTCCATCTCCAAAAGCTTTAAAAAAATCCAATTTTAATCTTGAAAAACAAGTCAAGCACTCAAAAAAGCCAAAAAAAGAGAAAGATTCTAATTTATAACCCCTACATAGACTAGTTTTTCTCTCTTTAGGTGAATACACCATGTTACTGACTCTAATTGCTGAACTGGGTAATCCTCTTGGGGAGGACATTTAATTTTGGACTCTTCATACTTCTAAATACTTGACTTCTCCATCAAAACTTTCAAAAACTGTATCTTCTTTTTTCAATGTATTATACATATCCAAAACTTATCTATGTTTGTAGGTGAGGAGTTTGAAGGGTACTTCACAAGTGCCTTCCTACTTCTGTACAGATCCTTGTACAGATATGTGAGCCCTTGAAGAGGTTTTTCTGCATATGCGTGCTCAGTCTAATCTCATTGCCAGTTACACTAACTTTACATTTTTATGCTTAGTAGACATTCCAATGTGTTTATTATTGAGTATAGTCATTTTACTGTACCTTTTGTATAATTGGAAAGGACCTTGTATGTTTATGCCATCACATTAAGAAAAGAGTAAACTTTCTCACAACGTTTAGTCTCCAGCATACAAGGTACAAAGCAGGTTCTTTTAGATGGAACTTCAGTAGATGTTCCTGTGTATTTGAAATCACTCCAATTTTTTTTTTCTTTGAGTGTATATACTATACTTACATACTCAGTGGGAGTCAGGGGAAAGGGAATAGTTCCCCAGGTGCTCAGTTTTTGAGATGTAGTGTATGTTTGTGGAGATATCTGGATGTATCTGCTCCCCTTTACTTCGTGTCCTGTGCACTCTCTGCAACGAGATGAATGCATGCAAACTTCTGCACCATATAGCAACCATTCATCATTTTAATATCGCCATAATCACATTTTATACATTTGTTTTATATATATTATATATATATAAGATATTTATTTTATCTATTTATTTATGCCCACATGCTCTCAGGGTCTTTTTAGGGAATCAGTACACCTCAATTGTGTAAACACGTTCACTCTTTCACGCCCCGGCTCATGTCCCCGGGGGTCAGGGGGACAGAGGAGACCCTTCCAGGTGCTGCTGCCTGAGGGCTGGAGGGGGATTGAAGCCGTGGCTTGGGCTCTGCTGCCCTCCGGTGGTCCCGCGGGAAGGGTCCAGGGGCTCGGAGGCGGGGGGATGCGGGTGATTGTGTCCCCCCCTCCCCGTCTCCAAACCCGCTGCAAAACAACTCCAGGACAGGGCAATGCGGACCCGGAGGTGCCAGGTAGAAAGCCTGCTCTTGTCTCTCCCCTCCCCAGCAGGCTCCGACAGGAAAATATTAAGAAAAAATAAAAATAAAAACAGAACTGAAGAGGGATGGAAGATGCTGGTGGAGAAACTGCATTTTATTCTTCAGCACGAACTTGCACTGGAGGCATCATCACCCCAGGTGTCACTTTTGGAGGCGCTGACGCACACCCATACTGAAAGGCAACCAAACTGTAGAAAGGCAAAAAGGGCAGAAGGGAGAGAGGTTTGTCTGCATCTTCAAGCGACGGAGCCACAAAACGCATCCTGAGCTTCCTTCCTTATCCCAAGTCAGGCTCTATTTCTTAGAGCAGCGGTTTGCAACCCTTGCTGTCCTGCAGCCAGGTGACACACACCAGGCAGCACCGCGCTTGGTTCTTCCCAGCAACATCAGATGTTCCCTTGGGCAACTTGTTGCCCTTGGGTCACGGTTTAGGGATTACCGTGCTGCATACCCACCTAGCACAGCACATCACAGACCCCTTTAGCCTGCTGTAAATCTCGGCAAGTTTGTATACCATACGGAGGAAGACAATGAAAGATAACATTGTGTTATTCTATTTGTGGAAATTACGCCTTCTGCATGATTTTCTTTCTCAAACAAATTTTGAGATGGCTTTTCCTAGACAAGATAATTGGCTGAAATCAATTCGCTGTAGCCGTAAACACGCACATTTGGATAATGTTATAAAGGCTGCATTTAAAAGGAAGAAAAAAAAAAACAACTGAGCAAAGGTTGATTGCTCCACATTATTATCTGCAATTCAGTTCTATTACTAGTAAATTATTAACTATATTAAGCTAACTTTGTTTTTAAGTCTGACTAGTCAAAGCAAAAGCATTACTATGAAAGCATACAAGCTCTACATAGGCCAGAATTACAGCAAACTCTCTGCATTGTCTAGAGCAAGGAAGTCAGCCAGCAGGTAATAACACCACAGTAACAACACAGCCTCTGCTGCTTCCCCCAACTCCACAAGCTCCTTTACCTTATGGTGCCTGAGCTTTCTGAACAGCCCCAGTCCCACCACAGCCAACTGCTAACATCTGAAACGTGTATGCCGCTCGCTGTCCTGCTTCTCCACCTTGGGGTTGGAAAAATCAAAGTAACGTTTACAGCACCAGAAATACACAATCTACAACCCTCTGTCCATCCCAAATCCTGGAATCTCAAGGTTTTCCTGGTATTTGGCCTTACACACTGCAACCTTATCGGAACTGCAGAAGTACACGACACACATACAAACAACCCTGGTCTCCTTCCTGCCTGGATGTTTATAAACTGCAGAATAGTTTTGCTTGAGAATTGCCATCAAGATCCATTTGAGCCACCTCCTCATCTTGTGTAAGCCCATTATTTGTTCCTAGTTTCCGATATCCTTTGATTGCATCTTAAAGCTGAAGCTTCTTACATGCTGACATTATACAAACAGGCAGATGTTAATTCAAACTACAAGTTTATTTTGGTGTATTTATCCAGTGGCTCATAACTGTGATTCATATTATTCCAAATCTGTGCAAGGAATATGTGTTATATTTATAATCCATTAAATATGACTTTTAATGATTCTGATGAGTGTTATATCAATAGGAAGAGCCATAGTGTTCAAAAAAGTCAAGATTTTGTGCCGGGGCAGTACCTTCTGTGTTTTTCATGCCATTAACTGGCAGCAACATGGGACCAGAGTCTATGCATGGTCTATCAAGAACTACAATGCAGGAGATGCAGAGGAGAGACAGGAACACCAAAATGGCTTTAATATTCCTCTACACCACCCACACTTCCAGGTCCAGGCTACTAAGTCTTTCTCTTCACCCTCATGGCATTGCCACCCAAGAGCCCTGTAGACTCATCGCCCTGTACATTTTGGCCTGAATGTCTCACAGCTAAACAGGGGGAATGCTTCCCACAAATAGGAGACTTTTATAAGTTCTATATCCCCCTGGATCTACAGGGCATAGGGCCCTATCTATGGCTTGAGTGTGACTTCCACTTTTTTCAGCAACACGTTATTATAGCATGAAAGGGTAGCAGAGGTGCCTGTGAGCAGCCCCTGATTTTATGCTCATTCCCTTTAGAGCATGGTGCTGATTTATAAGTTCAGCCTTATAGCTCCCCAACCTCACACCTCCTTAAAATTAGTAGTAAATAACATTGTCCAATTTAGCACCGTGTACACTACTCTCCTCATGTCTCCCTAGCAAAGCCCTCTCCACCACGGCCTCAGCTAGAATGCCTTTTGTTTACAATTTCACCAGCTGAAAGACTCTTTTGAGAACAAAAAAAAAAAAAAAAAAAGGAGGGGGAAAGAAAGAAAGCTGAAGAGGCCACTATGAGGATCTAATCTATGGCTAAGACCACCCCTTGACTGGCAGACTGCATTGCCATCAGCTGTATGCATCATGAACGCATTCGGGTTTAGATCAGCTGTCTGTGCCTTCTCCCTCATTAACATTGATAAAAGCGATGGCCTCTGCCGGGCGCACGGCATTCCTCAGCATACCAGCTGCAGCTCTATCTTAATGCATCCTATGGGCTTGGAGAATTAATTAGTTCTGATAGTCACCATGTTTCAAAATGATGGCTGTCATAACCCTGCAGTTAAAATTACACACCCCTAGAATTTTCCACATTGCCCATTCAGACTCTCCATAGGCCACCGTTGGCCTCCTCAGATGTATGGCACTGGAAAGATTTAACTTGCCAAACCTTTTTTTTTAATCTCTTTGTTATGTTCCAATTAAGTCTGTGTTAATCAAAGGCAGTATTTCCCAAATATTCCCCCCCCCCTTTCCCCAAGCCTCCTCCTAGGCAACTTGATGGTTCATGCCCCCCTTCCTCCCACCTACAATTAGCATTCAGATGCCTCTCTTGGCAGAGCCAAAGCCTCCCTCCCCCTAGGAAGCTTTCTTCTTCTGAGCACATTTTATCTTTTTCTACCCCTCTGCAAGGTGCTTTAGCCAGTTTCCAAACAAAGAGAAAAGTGACTTTCCTCAGACATGTGGAGCCTCAAACTGTATTCAGACACCCCTGGGACAGTTTTCCTGCTGTGACAGGCTCTAAAACAGAAATCACATACAGTAAAAAACAGTAATTCATTTGTTTTCTACTGCTTACTTTCAAATTACAAAGTAAGAACATTAAATGTAGCTCAAGACTGCCATCACCCTTGACAGTCTCTAAGACCTCTCTAACAAGGCTGCTCCCCTGAGAGGGAAGCTGAGAGGCAAGTAGGGTGGGATGTACCAGAAAAGCAGTACTAGCTTCTATTACTCAGAGCTCACGAATGTTCAGGCTGCAATAAGTGCTCTGCTTCAAAATGGTCATATTTCTTTTTTATTTCTTCCTCTAAAATGGTGATTTTGTCACATGACTATTTGTGAAATGGCTGAGCTTTACATGAGTCTGAGAGCTCATCATATGCTGTTCAGCCATCTCTGGCTGAGAGAGCACCATATTCAGAAAGCTCAGGGGAATGATATACAGTGCAAGTCATGTAGTAAATAATCAATTTAAAAATTTTTAAAATGCAAGAAATTATGTGGTTATCAAAATTATGTAGAGGAAGGTGGGTACTGCAACCATCATGTCTGTATCTCCACTGGTTTTAATTCACTTTTCAGCTGACTTCACGCACCATATGCCCGACTCTGAGAAAGAACAACTAGCTTATTGTAACACTGAAATAAATTGCAGCACAAAACATTGTTTTCGAAAACACCTACCTAAATAGACCATCGCATTTTCTCTGTCTGGTTGACATTTTCAGCACAAAAATAGAAGGAGCAACTCAGAGAGAGGCAGTAGGTTGATGAAGAAAGTAAAAAGGCAACACCTCACATCTACTTAAAGTAGGAGTATCCAGTTCAGGAATGCAATAGGAGAGTGGAAGAAGGCACCAGTGTGTGCCATAGCACATGGTATTTGCAGTATTACAGCGCAAACAATGACTCTTACTAATCTTTTTCCCTGGGCTGCTTGCTACCTGAAATTTTTCAGAGGTACAAGGGTGGCTAGCAGCTAAGAGTGGCAGGGATATCCCCAGGGAGGCTTAGCTGCGTTCCTCCATGTCAAACTGATCCTAGCTTTGTGGTGTTTCCGAGCCCACTGTCACTCCCACATTCCTTGTTCTACCTTCCCTCACATGTATCAACATTATTTTTAAAAAGAATCAAAGGGGACCAACTCCCCAGACATGTTTGTGTTTTGATATTTGTCATCTAAGGCTTCCAAAATTTTCCCCTTCTTGTAGGAACCAGAGAGTTTCAAGTCCTCTCCATCAGGACACAGAAAGAGGCACGGCACAAAACTAAAATAAAATATTCTGCTAAAGCCAGGAAAAACTAAGACTTGAAAATGCAAGAGCACAGAGGTCTCAGCTGAGCTGTATAAGCAGCAAGATAATGAGAATGTGATAGCTTCCCACCGCGACCCTGGAGGAGGACAGCTGCAGAAATACATGGGCTGCACAGCTGGGACAGGATACAAACATGTCATGGGCAGGAGCTGGAGGATGGCCAAGACAAAAGTTGACAGAGATGCAACGATGCACAAGGCAGCACACCGATGGGTCAAATCCCCACCGGGGGTCCCAGAGGTGTGCAGACCCCTCAGCACCTTGTGGCCTGGGCGCTGGCAGGGGAAGGTGAGGAGAGACACGAGTCCCAGCCTTCAGAGACCACCACCATCGTGTTTCTAGAAACAGAAGGGGAAAGCTGGCAGACAGGGCCACGCCAACAGCAGGCCAGCACCCAACACCAGTATAGACAACAGCGCTGGAGCCAGAGGCCGGCCACCAAGGCAGCCTCCTCCCAGGCAAAACACTATGTCAGGTCCCTGGCTGGCTGTGGGAACACTGCCACACTTCATAGGCTGCTTCGAGGGCTGGAGTGCCACCTTCCCACCCCCTCGAGTCCCCAGAGAGCCCCCTACTCTGTGCCAGGTGATGTGTTAGCCTGTATTTCTGCCCAAAGTGGGGCAGGAGCTGCCCAGGCAGAGTTATCAGTAGAGCCTGGTGCAGACTGTTATTAATGCCCGAGAATGAGGAAAATCCCCATCACCAGCACAAGGAAAGGTTGGCCCATCCCTCCAGAGCAGGGAAAGCGGTCATCATGGTGGTTAGTGGGAAAGCCGCCCTCCAACACGAAGGGAGAGGAAGGAAGGGGAAAAAAGGGTTTACTTCACACAAACGCCTATACGGGAGGTAAGAGCAGATAACAAGAGAGCTGATGCGTGTTGCTTTTTATCTCGATCTACAGGACAGGAAAGGGACGTGCTTGATTTACTGCTCCTTTCATCACTGCCCTGTCTGAAGTGGCAACAGGCAAGAAGCCCAGCTGACCTCAAGCCACTGCAGAAGCTGTCAGCTCCCACCATCACACACACACAGGGACCAGGCAAACATGTTTTGTCCAGGTAGCACAGACCCTGCCCAGACAGCCACCCTGCCCACGTTCCAGCAAGGCACAGCTGCAGAAGAGGGAGGAGAAGTTTTACTCCCAAACATCCCACGGGTGGGCTGTCGTCACACGGGAGAGAAGATCCTCCAGGATTCTACTCTTCTGGAGAAAAAAAAAAAACAAAAACACAAGCCATTCCTTCCGCCAGCCCGGATTGTACATTGTATGCAAAACCAAAGCTAAAAGGCCTTGACCTCAGAAAAGAGAACTTGCACTTCTCAGGGCCATACATACCCTCAGCATGTACATGGCAACCCCTGGCTGCTATCTTGTCTGTGTAAACAAGAAATGATTTATTTTCCTCATCATATAGCAGAAAGGAACAGGATCTGATGAGCATGCAGGAAACATCTTGCCCTGCCATCTCCTACCAGCAATTCTGCAGTACTCAGAGCATATAACAAAAGAACATGAATTTATGCGTTTTATGTGTATCACCACCGAGTTCTTTAGTAAAACAATATGGAGTTCAAGATAATGGGTTACAGCTGCATCAAATGCTACATTCGTGGTCTAATGGTGAAGTCAGTGTCTAGTCAGTCACATAAATAAAAATCCGGGAGAAAACACTGTGTTTACAGCCACTGCGGACTTTTCAAAAACTTAACCTAGCTTCAAAGCACAACTTTGTATCAAGGCACCCTTACGGAGTGCCTTCAAATGACTGAAAAATGGGAATGTCAGGGCCACAAAGCAAAGCTGGAAAATTGGAGGCAGCCAAATTATTAGGTATTTTAGACATGAGAGAGGCTGCCCTTACAAGCCTGACCAGAGCAGCAGCAAGGAGCAGCACTAGAAAAGAGATGAACAACGGAGCAGAAAGAGAAACAGTCTTGATTCTGGCAAATCAGAATATCTGTCTACTCATCCCTCCTAGTCATATGCAAGTAATAAAGCTGAATTAATTTTCCTCTGCTTAGATCCAGGAAATCAGTCAAAATGATATCACAAAAATAGCAAAAAGAAAAAAAATATCCCCTTTTTATCCAGCCAACCAAAGCTGGAAGATGTTCTTTTGGTCTCCTGAGATAAAGACAGTAGTATTTCTCCCAGGACCACATTCAGGAGACCCACCCTTATGTCATTAGGGCCGATAAGCCAACTTCCAGAGATCCTTTGCCTTTAGATCAGTTGAACAAGTGAACGATAACAAGCACAGCAGTTACTCCAGTCCCCTATCCATGCCCACCTAAAAGAAGAAAACATCTACTATCACCACAGTTCAGTGTCCTTGGTTTGTACTGACAACAGCTTCAGAGAAAGGGATAAATGAACAGAGCCCCATCAGGATATCCTGTCATTCAGTTAGGAAGGGTTTATTCAGCTTTGCAGTGAAAACTTTCAGCAAAGACCCTGCATTTTGGGATTTCTCCTGCCTGCAGGCAAGCTTCTCATGCTGAATCTTTCACTCATTTTCTTTCAGAAAGACAAGAGTCCTGTTAAACTATTTGCCTAAGAATGCAGAAGAAGTAGCAGCTCTAACAAACGATCCGTTTACATCAGAATTTTAGTTCTTCTGTCTGGGGGGCTCTGAAGGAAAAAAAAATCAAACTCTTCACCATGGAAAAAAATCCAGTTTTATTCTTTTTGGCTTTTTTGGCTGCAGTGAAGCTGTGTTTGGCATCACAAGTCCCAGATGAGGTAAGAAGTGGCTTTTTAATTCAAGTAATGAATTATTGTGTGTCTGTGTTGCATTGTGGGTCAGGGGCTGTTTCATTGTTACAGAGAGACTAGTTATCAGATAATGCATCTGATAAAAGAAAAATACATTTTAAGAGTCACCAATGCTGTATGACATTCAATTATAAACTAAGAGCTGTGTAATTCAGTCATCTGAAATAACAGAAATGCATCTGTTTATTCCTCATGAGAATTTGGCTTAAATGATGTTTCATGAGTATCCTGAAAATATCTCTAAAAAACGCAAACATGGCAAAAGGCTGTAGCTGACACTCATGAAAAGCAACAGAAGAAAAGTACTGGAATTTCTGATAAGTCAAAAGATGAAAGCAAAAAATTTTCCACAGTGAAAATTATCCACTCTACTAACCATAAGGAGGAAAAGCTATTTCAGATAGGTGCAGGGAAAAAAAAATCTAAGTAATTGAACTACTGGAAGTAATTGTACAAAGTTATACATTTAAGTAAAAGAATTGTAGGTTTTTGGGGACAAGATGCATTTGTCATGTACAAATCTTATGGATCTGTGGAATTTCACAAAAAATCTGTTTTCACCACCCTCATAGAGAGGCAGAAAGTACTGAGTTGAAAATCTGAACCAGGAGCTCAACAGCAAGACATGAACTCATTTAAACTGTCTCACAACATGAGGCTTTAAATTACTGCATTCTGGACAAAAAACACTTATGGAAGAGGAAACAAAAGGATCAGGAGAAATTGTGGAGGGAAAAAAAAGAAGGAAGCTACCCAGTTTTGTTTTAAATGGAAAAATACTTTGAAAGTAAAAACACGTATTGGGAAAGGTGTTTCTACTGTCTCTAGAGCAGCTAAAAATTCACCTTTCTTCCATTTTCCATAATAGCAAAAAGGGAAAATGAGGAAGTGAGAGAAAGTGGAAATAACTCCACAATTTAAAAAAAAAAAAAAGTCTTTATAGCTGGTGGTAGGGAAAGGGTATAACCTATTTTTATTTAGATTTTACCTTTTCAAAATCTCTTTGAATTTTCTTGTACAAAAAATTAAATGTTGTGGGGTGCCTTTTTATGACAACTTCTGCAATGAGCTCATTCCAGCCACTCCTGAACCTTAATATCCTACAAGCCCAGCAGTTTCTCCAGACTTGTAATGGCTTACCCTGAGCACCTGCAAGGAGCAGGGCTTCAGTAGCACAAACGGTTAAAGACTCAAAAAAATCAGCTCTGAGTTTATGATTCTTCAGCATTAACAATACTGATTTGACTGGGTGGAAATATTCATGGGCGTTACGGTGCCTGGACTGCATGTTTGTGCTGTGTTGGTTCTTGCTCTGGTGCATGAGTCATCTCTCATTAAGGATGGGCTGTTACGGTGGCTGTGCTGGTGGTGAGCGCCGGGTGTTTGAAAGGCTTGAAGCATTCAAGCCCCTTCGTGTTGGTGCCTCATGAGGTGATTTTGAATGGGAAGCAAGGTGTAGAGGTGCTTTGGTTTGAATTTGTGTGAGCCATCTTAGACCTGAAACCCAAAGAGCCGGGTCAGTCCAGTGCTCCACCAGCGCTGGGCTCTACTGGGAGGGTGGGTAGGCTGCTGGGTCTGCTCGGCAGGGCTCTGCTCACCGTGGCTTTGCCAAGTGTCTGAGCAAGCTGTATCCACATTATACCCACATCTGGAAAAAGGTCTCATTTTTATTTCAGAAACTCCTGAAATGCATCCACACAGTAGTAAGAGGTTTCACTACCGAAATATAACTACTGTACCTGGACACTGCCCAAATCAGATTTCAACAGTCCGTTTGGAAAGACTAAAATTTGAAGACTAAATAGATGTTGAAATACACTTATAAACTAAACTGGGTGACGACTATCAAGCAGAGTCCCTCAGAGCTCATGCAATTCGATCTCCTTATCAGTGTCTGCAATACATCCTCACAGTCTTCACTACTGAAACGTGTTGTTATCACAAACACTGAAAGAAGAATAACTAACAAGGGGAGAAACAAGGGGTGAGGGCTTCATCCAGGACTACCAGGCTGTGGCACGTGTACAAATCCTGCCCAAGGTGACAGTGTACTTGCCCAGGCCAACTGTGAGCTTCTGCAATTCTGTGAGGCTGCAGAATCCCACACGCGCCCAGGAGGTCCAATGTTACCTGGGCAGCACAGGGTTCCATCTGCACATATGTTGTATGGGAATCCCTGGACAGAAATATTGGAGCATATCCATCGAGCAACACACGATAGCACTGCAACAGGCTCCATCCTTGGAAGAGTGATGGCTTAGAATACACCCTAGATAGCAAATGACCTGAAGGTTCTGCTGTGATGCTGCTGTACAAAGGGTAATGGTGAATTTGCTGAGGTGGGAGACCTTGCAGGGGGAGTGCACAGGTCCCATTCATGTGCACAGGAATCGCATAGAACAGGCTGGGTCTGACACTTCCCATCCAGGAGGGCTATTGCCAAACTGGGCACGCTCCAGAGGAAAGCTGAGGAATGACTGAAGGGTGGGAAACCAGAGTCATAGCAGGGAATTCAAGAAATGCTATTTATTTAGGTACACAAAGAAAATGTACTTTGATATCAGACTGTAAGTATTCATAGGAAGGAAGTAGTAGAACTGGTAGCAGAATGGCTTCCTACCTGTTGTGCAAACTCCAGAGGAGCAATGGCTGGAGACTGAAGCAAAACCATCACAGACAAATTACAACAGAAACAACATACCACAGTTTGTTTCTCCAAAATTAACCAAATCAAATTAATACTTTCTAAAAGATTTTCTTGTTCAAACTAAATTTCATGCAAGAATCTTCATTATGCTGTATTATGCTCCTCCGGTATAATTGTCCTTCTGCCTTTATAATGTGGGAAACTATTTAAAACGTCCATAGACAACTATTTGCAAAATTAAATATTTTCAAATGGATGATGCTGCTAGAGCTGGCCCCTACATACATACACACTTGCACCCACACACACATACAGCAGGCAGGTACAGGTTTTCAAGATAAACATTATTTCCTCAAGTTGGCCTGGCAATGATTCAGACATTGCCTTAATTGACTACTCAACTGCTTAATTGAAATCCCATTTGGAGTGTTCACATCAATTCTACTGTGCCAGACAGGAAGTCTGTTGTGGTCAATATTGCTCGAGTGAGTTAAGACCACCTAAATGGGTCCATACTTAGAGAACAGTGGATAAATAATTATCTCTGAATAGAAAATGGAGCACTTCACAGTGTTTCCTCT
>JAOXJM010000001.1:59537875-59574510 GCA_026413425.1 Tringa solitaria | reverse complement strand
AATTCTATTTTGGGGGAGGGGGGGAAGGGGGAGAAGTCACAAAACTCATCTCTTCTGGAGGTGAATTGAAGTCAAAATGAGTGATTTGTTAACAGTTGCAAAAAGTCTCTATTACACTTTATATTCAATTTTGGCTCAAATTTTACAAGTTTTATGGTATTAGCAACTAGTCAGTTTGGTGCTTATAGCATGTGTCCTAAAGGTTTTCAGGCCCCAGGCTATTAACACCCTGCAAAAATCAGTATGTTATTTACTGATGTATGCAACTGCAAGTATTGATCTTCTCATAAATGGAAGCCTATAAATTCAGGAACTCAGCTGTTGTTGGCCAGGACACTATTTGCTATGGGTATCCACTAACAATGTCTTTCCGAACACCATTATTATTCAGTAAAGCCAATCCATCTCTCTATATAGTTTGCAGCTGCATTCATGGAGTATGCAACAGTGGAATTACAGGAGATGGAAGATGCACTTGCTTTTCTGGATACACAGGGCTCAGCTGTGATCAGCGTAAGTGGACTGTTTTCTGTATAAGATATATTCAACAGCTCTGATACTGTTAGAACTGGCAAGGATGGACGTAAAATTCATCTCAGGTTGGTCGCTCTAGAACAATCAAACATGCACTGGACCTCAAACCCTGTGTGTGAGCTCCCATAACTATTATCACCATTTCAGTTGCCAGAAAAATGATGACACCAATGAGATCAATGGTCTCTAGATCACGCATTTTTTGAACTAGCAACCTGCAGAACGCAATGCCTCCTGGCACAGCGTGCAGGCCCAGCTTAACCTGTCACGCTCTGTCCCTCAGCGATAGCTGAATGCGAGGCCTTGCAGTGCCCTGCAAACTCCAGATGCACTGCCTCGGGTGAGGATGGAAGACAACTGCAATGCACATGTCTGCCCAACTACCACGGGGATGGTACACAATGTGAACGTGAGTAATGTTCATGTCCACCGAGTTCTTTGTATACAACATCCTTGGTATTATAGTTCAGATACTGGGCGCGCTTTTGAACCAAATCTCACTATCTAGTTTGTCTTGGGTTTGCATCACAAAAGCAGTCTCATGCACAAACTGGATACCTTCAGGGTGAAGCTAAACTCTAAAATGTGTTTCAGAAGCACATCACTCCAATTGCTAACAAGCTTCAGTCTGTGCAACCAGACTAAGCTAGTAAACCCCCTTGAAATACATAGTATGGATACCGGGTCAACAGTGCTTACAAATCCATTCCTAGCACGTCCCTCTACTTGCTAAAGTTAAACCCCATAGTTTTCTTCCATAAAAACCAACAGCAACCAAGGGCTTATATTTATTGAATATTCATCATGTGGTGGCTCATCTTCATTACTAAACATAAACTCTACAGACAAGAAAGCTCATTTTAGCTTTCTTGTTTTTCATGAAACAAAGCTAATAGTATCTCAGCTAGAGGTAAAAGTCTACCTTAAAGTTGTCTTTATAGGCTCCTCAACCTGCCATTGAATGCTCAAATTAACTACACTACAAGAGTTCAGATTTTTTTTCCTCTAGTCACATTATGTCTTACAGCACCAGCTCTTTCTTCTAGACCAATTGCAATGAAGAAAATGGTTGTATGTGTTGCTGGAAGCACTGTTTAGTAAATGTTGGCTTGGTTCAGGCCACAAATACAATACTTATTATCCTGTCTGAAAATATTTACATTCAATCCTTTTGGTCCTAACTATGGTGTCATGGTCTCTGAATAGGCTGGAACACCACCCAAGACCAAGACATCAGAAAGTCACTCCTCAGAGAGTTGTTGTTTTTCTAGTAGGCAGCATAGACGAGAGAGAGAAAAAAATTGCAGCAACCAGCAGAGGAGGATGCTAGTATCCCCACCTCTCTTGGGTTCTGTATTGATGTAATCTATGTGGATGCTACTCCTCTGTCCCAACACCTTTAGATACTGGGATCAACTATGGCTTAGACCAGTGTCCTTTACTTTTGACTGGCTGGGAAGCAGAGGACAAACAGCTCCAGCACAGCTGAGTACATAAGTGAGGATAGTAGTCGCTGCACTAGACTCTGCTTGGAGGTGACGTTGCTTATGGTCGATTTGAGCATGTAAATATATATGTACATGCATGATTTCACAGAGGAACAGAAGAGATGGTTTGAATTAGCGAAGCTGAGCATTACCAACTCTCTCAGTCCCAGCTGAGAGGGAAGAAAGCGAGGAGGAGAGGGGTAGACAGTGGGCAGGCACCACCTTTTAGGTGAGTCCAGGGCCTGCCACCTTCCAGCTACAGCTTGTGCTTGACTATATCCTAAACTGGACACAAAGGTGTGAGAAGGTGTTCTCCAAGCACTGCTGTACTATAAACAAGGACAAACAATGCCATTGTCTTGAAAAAAAATGGCTCATGGAAATAACTAGTGAGCTTCCAGTCCAGTTCTGAGACTACAACAGTGTGGAAGACTCAACTAAAGCACTTGTTGGCTGGTTTTCAATATAGCTGAATGGATGACATTATATTGTTTAATTACCGGAAAGAAAACAGCAAAGGCCTATTGTATTGAGAAATATTTTCCAACTGATCTAACACATGCTTAAAGCTCATATCACCTATCTGACCTTCTCTGGTTAAAATCCACCAGAGAACAGAGAAATAGTTGTGATATTTTAATGAGCACATTACCTGTTTTAATCTGTTTATAATTCAGTTTGCCAAGTTAAGAGATCATTTCTGTTCAAAAGAAAACAGTTGGTTGCTACGTTAGTATAAACGCATTCCTCCCCTGTCTTCATGCCGCCACTGTACTTCAGACTTGGCTGTTATGGGACGTTTAGTCTACCCAGGCTTTGTTTGCCATGGAGATGCTCTGGCAAATCCTCATCTTCAATTTCAGAACAGTGGGAAATAATTCATTTACTTCACTTTTCTCCCCCCACCACAAGCTATCAACCCATGCTCTAAAAAGGTCTGCGATCCTAATGCTGACTGCATTTACCTCGGACCAAATCAGCACAAATGTACCTGTCGAGAAGGTTACAGAGGGGACGGTCAAGTCTGCTTACCCATAGACCCCTGCCAAGCAACATATGGGAACTGCCCTCCACAGTCTACCGTTTGCATATATGACGGTCCAGGAAAGGTTAGTGTTGAACGGGTGCCCCAGACATTTCCTCTGTCAACTACCTAGGAAGGAATTAATGCTTTCTCTCCCAAAAAGAAGCCACAAAGGTAAGGAAAGAGGCCTCAGGGAGGCCAAGCTCTACTCCTAGCTTTGACATAAGCCCTGACAGTGACCAGGAGTGAGTCTCTTTACCTCTTTCTCTAGGCATCTAAGTGGTGCTTTCCCCTCTGAAAATGGAAATGGCAATAGTGTTCTTTTCTCTAGAATATTTTGCCTCAGATTTGCCTCCCCAAAATGAAGGCACTGAAATGAAGCTTTTCCCAGTTAAGTTTTCTGCCTATGACCACAGGGGGCTTGTAGGAACAGCAGGCTCTTTACACAGGTATTGCAGATAAATGCCTACAGTGAACATATTTAGGAAAGAAGTAATCTGGATCTTTGAAAAATACTAAAATGAAAGACACCATAGAAAGGCTGCATATTATTCGCAGTTGGGAACTGGCTCACATTTCCATGGAGAGCCAAAAAGAGAGTCACTTATCCAGGATCATCCTGTGCTTCGTGTTCATACAAGTGCTGAAATGCCTCACTAATTAATAATGTGCGTTACCAATCGTTTTGGGAGGCAATGGGCCATGGGAACAGAGATAAAAAATCTGACCTACGCACACAGATTTTATATGTTTCCTGGTCACAGA
The DNA here is from genome assembly GCA_026413425.1 of Tringa solitaria. NCBI lineage: Eukaryota > Metazoa > Chordata > Aves > Charadriiformes > Scolopacidae > Tringa > Tringa solitaria. The sequence goes on along the minus strand of JAOXJM010000001.1, from coordinate 59,570,700 downwards.
AGCCAATCTAAAGGGCTTTATCTGAAGGAAATTTACCTGAAAGTCAGTAGTTTTCTGGAGTGGATAAAACCTAGAATTGAGTTGTATAAATATGGATAAGCTTTATACTTGCATCTGAACTCACCAGGTGATTAACTAAGGCTTTGGAACACCACTGTCTTTAAACCCTAGTTCCAGAAAGTATGCTGTGCATGTCTAATTTTTCTCTCCCATCCTTCTGGTTTAGTCCCACTGTGAATGCAAGGAGCATTATACAAACTTTGTACCTGGGAAAGGATGCAGCATGACAAACATCTGTGAAGCAAACAACATCTGCCATAAAAAAGCTAAATGCTCAATGGCTGCACCAGGAAAGATTACGTGAGTCTTTTTGTTTATTAAAGCTTTCACCCAGCTTCTCCCTCTTCCCCCTCGTATACAGGTTGCTAAAACAAACCCAGTGGATGAACACCTACTGAAGTTATCGTTAATAGTTTCTTTATCAAAGACAAATTACAAGATTTAATGGGGTTAGGGTCAATTGTGTTTGATTTCATCAGTCCAATTGCTAACATCTACTAAGTTTTATTTTTATAACCCTCAGAGGTCATTGCTACACTAGTAACTAAAAAGGACCAAGACCTCTTTTCTGTTCCTCAGGGCAAGCAGCATGGTCTGGCTCACAGCTACAGTCTTCTTCTGAAACAGAGTAACTGCCTCTTGGCCGAGGTCCCTGGCACAATCTAGCCCTTCAACTGTGCCTGGGCACTGCCTGGGAAAATGCTACTTGGTGTGGGCCAGAAACATGCCAGGCAGCATGCTAAAAATTAATCAGCATTAATTATCATGGGACAACGCTGGAGCCCTGTCTATTTTTAGTATACTAACACTAGGGAATCTGACCTCCATGCTGTGAAAGCAACACCATCCTCGGCAGATTCCTCAAAGCCTGGAGACAAGCATGTGGGAAACTGCAAAACTTCTGGCAGAGTCTGTTTTCCTGTACAGAAATTTGCTACACAGATCTTAGGAGGAAAGTCACTTTTAATACTAAACTTAACAAAGCTATCTTGAACCAAACCATTTGGATTACATGTTTCTATAGCCCAGCTATGGCCAGCACTGGGTTTAAAGAGCTGTCCCTGAAATGTTAGTTTTCAGGAGCTGAGGGTTTGAATGTGAATGTAAGTTGGGAACAAATTATTTATCATATAGATCTATATAGACAGAAAGTGTTCACTCAGGAGAGTATTCTTGTTGCGAGTCCTTACCTCATCATGCAGCTTTCTCTTACAGTATAATATCAACATCACTTTTGTGCAAACTATTGTGCATTTCAAACAAGTTTATCTAGTTCATTTCCAGAGTGTCCTATACTAGTCAAACTGCACTTAGTATATACTTACTATAGTATAGCATAGTATACTACTGTACCGCACAACATGCATTGAAAATTAAAATAAAATTCCACATCACGTAAATTAGGACCTTTCTTTCCCAACTTGTCACTGTTTCAACTCAATTTTCAACAGCTGAGGAATTTTTGAGACTTTTACAATGGGAAAATTAAAAATTTATGACTGGGGCAGAAACAAGCAATCCAAATGTTTTGCACATCATTCATCCAGTGTCTTTTAAGGGCAAAAACAAATACAGAAGAAAGCAGTGATTCAAATGAAACTAGAACTATCTATTTGGCAAAAAAAAATGACTTAGGAAAATCCATTTATGAAAGAGGAACTTTGTAAAGAAAAACATTGATTGGTAAATGTCTGCATAGTAAATTGCTTCTGGTAAGTGACAGACACTGTATTTTGGCTGCATCTCAGATTTTAAATGTATTTGGGAGGGCTTGTTTTGGTGGATTTTTTTTACTTCTGAAACACAAAGCTGTAACAGAGGCCACAAACCTGCATCGCTTCCTTTCTTCTGTTTTTGGTTTTGTTTTTATTAAAGACACAGTTGTGCTGCTGGCTTCCTCCATATAGAGCCACTACTTTCTCCAGAATCAAATTATCTGTACAAAAATAAATCTCTTATACAGATAAATATGTAGAAAAGACAAGCATTTAGTTTGTGAACATAACAACCTCCTGGAAAAAATCAAGATTTTTTCTGTTCCCATATATATCTTTCCTGAATGATTGCTGACACTTTCTATGGCGTTACTTCAGCACAGTAATTATGTTCATCCTTGCCCAGGAGCTACAAAGCTTCATCTGGTGCAGAACTAAACTGCATATTAGACCATAATCTCTCTAGTTTCTGAGCAGAACTAGCTTTCCCTTGGTTAAACTCAATCATTTCCTTTCTTAATCTCACTCTTACTTTTAATCTATGTTTTCTATGTAGAAATTAATAACTTCATAAACCAAAACTCTATTATACAAGTTTCACATAAAATGGATACAGAAGGCAGAGCTCCCCTTTTCTAGAGAAGCACAGTTCTCTTCTCCCTCCTGGGTAAACTGAAGTCGTGACAGTTCCCATCTTTTTCAGTCCTGCCTGTACCGTCCACGCAGCATATCATGAAAACACCAAGCAACTAAGTTTAAATAGTCCAGTAGGGTTTGTTTTACAGCTGTTCCTCCACAGAGGGACCCAGCCTGTACAGTACACAGTGCATTCAAAGCAAAACTTATACAGCATGAGTTGCAAAACAGATCCTCCAGACAAAGCTAAGACAAAAGTAATCTAACTCAATCACTTAGCTGGTCCTTCCCAGAGGATGGAAGGCAGGCTGGAAGCCCAGCCACCCAGAGTAAATTACTCAATCAGAAGTGGTGAGGGGACAAACAGGTTGAAGGGTTTAATCTCACGTAATAAGTGCTAATCTCTAATTGCTAAATACTTTCCTTTGGCAGTCAAATTCAGACCACGTTACTGAAACAAAATTTCAAACTACGTATGTATTTCTGCAGTTCGCTGTGCCCCTGGAACTGATAGCCAAAAAAATTACTATGTTTAACCACCTGCTTCTTTATGACCATTTACTGAAAAAGAGGAGGGGTATATTTTGAAACCTTGATCTGATTTGTGCAATATTTCAAGGGTAGGGTTTTTTTCTTTGTTTTTTGGGGGTTTTTTGGGTTGGTTTGTGTTGGGTTTTTTTTGTTTGGTTGGTTGGTTGTTTTTTTTTCTACTGAACCATTCCTCGGCTCCTTTGAAGCCTCAGTTTTTTCCTTCTCTGCTCAGAACTGAAGGGCGCTATCTACATCAATATACAGCAATTTTACCCTATCAGAAGAAAGGGATCAGCTCCCCAGGAGTAGCAGCTCCTTTCTGCCAGCACTAAACCTTTTTATCCCAGCTCCAGAGTCATACCCTCTGCCCAAGAGGTCCCCTTAAAAAGAAGAGGGCTCACCATCAGAATCACATCATAAAATTTTAAGATGCTTTTAGACTGCTATTTTTACCCACGACCAGGAGTCAAAGCTTGTGGTTCTTAGCCAAAATCCCAGCACCCCCCCGAGTCTATATGCAGCCCCCCCAGACTGCGGGGACTGTGGGGATTTTCAAATATTGCTACCACCAGAGAAACAGCTATGAAAGAGACCATACATGGGAAACAGGAGATGATTTGGCATCAGGTTGATACTACTGTGGGGTGTGAGTGGCAGATGTATGTTTGTAACAACCAGCACATGCAAATGATTAGGTCATTAGTTATATAAAGAACATCTTTTGCTTGCATGGAACATTGCAATGTTCCTTCTCTAATGAAGCTTTCAGAAAAAATACCCAGAGAAATGAATCATTATGGATAGAGCTTATAGGAATACTGAACATGGTAGAGACTTCATTTGGAAAGGCACTGTTAAAAGCCAATGTTTGGCAACACATACCGTACAGTTGTTTAGCCTCCTAAATATAGTTAGGGTTTCTTTCTGTGTGTGCTACATGTTGACAAGCACCTACTTTAATTTTAGCACTGAAGATGAGCAAATGACTGAGCTGACACCCCCAGCCAATCTCCAAGGCGTAGCCAAGCAGGGGCTGTTTTTCTGAAGGCTGCAGCAGAAAGAGATGAGATTGGTAAATCCAGCAGGCACCCAGTCGTGCCCCTCACATTGAAGCAGGCTTAAAGAGTCCAGATTTTTTACAAAGTACTAACAACCTCTCCTAGTCAACAGTCAGGCTGACAAAAGGTTGAGGCACACGCAAGTCCTAGTTGCTCTTTGAAACTCACAACCCTTTGCACCCATCAGCACCTAATAGCAAGCATGTGTCAAATCGTGTTGACAATCAACAATTTCTTCCCCACCTCTCTTGCAATGCTGAGGTCTTTCACAGCCATAAGATTCAGTTTTCATGAGGTGCATTCCCTCCCTCATAAGACAGGAAATGTAAGACTGACACTTGGGGTTTTTCTTCCATAAATTTCCTTCAGATTTTGCCTCGGCTACTTCAAATGCAGCCCGTCCCAAGGCAGTGAGGACATTGAGCCCACCTTGAGGCACTGCCTGTCCCTCTCATGGGCACCACAACCTGAGCCTGCTTTGGACATATGTAGGACTAGATCAACCACATGTCACTAACACCTCTCACAGGCTGCAGTCCCCAGGGGACAGCCAGGGTGTTACAGATGAAATGCTATTTCCAGTGCAGAGACAGCAGAAGCATAAATTTGAAGAAGCATGAGAATTTTTGCTTCAGCAGCTTCAGAAACAAAGATAATGTTAAAGTAGTAGTACCATTCCCCAGAATGGTTGTGTTATTTAAAGGGCAGGGTAACAACCAACCACTTTGTTGAAAGGATTGACACCACTGCCTGCCTTTTTCTACCAGTCCCATACAGCTGTCAAATGGATAGACAAACTGCCATCACTGGCTTCATACATAACTACCATTAATCCTGCAAAGTTCCATGGAGCGAGTCAGGGCTTCACACAACCACCTCCCCACCACAAGGGTGGCACCCCACAAATTTCTTCACTGAAAGCGTTGTCAAGCATTGGAACAGGCTGCCCAGGGAAGTGGTGGAATCACCATTCTTGGAGTATTTAAAAGATGGCCAGACACGGTGCTGAGGGACATGGTTTAGTGGTCGTCTTTGGCAGTGTTAGGTTGATGGTTGGGCTTGATGATCTTAAAAGTCCCTTCCAACCTAGCCAATTCTATGATTTACGCTGTAGCCTCTCCTTGCCCACAGGCAGGCAGCCTCAATGCCTTTCTGGGCTCCAGCAATCACAACATTTGGGGACCAGAGGCTGCATCACATCCAGGGGGGTCATGTAGCCTCCATTCAAAGAGGTCCTGCAAGACAGACGCCACTGCCTCCTGGCCCAGCTGACAGAAGGACATCACGTCAGAAAAACAGCCACCAGGCTGCCCTACACACCGACATACTTCACAGAAGTAAAGATTAAACTAAAATGCGTTAGTGCTTCCTGAAAATGCCTTCAGAGAAGCAATAGTTAAACACCTGGTGCAAAGCCTCGATGAGACCACAGAGCATCAGAACATGGCTAAAATTATGATCCCTTCACAGGTGTACATGCCAGGGGGGCTCCGTGGGGAATGGGTTTGTGTGCTATGGAAACATCATGGAGCGCCTCCAAGACCTGAATGCAGAAGTGGGAGGACGGTGGCAGGGCAAACTGACATCTGCCTTATCGCTTATGGGTAAGTGACCACACGCAAGCAGAGTCAGCTACTGCTGGTTGGGTTGGTCTTGCCCTGTCTTCCCCCAGTGCTCCCTGCTGCAGGAAGGTGCGATTGACAGCATGACACAGCATGCACGCTACTCCCCACAGACTCCTTTGGGCCACCTAAAGCTGCCTTTGCTCAGCGTGCCATGCAATCAGGAAGAATTTCCAAGCAGAAATGCTAAACACATTCCTCCAACCCCTCACACAACATTTGTTATCACCAGTGGGTTTTGCCCCATAGTGGAATAAGTGGGATCATCCCACTTCTCCTCACTCCCTGCTCCCATTGACTTGGATAATTGAGATTTGATCTAGAACGATGCATAGAAGTCCACCAAAACCAAGCTGGATTCCCAGCCGGGTCTCTCTTCCCCAGTCCCAGCCATCAGCAGTGGTATTGCTTTCACCAGGAAAGAGGAAAGAGGCAAGGGTAAGAGACTTTTCCCATCCATAGTCTCCATCACCCTCAGGACCCCTCAACAGAGCATCTCAGCCATAAGGGGGGGGCGTCTCCATGTTTCCAAACTATCTGCAGACATGTGATGGAGCCCCTGTCAGCGCTCACACCTTCTAGTCTTTCACAGTTATTACAGTCACCTTGCAAACAGACCAGCATAACCATCTTCATTATCTTCTGTTGAATGGTCACAGATTTGAGCTATGAGCAAACACTACTAGAACAAAGCTGGATCTTTGAGTTAAATTTTTAAATATGAAAAATTTCCTCGTTTAATGTAATTTGGTTGGTCCTTTTCACTGATCCCAGTCACTAAAATAAAGATCCTAAACTCCTGACCAGAACAGAGTAAGAATTCCCCACAGCTGGACAAGGACAAAGCCTGGCAGTGACTTTCACATTCAGCACCGAAGACCAAAATCCATTGCCTCAGCACTGAGAGCTCAGTTGCTGTTTCTCTGTGTGTTTCTCCTACCTGTCGGAACAGCATCTGACATGCTGGGTGCCACTATTTGTTAACAACGATCCATATTTTATGTTCTTTGGTTAAGTTTTCAACATAAACGTGCCGTTTGATTTTCTAGCCAGAAGCTACAAAGACACATTAACTGCACAGGTTATTTTACAATACATTTACTCCATATTAAAGTCTTTCAAAAACTAAGAATATACAGCAGAATAGTCCATATGGTTTTGTAAATCAGTATATTAATTTTGAGGAATATTCTCTGGTACAACATACCTATAACAACTGTAAAGATGGTTTTAGTTCTTATTTTAAACTTCTGGAAAAACAGCTGAATGAGAAAAATATTTAATGCCTTCAGCTACAGAATCAGTGGTCTCATACTGCTCTCTTGGAAACAGAAATACCATCTGGGTAGCAAATGAACTTTAATTAACTTTCAGTGCATCAGATTTTATTACCAGTTATGCATTTGCTGATATTTGCACTACCAGCAGGATATCAGCAGCATAATCCTCACCCCATGAAGACTGAATTGATTTAAAGCAGGAGGCCATCTTCCTGTAAAGACACATCTCCAAAGATACCCTGTTTTCATGTCCATCGTCCTGCTCTGCATGCCTCAGAATCCAGGGTGCCAGAAGCATTCTGGTTTGCCTCATCCTGTGTGAAATATGCAGCAACATCTGGATTTCACATCCTATCTACCTCTCATCTTTCAACTACTTTGATTTTAGAATCTTTAACTTTTAATAATCACAGATAGTGTACTTTCTTATTCTGCCCTTACATACCTGGCAGAGATTACATAGTCCCTTCCTCCAATGATCTTTTCAATACACATTTAAACTTTTTTTTTCCCCTCTCTCTCCTCATAAGAAAATGTCTATGAATGGCCACTGAGTACTCTGGGACCATTTACCGTGCTTGTACCGACAAACAGGGGCCTCAAAGGTACAAATGTAAGTAAACAACAGAGAGGGTTTTAAACTGGGGGGATTTAGCTCCATCAGAAATCTCCTTTGTGTTAAAAGTGTTTTGATTCAATAGATTCTGGATACATTTAAATATAGGAGCCAGTTATTGTCTTTTTCCTACTTGAAAGAAAAGCAAAATAATTTGGCAAGTCAAGGTAGAACACAGTGATGCCTCAAGTAAATTCTGGATTGTCTTACATGCAAATGCTCAAGGGTTTTGCACTTAGTTGAGACGGGGGATGAATTAAGATCTGCATTTTCAGCAGGTGGGCCTACAGGTCACCTTTTATGTAGTTTAGTTTGAAAAACTATATGTAGTTTAGGTTTAGCTTTTTTAAAAAGTCACCTGGTGTGCAAGTGGTGAGCATCCATTGCCCTCCACTGAAGTCAGGACAACTCTAGAGGCACTTACTGCTCATGCAGGGACATAAGGGTGTGATCTGACCTGAACTGAAACCAAGAGAGGCCTCCACTTGGTTCAGACCCTATCACCTCACTTCAGAAGTAAACATATAATACCAGCACGTAACAGCTGGAGGGATGTAAGTATTCACCAGGAGATTTTTATTTAATTTTTAAGATGAAGCCTGTACTGAAATAAGTCTCTGTTCTACTGCTCTTCTAGATAAAGGATCTTCTGAACAATAAACAGAAAGCACAGTACTTCGTGAAACTCCATGTAATTGCTGGTCAATTGAATACCAGTAGCTTGAATAATACTAACATAATATATACTTTGACCGGCAAATCAGGAGAGATATCAAAGGGAGAAAGGGTAAGTGGCCTTCCAGCCTACCTCAGCAAGAATATTACTCTGTTCACTCAACAAGGAGTATGACAGGTCTTTCTAAAGTGAGACGTAAGGTTGCAGATAGCTGCTAGATTATGAAAAACCATGAAAATGCACGTGTCCATGCATTACAAGGAGTTCAAGTAAAACTTGAAACCTCACTGGCATCAAAGTTCCCACTAAAATCAGTGAAAACAAATATTACCTTTAGAGATGCATCACCACTGAATAACACAGCAGTCTAATACAGACCGCTCTAAAAATGTTTGCTAAAATTAAGTTATCTTAATTCTGCAGGCACAGTCAGCAGAGCTGGGGGGGTACATTAAAAGAGCCTAGGTGGAGGGCATGCGAGGAAAGAAAACCCCAGAATGGAAAACCTGTGGTGGAAACCTGTACCTACTGCTCAAATAGAGAAAGCACCAACTACACTGCAGATCCCATCTCCCACTCAGTATCAGCATCCTTTGAACAATACAGCACATAAAAGTCTACAACATAAATAAAATGCATAAAGGTCTTTTTTAGAAAGGCAATTTATCATGAAAAACATGAAGTTCATCACTAGCCCAATTTATTTGTTTTCAGAAAACGTCACAGCAGTCTGATACTACAGTTTAAAAGAATTCATCTCTACAGCAGATTTACTAGATTTTATAATATAGAAATATTGCTCTTGGTCCATTAAGTGTCTGTTAATGACTTGAGCCTATTTGAAAGCTGCAATAAGGACTTGTATTTTTTAGTCAATCAGTGGCATCTGAGAAGAGAGTTCTATTTTATTTCTCTAACCAGTACACACTCCATTTGTAACAGGAAAATACCATTGCTGTCTGAGACTGTTAGTTTCCTGCAGGCTTCAGTACAATGCAGAATCAGCAACATTTTGTTGTTTTAAATATACATATAATATAAGGAAATGGGTTGTAGTCCCTTAAGATTACAGGAGTTGACCCTTTCAGTACAATCATACTTTAAATCATTTTTTGGCAGACTTTTATTACTAGCAGTCATCTAGAGCCTTTTTAGGTACATTGGTCTCCCACTTTTCTTCTGAACTTTGCTGTCCTGGAACAAAATAACACAGTCCTGATCCAACGTGAAAGGAATTTTTTCCATTTCCTTGATAAGCATTGGAAGCAACCTTTAGCCTCCCCCGATGTAAACAGCCCAGGTGTTGGCAATGGAAGGGGATGTTAGACTTTATTCAACACGTACTCTCTCTGTTCTCTTTCCATAATAAAGAGCTCACCATCCATTGCCTGGCTTCTTTCAGGATAATCAATTAAGAATTAGAATCCAAGGTGGAAGGAGAAAAGGAAAACTTTTGCAAGGAAATATTATTGCTTCCAACGGGATTTTGCACATTATTGACAAAGCCTTGGACAACGTGGAGCCAACATTTGAAAGCAGCAAAGAGGTGAGCTGTAAGCTTGTAATTACATTACATATAAGCTTGTACATGTAATGTCAGACTTTAAAATAGTTTCACATTAATTAAACACAAAGGAGGATGCCTGAGAGCAGCTAAACAAACTATTAAGCCACTGTGCATCAACTCAGAGAAGCAGCATTCAAAGTGAAAGGTAATGACACAGTTTCCACAGCAAACAGACATCCACTCTTCTGCCAAGCTGATCTGTGGTGGATCATGTTGTACTCACTGCATTTGAGTGGTTTCCTTGGGAAATTGGCAGTCACAATCAGCGCATCTCACTAAATTCCAGAACAACATACTAAAAGGAGGGACATCTGGACAGATACCAAGCAAGATTTTTATTCAAATAATCAATCCCTCCCCCAAAAAGGTTGCTATTATAAAAACTGGTAATTTTGGATGCTTTGGGTTTTTTGGTGCCCTGCTTAGCGTACTTCCTTAAGAAATCACATATTTATATGGTGCTTTGGCAAATATTTTATTTCTTTGCTCTTTCTCATTGGAATGAAGAGATAGTAACACTTACTCCATAAACACACAGCTTGTATATTCTGTGACTACACAGTATTTCAGGACAATGACAAATTCTAACTATAAACCAGCATAGCACAAGGACAAGAGCGCCATTTGGCATCTCAGCCATTCTCAGACATCACCAGCCAACCAAGCAACAAGGAAATCCAAATGTATTCAATCTGTAATAACAGAGACTCAGTTATTCAAAAAAATTTTTATAAGAACTGGCATTTATTCTATGATGCCCACTAAAATAAATCTTATTTTCATCTTATTTTAGGAAACCATAATGTCAGTACTTCAAGATAATGGAAGATACAGCCAATTTACCTCTTTGATAGAGGTAAGGATCCAGAAAAGCAATTCCATAAAGCTATTTTCAGATGTTCTTCAATATTAATATACAATTTCACTTTCATTTTTAAATCAAAACAGAAAACTGGCCTGGGAATGGATTTACAGCAGGACAACAGACTTTACACAGTCTTTGTTCCAAGTAACGAGGCTCTGAGTAATATGAAAGCTGAGGCTCTGGATTACCTGCTTTCTAAAGAGGTAAGGTCTTTCTGTAAAGCAAATCTTTCTTAGATAGTAGAATACCCATATAGGTATATAGTGGATGCATACATACGTCCTTTTCCCATGTGCTTCTAAACTAAGCTCCTGTGATCAAGGTTTAAGCCATCTCTAACAATTAAAGGTAACACCTAGAGAGGAATGGGATTTGGGATCTCCCATCCTATGAAGCGACACCAATCCCCCACGCCAGGTCCTCACTCCCCTGCTCTTGCCCTGCCAGCACAGCCCAGACAGCCACACAGCAAAGCCCCAGAGCCTCTCCTGGGAGGTGTCACCCTTGGCAGGGACAGGCAGGGAGAGCAGACAGCACAGAGCAGGTTGCATGCCATGAGCTGAGCACCGACATTGACCCAGCGGTTTCTGGTGCACCAGCCAGTGATGCCGTTCTCATCTCTACGTCTTCTCACAGGCCAGGTTGAGTTTGTGCAACTCATTCTGGGCTAAAGTGGCCTCTTTTTCTGCTTGGGCAGGGTTCGTGGAAGCTGCTGGAGCTGGTGCGATACCACATTGTCTCTGACACTGAGGTAAGCACGGCTGCTTTACTGACCCAGGGGTGCAAGAGCATTTTCAAACCCTCTCCCACTCTGAAGGCAGAGGTTTTCCAAGAGGAACCTCCATTCAGTGCTGCACAGCAAGGCTTCAAAGGACAGCTACACCTCTGCTTTTACTAAAGGCAGTCACATAAAGGTCACTAACAGAGAACACAAACCTTTCACCTCAGGGTCACTGCTTTAAAAATATACCTTTTGGTGATGGGGACTTAGCCAAGTGGGAAAAAGAAATGTATATATAGTCATCCTGACCCTGAAACCTGCTGTCTTAGCCTGCTGTGAAGCAAGAACCATTGTCAGGGGGTACTGTCAGATTGGCAGGGCTGCAGGAGCAAGTAGAAGGAAAAGTACTTGTTGCTATCAAAATCAAGCTCTCTCTGAGCCTATTCTGCTAAGATTAGCCTTCTGCTTATCAAAGAGAGGTGGTTTTGTCATGCTCTAAGCAAGCCCCTTGTTTTTCCCCTCCTCATTCTACTGGAAACAAGGAGCAGAACCCAGCACCACCAGCAACTAAGGGTAGAGGAGACTGAAGATCATCCATCCCCGCTCCAACCCCTGCTGTGGGGAAGGAAGGATGTGTTTGTATCCTTAGCAAAAGGCACTGCTCACAGCATCCAAGGCAGAGGTCAGTCCCAGCCCAGAGAGGGATCACAGGGAGTGGAAGCACAAGATCCTCGTGTCCCTTCACAAGATATCGGCATTGCTGTTTCCTCAGTGGTGTGAGGATGCAAACAGGGCTATTTTTAGGGAGAGGTGATAATTATAGCAACCACTCTAAGTAAAATTAAGAGGAAAAACTTAATACTCCTTTGGGAAACAAGCTCTCCACAAGCAACAAGCTGCAAGCTCAGCCAAAATTTGATCACTCTAACTTCATTACAGAAGCAGGTTAGTCAATGCAACGCTGGCCAAGTAGCTAGAGAAAAGCTGATAGGGTCATTCACTCACCCTAAGGAGAAAGGTGGCCCTTCTTGTGAAATACATCTGGATTTGAAAAGAATAATGAAATTACATTTCTTTCAACCAATTTATATTCATTTCAGCTGGAAGTTGCCAGCCTCGTCTCAATAGAGCACATCAGAAGCATGGCAAAGCAGTTCATTCACTTTAACAGGACCAGCACCGTAAGTCAAAGGCAGCTCTCACCTGGGAACAGTTCTCTCTGATCTAGGCAACTATTGCATGCAGGGGGAATAAAAAAAGGGAGGAGGGGGGACATTAGCAGAGGAATTTCTTACTATAACAAGGCAGAAATTTTCAACTTGCCATTCTCACTTACTGTTAGAATTTGGTATTACAAAGGATGCCAAGCAAATGACAGGCATGTAAGGACAGCCTGCAGTTTCTTTTTTCTCATGATTAGCCCCAGTCCAAGAACGATCCTCATTTATGCTCTGCCTACTTTAAAAAAAAACCACCACCCTATTTAAAATATTTTAAATTATTCTGTTATATTTGAGTTATTTTAAACACTTTTCCATGCACACATAGATATTCTTTTATTCTCTTTAATATCATAGTCTCTGATCTTGATGAACATAGTGAACACATTTTTAAAAGGGGTTAATTTGTCAGTACTTTTGCGAAACCAAACTTATCTGTTACATTAACAACCTTTTGTTCTTTGCATATTTTAGCCAAATATGAGTGTTCTGGAGAAGAGAAGCACCTATAAAAATTCTTGTAAAGGCAGAGCAACTGCATGAGTAAATACAGAAAGAATACTTTTCCTATTTTTTTTTTCTCCTGTGGATTTAGATAGGTCTCAGATTCTCTCTCACTCCCTCCCCCCCACACACACCTTTATCAGAGAGAGGAATGCTTATGCCATTGAAATCAGTGCCTGAAGTCATCAGTAGTCTTCTCATTTTGGCCAGTCTCTTAGCCATCAGTTCCCCAGGCTAAAAGTGCAGATTAAGAGGAAAACTTTAGATACTGCTATTGTAAACCAATATTCAAGGAAATGTGCAACAAGCTTGCATAAAACAAGCATAATAAAAAATGGATAGCCAGTTAAAAAGAAGTATGACTAGAAATTCTTGCAATTATCAGAAATTTCTATGAGCTACAAAAAAAATTATTAATAATTTATTTTTTTCATAGGGACAAGTCTTGGTGAGTGGAGAAGAAATGGAAGAAACAGATATTATTGCAAAAAATGGTCGCATTTATACCCTTGCCGGAGTTCTTATCCCACCCACAATTGTTCCAATTCTACCACATCGGTGTGATGAGACAAGAAGTCAAGTCACAACGGTAAGAGAAACTCAACAAATCAATAGCTATACGCTGCTCCATATAATGTGCTCCAGCTTCCTCTTTACTGCTTTCTCTGATATTGTCCATAAAAAGGGGGGTATTTTTAGAAATTAATATATCAACAACACACATATACCTGGCTAGCAGTACTGCACAAATACAAATAATCTTTAAATAGGGAACTCATATGAGCCTATCCTATACCACTTCAACTCACCTAGGTATTGCAGTAGCCCTTTAAATACGCTGTCTCTCTGGTCAAACGTTTTTTTCCAGTTCCTAAATCCCACCTGTGCATACAAGTACCTGGTAAGTAGTGTCAAGTTCCCAGGGAAACAATTTTGGATCAGTGATTTCATTTCTACTAAATATGCGGGGAAAGGAGCCAGTAAGTTAAAATATTACCGTAATAATTTTATATTAATATATTAGAAATATGTCATTTTCAGAAGCCACAACTTCCCCTGGCCCTGTTTTTTTCCAGTTTTCTTCAAATTAGGAATTACAAAAGTGTTTCATATTTCAAAGGGTGGATTCTGGCATACCTTGTTTGGTTTGCTAACAGGGTACAGGCCTTTACACTTGGTAACATTCAGATACTCTTTCTGGTAAGAAGATGAAGTATGAGACTGAGCTTTCAGTCTGCGGTGAGCGTGGCTCCAATGAGCTGCTACTGGACCATGTTCAAGCACGTATCTGGGCCAGTAACAGTTCTGGTACAGTAATGCAAACATTTACTATGTTAATTTACAATAGTCCAGAACACCACAGCCTTGAAAGAGGTTCCCAGCAGAGCTGGACACCATCAAAATTTAATGAAGAAAACACAAGAGCTGGCACTAAAGAACTATTACCTCTGGCAGTAACTACAAAGTGCCGTACGTGCAATATAATCGTAAACCAGGCAGAGCGCCAAGCCGCAAATCGCCAATACAAAAAGCAATCAACACCTTACAAATTCAAATTACACTCCAGTAATTTGAATTCCCTACCAAAAACCTACCTATAAACCACGTCTGACATTGATCAATCCTAAAGCAACGCTATGAAAAATTAAAGACAAAACAAATGGCATCTGTCACAAAAATTATTCCCCAAACTGAAGTTAGGAAATTTTGTCAGCTTTGAAAGCTTCGTGCATAGTTTGAAATATAGTTTAATATCTAAGGATTTAAGCGGAGCACTGCTAGCAAGGAGAATACCAGAGAGAGCAGTCACTTTGCTTTTCTTACCTGCCATTGTGCATCTTCATCATGCTCAGAAAACAAGAGCAAGGCCACCTTGTAAATACGACTTGTGGTACCACTGAAAAAGTGACAAACCTTGCAGGAACCAGCAGTTGTACACATCTAAAGATGAAGCCATTATGTTAAGACATACATAGCCATGTAAACATACCTGAATGCTCCTAATAACTACAGGACTCAATACCCTGCTCCACCTTTTCCCAGAGATCATCACTCCCACAGCAGCCTCGGTGGAAGGGAATACATGTCTATGTTTCAGACACTTCAGTACAAAGACAGTATCTTTATCTCCTGCTGAAAATGGGCAGATTGGACTTTGCGTGGAAGTGCAGACACATTTCCCTGTCCCCTCTCTGCAGCATGGCAGAGGGGAGAGACAGGATTCCCATCCTCAGTAAAAGGAGGGAGAAGGTACATGTCAATGACTGAGAAAAAGGTAGCAAAATAAAAAAAGGTGGAAAAAGGTAGCAAATAGGTGACAGAATGGCACTGAGCATTAGGGACACAACGCCAACAGCAGGAAACACTTTCCACAGCAATCAACCAGAATTTTAAGTTCTAAAGGAGCAAAGAGGCACTTGCAGGGATTTTCAGAAAGGCAAAAAAAGCTAAAAGCCTAAGTCAACTTCAGCCATAACTACACAGCATATCAAAGAGCTTTTATAATTCCCAAGTGTGTTCACCGAAATAAGTCTGACCCAGACTTCTAAAACATGGTAGTGTCATTGACACCTCACCTATTTGATGCATAATTGGGTTTGTACCTCTGGTCCTTTATTCCTTTAAAGTACTGAACAACATGAGAGACTACTAAATCCAAACCAGTACCTGATTCTTTCCTCACAGTTCCAGTGATAAATCTGTGGGGAAAATGCCATAATTCAGGTTCACGGTCACTTGTCCACTGACTATGACACACAGTGAAGTAACACATTGGGTGCCGGCTCTAGGATTTATTCTAACTTGGTTGAAACACAAGACATGAGCAGTCAGCTAATGCCAGCTTTGACAAACTCCATATCCACACACCGAAAGGCTCGATCTCTCTGAAGTTATTGCATGTTGAGCCTGACAGAGGACCCATCTTTAAAAGTGACACTGGAGTTTATATCTCCTCAGTGCTGTAATTCCCAGTCTCTGTCACCACCACATGGTGATAAATTAGCTAGTGGAGAAAGGCAAGCAAAAGGTGAAGACATAAATACAGTTGTACACTGTTGGATCATAGCAGAGTACAGGATCTAGGACATGGAAGCAAACAATATTTTTTCACTCCACCACCTATACACAAGACAAATTTCTGTTCACACTGCCTACATACAAGACTCAACTAATTTGTGGTCTTCCTAGGAAGAAATAAAAAAATTCCCATAGAAGTGTACAGACTGCACTAGACCCTCAGACAATATTAGTTAATACATTATACTGGATTGAGCAAAGGAAGACAGTGCGTATGTGTCCATGCTTATTTTCTATTTAGGAAGCTGCCAGTTCTTTAGAAGAGGAGAGTAGGGAAAGGACAAAAAGATACAAAGAGTGGGGTGGAAATGAACAACTACTCAGCAAAAATCAGAGTCCACAGATATAGCCCTGGTGCTGCTGTTGGGTTACAGACCCACGCTGTGACAGTTAAGTCATAGAACAGACGTACTTAAAATTTACAGGGTACATGACCCATAAGCATGCATCTCAGTAGTCGGTATAATGCCTTTTGAACTGACTACCCTTATTGTTTCCATCTAGGGCATCTGTTCAAGTTGTTTATCACATGCACTGGCTCAATGTCCACAGGATTCAAAGCCCATTGTAAGTGACATTTCTTGACAGACTCCTCAGTTGTACAAAATGCATGGAAGGAAGGGGTCCCCATACATTAATTAATGCTCTCCTAATACAGTGAGCAAAAGAACCAGATATGAATACAGGAGACTGTATAAAAATACAAATACAGACGGTACTTTAGTCTCTTTTTAGCAATGACTGAAGCATCAAGTAATTTCAGCGTTATTTTGTTTGCTGTTGCAAGGTCCCTCACAGACTTCATAGAAGCTCTGACTCTTTTCTCAGGTAAAGTAAGACCCATTTAGGACAGGCTTCAGCAGAAGAGAGGAGCATGAAAATTGCTATGATTACGCTTTGAGAGTTAGTAAACAAAAACCAGGAGGGATACATCTAAAATAAACCTCATATATGTTAACATCTGTTAAAAATTCCCTTTTGATTAAGCATCTTCCCAGAAGTAACTCTCTGCAGAAGTAGCTTCAGAAAGGATTGAAAAAATCTTCCATCTGCTTTGCATCTAAGAGATGCAAATCTGTCTGCATGTTTCTCCACATACAAGACTCAAGTCTAGCTACCACAGGAATTTCATTCCCCATGTTACAAAAATTCAAGGGTAGTTAGTCCTATATGCCATATTAAGTAATAGCCTATATGCTATTATTCAGTAATAATGAAAAGAAAGCTTATATTATGAAAAAAAAAAGAATTAATGAATTTTTTAAATGCAACACTATAGCAAGTTGTTTTTTGTTCTCCATTTAAATTATGTTGCGATATTAAGACTGTATCACAGACTGTACATTGCTTATAAATACTAATGCTTCCGTTTTGCGCATGTTCCAGCCTTTCTCAAAACGGAGATGCATTATTGAAGGCTCAACCTTACAAAAAACTGGCTGTACTAGATCCTGCAATATAACGATAAAGGTACAGAGTTACGGTTTCTTCAGGGGAAACATACACAAAAGTTTTCCAAAATATTGTCTTTTTGCATTGTGACCTTTCCTTTTGGAATTGAGATACGGTTTGTGACGTCAGTGTAGTTTTTGTACCCTTCTACGGGGCTCTGAGAGCAGCTACCTTAGAGCAAAATACCAGGCAAATTCCAGCAGCTTTTTTTTTTTAACTGCCATATAATATTGACAACACTCTCATACTCTGTAACTCAGGAGTTTTCACAGAAGACTCGAAGCCCAAACACTGTCATTGCCCCACACAGCTTCACCCACAAAGAGCAGAGCAGCTTGGTCCCCCCGGGTCCCACCATCTCACACAATGTGTAACAGCAAATGGGAAACGCTCCGAAGAACTTCTCTCCACTTGCTCTGCTTGACAAGCCTAGTCCTCGCAGAATTCATTAGCCCCTGAGAAGTACTTGCACCTTTCTGGCTCCTGGAACTCTTAAATAGGCTTCTGCATTTTATGATCACCATTAATTAATGAGCAGAGAAGTCCAAAAATTGGTAAACTTTGAGAGTCTTTTGCTAATTCCCATTTCCTTTGAATCATACATGTAAGTTAGGTGGTTTTTCCCTAAGACAATTTCTGTTCTCTTGATAAATAAATGGATCCAGCAGCCAATTCGTGAATAAAACAAAAGACGTGGCCGAGAAAAACATTTAGGGCTGTGTAGTGGCTAAATCCCACAGTGGTGCAGAGGGGAAGGAGGAAGATCAAAGCAGCATGTCTAGCTTTCACAGCGTCTCCCTGGGGTAAAACACGTCTTTGAGTTCCTGATCTCAGATGCAAAGGAGCCTGTCTGCCTCTGAACTGCACTGCTCTCCCACCAGCAGCTGAGAGTGCACACAATACAAGGGGACACACACAGGCATGTCTGTAACTGGTAACAGGGCAGGGATTTCTAACACCAATAAGTCTGATAAGAACAAGGGAAGGATCTCATGGTCCGTGCATCTCCTTCTTCAGCTGCCAACACCCCTCCTCATTTTAACAATGCCATTGCAGAAGTGGTTCTGGTTCAACACAAGCTTTTTAAGAGCCAGCTACCTCTACAGGCCTTTGCCAGAGGGTCAAAACAGGATGGAGAGTTGTCTTTCGTGCGCTGTCTTCACACTAAGGCACTGGAACAGAGGGTATGTGCTTTATTTCACAGGAACCAAAGTGTTGCAAAGGCTTCTTTGGCCCTGACTGCAGTCCGTGTCCAGGAGGTTTCTCCAAACCCTGCTCAGGAAATGGGCAGGTAAGCAGAGCATCAGGCAGCACCCTGCACTCCCATGGGGGGAAGGACAGGCTGTGTTCCAAAAGCCCCTAGAGCACCTCTGTGTGAACGTTAGGCTCCACAAGAGCTGCACCCTCCATTTATGTCCAGTGGTGACAGTGAATTTCAGGTTCAGTTACATAGAGGAGGGAAAAATTAATCTGCCTCCTCTCAGATGTCCAAATTGCAGGTTTCTGTGGTTCTAATACAGAAGACACAGGCAAAGCTGGAGGTGGGTGACCCACTCTGATACTTTCACTTTGCACAGCACAAGGTAATAATCCAATTTACTTTTCTCACTTTAAAGTTGCAAAGGAAGGTAAAATATACAGCAGCAAAGTACAAGCACAGGGAAAGCTTTTCCTTTGAAACACCTTATACATCAAAGCTAAGTTTCTTCCTGGTATTACAGTTATAATATGGACAGGCACATAGTCTCTTCTCGGGGGGAAGGGTAAAGATTTATTTCAATTAATACACAGAAGTCAACTCTCTTCCATTTCACAGTGCATGGATGGCCTGGATGGAAATGGGACCTGCATTTGTGCTGAGGCATTCCAAGGCTCACACTGTCAGTTCTGCTCAGACCCTGGCAAATATGGACCTCGGTGTGATAAAGGTAAGTACAGCCATACTTTACCAGCCCAAGAATGTGGGCTATTTCTTTTGAACCCTAGTAACATTAACATAGGAGTTAACTGCTTGCTAAATAGTCTCTACAAAGGATGAGCAAGATCTCTCTAGGGGGCATTTTCATTTCGTATTTCAAAAGAATACATAGTAAGTCCAGAGTCAGTGAAAAATCTTCTCACTGACTTAACTTGGCTTTCCACAGGGGCCATAGCTTGCTTTATATTAATTTATTGTTCCTTTCATTTTTATCTCCCTCGCATAAGTAATTGAAAAATAAAATCTTTGTTATTCCATTCCCATCTGGTATTGCAAAACAGAACAGATTCTGCCTGCAATGACAAACGTATGTAATCTAAGAACAACTAGGTCTATAAACAGATTGTGTTTAGGGCCACTCAATAACCATCCTTACCGAATAATTTCTGATGTATTGAATATCTTATAGTTCTAGCAGTCATCTTCTGTATACTGACAGATTTAGTCCTGCTACATCAAATCGTACTATATTTGAGAGCCCACAGAATATACAACTACAAAAATAGATATATTCTACATCTACAAAATAATTTTCAATCTTTCTTGCTATGAAACAGCATGTCATTAATGAAGCACAGCTTACTCGAGGGTTCAGAGATACACAGACAAAAAACAAAAGACAAATTCCACAAGAAAGGGTGGTATTGCTTAAGCTCCAGTGCTGCCAAAGCAGTACATGTTGGTTTTAACTAGTCACTACTGGCACTTCTCAGGATTGCAGGACATACCCACTATGTCCTTTGGGCACATTGCTGTGCCTCCCCAGCAGTACTAATCAGCCCAGCCCCAGCAAAGTGCTGGTAGGCCTGTGCTGCTGTTCTGTGGACTGGCTTGGCTCTGTGTAATTTGTAGGACTCAGTATTAAAAGGCTTCCCATATCACTGAAAATACACCAAAAGGTGTGCAATGAAATAACTTTAGCCTTAATAGCCTAGGACATAGTATTTTGTTTCTGCTTCTCTGAAGTACTTTGAAATCCATTGGCAGATAAGTGCACTATAAAGACACAATAGATTTTAAATAATTATCATAAAACACACCTGAAAAGACATGGATATGATAAATAAACAATAAGTCCTCCAACAAAAACTTTTAAAGTACAAAATTTTAGATTCAGGAATAAAAAGGAAGACTCAATTCATAAGAAATGCTATGTAAGGGTAGATGCCTTTTACCATTATGGAATTGCACATTGTAATTTATCTCTGGCAGAATGCCTCTGCACTTATGGGAAGTGCGATAACAGAATAGACAGTGACGGGATCTGTCTTCCTGGGTCGTGCAGAAGTGGATACACAGGGAAACTCTGTGATAAGCAGGTTGCTTCTTGCGATCCCTCCTTACAACTCTGCCATGCACATGCAGACTGTCAGCTTAGCGATGGTGCAGTGAGGTAAGTCAGTAACTTGCATCTAATTAATATTAACTGTGATGCAGCTCTTTCCCATTTGCTTGACCAAAGCAGCACCTTGTAGCTGTACACAAAAATCAACCACTGCAATATTGCTCTGCAGCAAATAAGCAGAAATACGCACCGCATCGACCTTGAGTTGCAAGATAGTAATTAAGGGTTCTCAATGCCCTATCAAGTACCTTATATTTAATGCTGATAAGATAGTAAGGGTCAGATCTGTATGCATCTAAGGTGGCCGCCTTCCTACCACCATCTACAAAGGCTCTTAGGAACCTCTTATTTCTAACCATCCCTTAGTGAATTGGGAGCTTGAGCCTTGCAGAAAAACAGTGAAACTCTCAAACAGCTTGGGGATAGATAGTTAACTCCTGTCAGTTCAGGTAAGATTTGCACGCCACAACACCGGGGGCTTCAGCACAGGCTCCCCGGTCCTGACAGGACCAGTCGCAGGACCCTGTTACTGCTACCGCTGCCTTGCCCTTGCCTCACGCTCACCTTCACACACAGCAAGTTCGCCTCTTGCCGCAGTGTATTCATAATGAGTCACCACAGAAAGCAGAATGTGGGATGCTGCATAGCTGGAGCACTAAGAAATTCCCTCCAATATGGCTTAACCTTCAGGGGGACAATGCAAGGGAACAGGGGGGCTCGTTGTCTTGCATACATTTCAGGGAGGGAGCGATCTTTTATGTCACTGAAAGAAAGAGAAACCCCAGCTCATAATTAATTTAGAGCTATTACCTTTACAAAGATCACATCAGCGCAGAATTAATTTCACTTCCCATCTCATACACAGAGAATGGATTTCTGATTTGACTTAATTAACCCAGCCAATATTTTGGGAAAAAAAATAATGTATGTACTTAAGCTATTTGCATCATGAATCCAAGGTTACCCATTTTTAGTTGTCTATAAATAGCAGGTTACAGTGGAAAACAATCGTTTCACTCTACAGCTGTCCTATCACATTTAATGCCTCCCACCTCCTCCTGTCTCTACAGCTGTGTTTGCAAACCTGGTTATGAGGGAGATGGCATGAGCTGCAGCAAAATCGACCCTTGTGCGGCTTTAAGCCCAGGTGGCTGCAATATCAATGTAAGTACGTGCTTTTCCCCACAGCCCCCGATGCCATAGAAGAGTAGGCAGCAAGTAAGGTTTGGCCAGAAACTTTTGCAGAAGGGAGAGTCACTGCAGGTGACTGCAGGTTCAAGCTCTTTCCCCATAGCACCATCAAGTACGGCTTCGACAAGCCATAAACCTAAAGCCAGATGCCACCTAACTATCCTGAACGGATGCCTGTGTATCCCCCCCAGGCTGAGTGCATTCAGACAGGCCCAGGAGAGCACACATGCGCTTGCCAGGCAGGATGGACAGGTGATGGAAGGGACTGCTTGCCCATCAACAACTGCCTGCTGCCCACAGCAGCAGGGTGCCACGAAAATGCCACCTGCATATACGTTGGACCAGGTCAGGTATGTCTTCTCACATTCACTGCTGCCTTCAGGACTAGTCCTCACCCATTTTGCTCTGCTGGTGCTTCCTACCCTATTTCCTTCCCCAAATTCTCCTCTCCCTCTCATCCACAAGGCTACTTCTACATGGCATTCTCTACCGAAAGCCATCTCCCTTGGTTTCTATGTGGTGGTGCTCTGGCAGCAAATACTTTTCAGTAAATACATTAGTAGATGTCAGGTATAAAGGTCTTCTGGAGATACTAATCAGTGTCATTCCACTGAAGTCAACGGAGTCATACAGAAACACAGAGAGACTAACCCACCACATCTAGAATATGCATACTATTTTAATCATTTTAATGAATTGCTGTGTTTTACTGAAATGACAGAATGACTGCAAGTGTAAGGATGGATTTCAGGGGAATGGAATTGAATGCACACCCATAAACTCATGCCTGGAACAAAATGGAAAATGCCATCATCTGGTGAGTAATTAATCATTCCCTGAACAAAGTGTTCAGATACATATCACACCTCGCCTCCTGCGCACACCATAGAATTTCCTTGCCATTTCAAGCCTGCAATTTCTGTTTGTGTTGGAACAAAGCTGAGGACAGACTGCAAGGGCTGTTCCCAGTTCTGCCTGTACAGAAGGGCTATCTCAAGCCTGGAATAAATAAATCCTGCTTCTGTACCAGCAATTACAATGTGGATGCAATAGTCTGTTGAGATGTTTACCTGAGTCATGCATCTCTACACGGGCATCTACCAGCTTTATCAGCAGCTGCGTGTGCTCAGCAGACCTGCAGGCTCTGCTGTGTTCTGTGGTGTCTGGCCCAGACTTAGGCAGGACACAGGGACAAAGATAAAGCAAAAAGCACAAGGGAACAGAGGATGGATGTGCCATAGTCGAGTGAAGAGAAGAAATATGAAACAGTAGAGCAATGGTGTAGAATCCTTATAGACTGGAAGGTGGGAAGGTGAGATGCCCTCAGCTGGTGGAGTGTGTCCTGTAAGAGGGTGGAGAGGTCCATGGAAGATGGTACAAAAATCTTTTGTAAAGTTGTGTATGAATGTGTATCAGTAAGAGGGTTAGCAGGTCATCCTTGCTCTTGAGTGGTCTCCTGAGTATTTGAAAAATTTTCTCTCTTTCTGATTCAAAGGCAACTTGTCAGTTCGAGTCTTTTCGTGGCTGGGAGTGTGTGTGCCCAAAGGGCTACGAAGGAGACGGTAGAATATGCTATGGAAATGCTGCAGATGTAAGTAAGATGTTCATTTTCTCTGAACACAGGACCTACTGCAGAGTTCTCACACTGAATCTTAGCCAGAGATATAGCAAAGCCATTATAAACAGTTGGAAAAATATAATGCCTATCAGTGCTATCTGCAGAGAGCATTCCTGCTGGAGACTCCTGCCTGATACACAAGAGAAATTATCTGTTGCATTTAAAACCATAGCTTGGAAAGGGGCCTAAGGAATCTGAGCATATTTCTTTAAGACAAATTGAAAAATGCCAGCCCCAGAGGCCTAAAGTGCAGAAGTGCTAAGAACTCACCTCCAAGCTGGGAGCAGTAAGCACCCAGCTCTTCTCAAGTTCTGCCTTAAGGTCTATCTCAGTGGAAACAGTCAATTTATCACTTTAAAACAAACCATGCTGACCGGCAGGCAAACAAAACCCAAAACAAGTAAATTGGTGAAATAAATATGCATTTAACAGCATAGGAAAAATGAAAGTGTCACCTGTGTAAGCCACTGGCAATAATCTTACATGGTTCTTAGTACTATCTGCCATCCTTGCTCATACCATCTTCTCTCTCTGTTCAAAGTACTGTGGCAGAATAAAGGCTCTCTACATGCAGGATGATATGTAAGATGCTGTACAAATATTAACCAAAACAACATGTCTTCTTTGAATCAATTTTGCATGCAAAAAGATTTAGGTTTACATTCCCAGAAAACTAATGCTTAGCCTGAGGTCGGTACACGTTACATACCAAGGTCAGGTACACCTAAGCAATTGATGGCCTGATTTTCCAAAGAGTTGCTAACTCACCACTCCCATGACCAGAAAGTATTAGTACTGGAAAAACATGAGTGTCCTCTCTTTTCACACATACTGAGAACTTTTTCCTCCATGTCACATCAGCCAGGCCAGACACAGCGGGTTACACCGCAGCAAGAGTACTTTGGTACAGCTAATTATAGCTTGCATACTCACTGCGCTCTCTTTCTAATCAGGAGTTATCTACTCTGTCAGAAGCTGCTGCATTTAACCAATGGGTTAATGTAAGTACACTTCATTGTTGATTTATTTATTATTTTTTTTTTAGTATGTTCAAATCTGCAGAAATACATGAACCTTTTAGCCTTTAGAAACGGGAACCTCACAGCAGTATTTCCATCACATAGCAGAGACCCAGGCTCTGGAGAGGCATTAGAGTGCCTCTCCCACCAGTTACTGAGAGGCTAACCACCTGGTTCCCTATTTCTGCCTGAAAACCAAATTCTGATTCCAAATTCAGACAAGTGAGGAAGCTCCAAAAGCAAAAGAGCAAGTTACAAGCCCACCTCTGAGTCAGGACATTACATAAGCCATGAATCTCTCAGTACATAAATGCATCACAGTCCAGAGGACCAGCAGCAGGGTACAAGCAGAGCCCAAATGTGTACCTAAGTGGCTCTTTCCAACTTCCCTCACACAATAATACTACAAGTAAGTGGAGAAGGAAGGCAATGCCTTACCCTCCCCATCGCCAATGAGCCCCATGCCAGGAAAATGCAACCATGTGGCTGGTCAGTGTGCTGCTGCCACAACAAGCAAGGTGGAAAAAAAAATTTAAAAAAAAATTGGTCTGTGTGGGCTTGACTGAGATGCAGGAAATGAAGGAAGATATTAAGTTTTTTGTCTTCAGATTAGGGAAAAAAACACCAATTTAAATGATAAAAAAATTACTGTTCTAGATTGATTGATTGTCACTATCTACTCTTTGTTTTCACGTGCTATCACCTATTACTGAGGCAGGAGTAACATTAAAGGTCCTCCCCCACCACGGCTGGCACTGCATGAATTAAGATAAAAACAAGTTTCTCTCACAAAGAACTTAAAACCTAAGTATAAGAAATGTATAACAAATACATTGCAAACAGAAAGGAACAGGGGTATATTAATGAATATCATCAGAAGCAGCAGTCACAGCATATTAGCTGCTTTCATGCTTTTCAAAGTTAAGATGGCTCGGGGACCATTAAATCACACAATTGCAACAGGGACCTCAGGGAGCTGCTTAAAAGAGAGGCCAGTGTGGCTAATTTAAATCAGTTATCTGCCTGGCCCTGGGCTCAGGCTGCAACACTGGACACTGTAAAGAGAAACTAATAAAGAAATGAGCACAATAGGAGAGGCTGTTCACCTGCTAATGTGTCCTTTAGATAACAAAGTAGAGGGTGTGTGGAATCAGAGAGCAGATTCTGTATAATCTATTGAAACAGGGATGTGGAAATTTCTGCTACACTTCAGAGAAATGGTATCCCTTAAATTAAATAATGGCAGCTACAAACATGAGCAAAATAGGGAGGTATATCCGTCTGTGGGGTTTTTAACTTCATACTTGAGCAGGAATGTGATGTTTACCACTTTTCATAAGCAAGTATTTTTCATGCTGGTCAGGAAGGATGAGAAAGGGAAGTCTGTTGCTATTTCTATATTTAAATATTTGGAAGGTGACAGTGATGATGGCTAGAAAGAAAGATGATCTTAACGGACAAAATTCCCAGCTATTTAAGGGAGCAAATTCCCTTCTTGACTTAAAACCCAGAATGGGTATTGAAGGACTGTACAAAACAAACCAGGTTCCAGGCAGCATACGAGCTGCAAAAAGGTAGAACGCAAGCTTGTATTGCTCCCTCAGGTTTTGCAGTATCAAAAATGGCAAGTGGCAGAGCCTGTGAAAAATTTGGAGAAGAACATCTTCAGTGAGATCACATTCAGACCTTTAGGTCTCCCTTTTCTACACCACAAAAAAAAAAATCCACACAGCTGGAAAAATCATCTCCAGTGGAGGCTCTCCCCATCCTTAAGGCAAATAAAAACATATGAAAGATGAATCGGTCCATGCATACTACAGAGCCCACTTCCCCCATCTAAAATTAGAGCTTTCAGCAGCAGGCCCCACTGCAGCGCTAGTGGGCACTGATATCCCTTGGACATCTTGAAAAATCCGAGCCATGTTAAATAGTCTTATTCCAAATGGGAACATTGTGTCACGTGGGTTTCTTATTTCATGGTTCATAACCTTTCTATCTATTAAATGGCATAGAGTGCTCTGTAAGAGCAGATTACTTGAAGTTATCAGTAACCAGCAGTATTTATCACCATCAGTTTTTTTGGTTTCCTTAACATTCAAGTGCATGAAATAGAATCCATGAGACACACTAACTTTTGTGGGAGGCAGCTTACGTGTTTCATAATCAAAAACAATTCTGACCTAAAGATTGCTTCTGCCCTTTAAATGCTGGCAATCTATTCTGTAAAAAAATAGACACTCATTTACCATTTTGGTACACCTCTAAATACGTCTGTTCAAGTCATTGCTCAGTATAATAGTTTTTCCTCTCCGGGCTGGTCACAAAGCACGTCACATACTCCACCTTGCTGAAAAGTCACCAGCTGCTATTTATAGACCGTCCTCAGGACAAATTATTTTACACTCTTTACTTTCATGCAGGAGGCAGAGATAAACTCAGTGTTGTCCACCACCTCAAACCTAACTGTCCTCGTGCCTTCCCTTCAAGCAATTGAGAACATGGATGAAGACGAGAAAGCCTTTTGGATGTCAAAGAGTAACATCCCAACTCTACTGAAGTATGTTAAAGGTTTTGGGTTTGGGTGGAGGGGAGAGGGATGCTAATTAATTGCTCTCCATTGCAAACAAGACTTTGGTTTGAAGCCTCTAAAACTGTAAGAGCTGTCTTGCTTTAAGGGAGGGACACAGGATTCCCCTTCTAGTTACAGTGATACAAGTCTCTGTGGCAACTCCACTGAAAATAGAGATGCTATTTGTATTATGTCAGAAATGTTTAAAGGCCAAGCTAAGACCAGAACATAGCTGAACAAGGCATTGTACAAACAATTCCTGCTTTAAACCATAGTTTTAAACACATTAAGTATATTTATCTGGGGGGAAAAAAAAAAAGGAGAGAAAATACAAAACCTTCATATCCAGTTAATTTCCTTTAGGTATCATGTATTGACAGGAGCTTACAGCTTTGCTGATTTCCAGAATTTATCATCCTCTGACATGCTGCCAACATCTCTACAGAGCAACTTCCTACGCTTGTCTAAAGAAAATGGGGTGAGATGACCTGCAAACTACTGTGGTATCATGCACCGCACCCTGACCATCACTGCCACTAACTTTCTTGTATTACAAAAGCAGACGGATATTATGTACCTGTATTTTTTTTAAAAAGGCCATATCATAAAATTAAAGGAATAGATCAATTATATTGGGCCCTCTAGGAGAAACATTAAATTTATTTTCTCCACCATTTTGTCCACAGTATTATTTATTCCTAATGTCCCAGTAGCCGCTGCAAACACTGGATTGTCCTGTAGCCAAGCGGAAGTGCAGTCCCTGCCTGAAGCAGCCTGTGTGAACTAATTTAAGACAAAGAGCATCAGGGAAACATGATAACTTATTTTAGGGAATGGGGAAGGTAGGAGTGATACCATGAATACATCCACATGTGCAACTTGATAGTCCCAAACCACCCAAATGTATTTTATTGGTAAATAACTACAACTGACAGTCCTTCCCCCTCAGACTTTTTATTTAGTACATTGTGTTCTCAGGAGGATTTTCTGGAAGTACATATGACATATTTAAGCACTTCATCCCCATAAAAGGGAGCAAAAAGTTCCCCCCACCTCCATAACCCAAAGGGTAAAAAAAAAAAAAAATATCATGAATGGGGTGCTTCAAAGGTGCACAGACTCAGGAGGACACGAACAGGCACAGGAGCTCATCCTGCACACCTACCCTGAGTAACTACCCCAGTGCAAGAAACCCTATGGCTTTGCCAGTCTGTGCATGAGCAGAGCCCTGGTGGAGCTCCAGGCAAGCATTTGGGAAGCTGTGGAAATCCACAGCATGAACCAATGGGAAAACACCACCACTGCTGTGTGAAAGCAAACCCTCTCTCTTCTCCTCTCCCTCTTTCAGAACCTCACCCTCGAGGGTGCTCACATCGTGGCTGGCGACATCGCATCCACAAATGGGATCATACACGTTATTGATAAGGTACACAGCCACACAGGGAGGATTGTTCTTCTGCACCACGAGCGGTGGAAAATACTCTTGGAAAAAATCTGTATTTGCACAGAACAATACTTTGTCCTGCAGCTGTGACCACAGCATGTGCACATTTGCTGACGTGGGATATCTGCTCCCTTTTCAGGTTCTGACCCCCCTCCGCAGCACCGTCATGCCAAGGCTGCTGGCCCGCCTGGAGCAAATGCCCGACTACTCCATTTTCAGGGGCTACATTACTGTAAGCTTTCACCTCCTTTTAAGAGCAGAACCTGTTCTCTGCTCTGTTTGCATTTGGACTGGTAACAGACTATCAGTGGTCATTCTGATTTGTTTTTATGTGTTTCACAACAGCAATACAGCCTGGCAAATGAGATAGAAGCTGCAAACACATACACAGTCTTTGCCCCAAATAATGATGCCATAGAAAATTACCTAAGGGACAAAAAGTCTGCTACTCTGGTACGTATTACTCACAAGGTTTGTCTTAACAACTCAGTATCTCATCTCAGTTTTAAGTGGATGGATTGAAAAGTCACAGAAATAGGAAGAGGCATTTGTTTTCCAGAAATCCAGAAAGTTTGTGTTTGTTTTTAAATATCAGAGGTGAGGAGGGATGGATCAACCTGTATTTTCCTGGCTTGACAAAAGAGCCTAGCTATTTAGTCTGCACTTTGTCCTTCTCTAGGTTAAAACCATGCTGATAATATCCAAGACATTTCCATCAGTAGACTTTTTTTTTTTTAAGATCAGTACAGGATTGACCAGGAATAACACTGAAATGAATTTCCTAGGTGAACAAGTCCAGTACCCTGTCATCACTGGCAACCCCATCATTAATAATGCTACAAGATGTTCTGACTCTTTCTTAAAACTATCCAGATGCTTGCCCTGTCACTCCCGCAGGAACGCTATTACCCAGCCAATTTCTGCAGACCATTTCTAATCCAAATTCACGAGCACAGTTGGCCAGTCCCAGGGCTCAGAAAAGTTTCCAAAATTTTCCTGGTTAGAAAAATTTCCTCAGGCAAAACCCATTGCTGCTGCCCACCTCCAAGACCCCCATGCCAGGCTCATGCCTGACTTGTCCACCGATTCCTCCCACTAGCACAGAAGTGTCCATCCCACCTACACTGCCAGCCTCAGTCCTCGTGCCCAGAGCTAGTTTATGCTATTTTGACAGCACACCTCTGCCGAATTTATATCCCTTTATTCTTACGCCAGGAATATGTTTTAGCTGAAACAACTTTCTCTCTCTTGCATTTGTGCCCTGACGTATTTACAAGGCCAAACAGCCTTCTCAATCCTGTTGGTCTCCTCCCAAGATAAACTATCAATTTCCTCCATTATCACAGTGCCTTTCTTCACATTAACTCCGGTTTGAAACAACTTTACCAAAGGCGCATATCGAGAGCCACACCTTGCACAGGAAGCTTCGCCCGTGACTTGCTCAATGACATTAATATGTCCCTGCCTCTTCCATAAATATTTACCCTGCCACACTCTATCCCTACTTCCATAGTCTCCATTTACAGCCAGGAAGCTGAGGAGAACAGGGGTCAAATGACTTGTCCCAAAAAAATTCACCATCAACCAGCCAACCCACGGCAGAAGTCCCACTTGCCCCCTCACCGGAAGAATTCAAGCATGATCACGCTACATCTGCTCAAATGACTTTTGAATGCTATTTTAGTTGTTTCATGACACAACATCATCATTTCCGCATCACTGCGAGAAGCATTTATAAAAACCTTTGAGAGACACATAGGACATCAATCCCATTGGATTCAGGTTACACACACAGAGAAATCCTTTTCATTTCCACTACATACCAATGTTTCTTCTGTCTTTCTTCCATCCTTCCAACCTTGTCTTGTATGGCAACCTGACAAAGAAAACCAGAAAACCGTCTAAGGTTAAGCCTGCCTAAGCCTTATCCTCTTCATGAAACATCTTGGGAGAACTCTGCCACAGAGGGAAGAGCTCAGCACAGGGATGAGACCTCATTTCTTGGCCTCGCTGGAAGCAAGATTTTGTTCTCACTCTGCTGGTGATTAAAGACAGAAATGGAGATATACGAGTTAACTTTTCCTCCAAAGCATCCAACTTAGGAGGATTAGATAGGATTGGACCTTGTTGGAGGCCTATGCCTTAGTAGATTAGCTCTATCTTAATTCCCACCTTCTTGCCTGCAAATATTTCTTTGTTAAATCCGTGGAAAACAAAGCAGAATTAGTCCCACTCTATGAGATATAAAGACCACTGCTTTACCCTGTGAGCAAAGCCAGGCAACGTCACGAATGTCTCAACCTGGGGTTGTTTCGTGCTTTTGCACACTTTTGAAGGAGCTGAAGAGGAAGAAGCAGAACAAGGGGACAGAAGGCAATGGGATCTGCAATAAAAGGTGCTTGTGGGAAAGACATCCAACTGCAGCAGCACTACGTCTGTTGGCTATGGAGCTCCTAAACCCTCCAAATGTCCCAGCTTCCCAATGGTCCATAAAAGTTCCATTATGACAGGAATGTAGACTGTCCACAGTAAGAAATATAAAATAACCTGCCAGCTAGAAAAGCTTCTCCTTAAATTCAGGTAGTCTATGTTTGGCTTATACCTTGTGGGGTAAGCTATCACAAACAACTTTCCATGCTTTGTTATGTAACTCCGAATTTAATTGCGTGTTTGCAGGATGAAGGCCAAATCCGCTATCACATTGTGCTGGAGGACAAGCTCCTGAAGAATGACCTGCACAATGGCATGCACAGGGAGACCATGCTAGGGTCCTCCTTCTGGGTTGGGTTCTTCCTCCACAACGGCCAGGTACTGCTGCCCGCACTTGCCCAGAGAAACAGGTTTCCTGTTTTTTACGCATTCATCTTCAACTTTAAAATAACATGCAGTCAAAAAGAACTGTGGACCCCACATTACCTTCTAGGACTTAATAGCACAAAAGATGCCACTCAAATGCAATGTCTCTCTCAGACCTGCTTAATTCAAAGTCACCCTTCAAGGCATCTTTGATTGAATTTGATTTCGATTATGTTGTGTCCATTTAACACTGCATTTTAGAAGCTGCTGTGGTGGCTGTGCATCTCTAGCAGCTACACGCCCGCATCGCAAAACAGTCATTAATCTGACTTCCAAGAGCTATTAAAAACCTGCCTTCAATTATAAAACATTAATTCTATTTTCTGTACGTTTATTCCACTTTCAACCCTAAGAGCTCAAAGCACTTGGCAACAAATATGAATTGCCTTTCAACACCACTCATGGGAAAATCGGGCACAGCAATATTAAGCAACACACCCAATTCTGTGGCACAACTGTAAAGGGAACTCCTCCTTCTCTGTCCCAGACCTCCCTCTGGGCATAGACAGACAGAAAGCTTCTCACCAAAGCAGTTTCAGCCCTGCTGTTTCCTCTGCACACAGCAGAGCCTTGCAAGAAACATCTGCTGATGGGGCTGTTGCTGGTGAGGGCACAATGGGAGTGTGGAGTAGCAGTGAGATGATGAAAGTCTTCCTTGAAGGAGCAGCTGCTGGGAGGTCTTCCCTGAAGCCCCTCAATCCCCCACAGACAACCCAGCTCTTAGCTTGCTTCCAGCTCTTTCTTCAAACCCCTTACCTTTATGCCCCATAGTGGAAAAAGCTGCTCTACCAAATCCTGTTACTATGAACTTCAACAGGCTGCGAGTCATCTCATGCCCTCCAGCCCAGTGAAGCTCGTAAATACAGCAACTGGGATATATCTGAGCACCTGCTTGAAGTTAACTGTGTTCATTGGTTTTCCTGAAGTGAGACTTGTGCGTTGGTCTTTCTTTCACCTGCTACTGCTCTAGTTACCATATAGCTACCAAACAGCTCTGCTGCTTTCTAACTGGCTGTGTTTCTTTTGCAGCTATTCATAAATGATGCACCTATAAACTATACAAACATTGCAACAGACAAAGGAATTATTCATGGTTTGGGAAAAGTCCTGGAAATCCAGAAGAACAGATGTGATATCAATGATACCGTGATCACCGTAAGTGGTTCTGTTCATATAGAAGGGTATAAGGGCCCATCACAGAATC
>JAOXJM010000001.1:59509764-59522482 GCA_026413425.1 Tringa solitaria | reverse complement strand
CCACCCTACTCTACAAAGTTCTTCCCTACACCATATCCCCCAACACCACATCTAATCGACTCTTAAATGAATAACACTCTAAGAAGATTGCTCATTCAGCTGAAGTGTTCAGCACTCATCTACTGTGCAAAGAATAGAGCTGTACAACCCTTGCTTTGACACAAGTTATTTTACCCTCAGACTCTGGTATTATGAGCACAATCAGAGTTTGAAAAAGCAAAGGGCAATTTATTAAAACTGAAGGTACTGTTTACTGCAAAGAAAGGTCTGGGCTCACCTTATCAAAGAAATTTGGCATTGGCCTCATCCTTCCACAAGGTCCCACAGAAAATGTGTTTTTATTCCCTTTCTAGAACTCGCTGGTTTTGAACAACAAAGCTGAAGTTATACTCAGTGATGCTGTTGGCACAAATGGTGTGATCCATGTCATAAACCAAATTCTGGTCCCATCACATATGCAGGATTACCCCCTTAAGAAGGTATGCATACCTCATTGCCATGGTCAACCCAGGGGCTTTTCCACAGTTACTGCTAGATTTAAATCATGCAAATTACAAAAAAGAAGAGTTATACAAATAAGTACAGACTTTACACAAATATTATTTGAAACTGCTGAATAAATTAAATATTATGTTTAAAATTCATTCAGGAATTTCAGTTATAGTAAGAACAGTATAAAAGAACTTCTGCACAGGGCTTTTACAGTGGCTTTGATTTCATAACAAGAAATTACTTATGGGGAAAGCAAGCTAATATCTGCCTTTTAAATACCCATATAATGTATTTATTAGATAAATTACTGAAATTCCTTTCTTTGTAGGAAAGCCTTAAAATAGTTGCAGCCAAACACGGATACATCCTGTTCAGCAGTTTGCTAGAGGTAAGGACGCAAGAGACAGCAGCCATTGCCCAAAGGTTTTAAACACTTTGTTGTTGGGTTTTTTTAAAGATAAAAGCATAGACATGGCATTACCAGCAGGATGGTGATCAGTGGAGTCAAAGTGCTCACAACACAGTACGTGACAACCCTCATCACCACTTGGCCCCTCTCCCACAGAGGTGGGGGGGATGTCAAGCAGATCCAGAGCCACCTTTCCCAGCCCCACTCAGCTCTGTCCTACCATGTCAAATTAAGTAGTCATACCCGAGTCAAACTTTGGCTCTTCAATTCCAAAGTTGGGATGTTAGCCTGGTTTTCAATGGGCAGCCCTGGGTGATGCAGCACTTCTGAAAATTTGGTCACATAACTCAACAAGGGCAGCTCAACTCAGACATCTAGTTTTTAAAGTCAGGGTATTTGCAAGCTGGTGACCAGGCAGCCCACAGGCTACTGCATCCCAGTTATACCAAACCTTCACCCCATAGGGTCAATGTCATTTTAGAAGGAGCATTAATCTTCCACCCCAATTTTTGTTACATTGCAGAAAAACAACTTGTTTGGGCTGATCAACAACCCTATTCACCAACCCGTCACACTCTTCTGGCCCACAGACGCAGCTATCCGTGGGCTGCCACAGGAGCAGCAGGACTTCCTCTTCAAGAAGTCCAACACCGACAAATTGGTGCAGTACCTCAAATTCCACATTGTCCGTGATGCTGCGGTAAGCCCTTGCTTTTTAGGAACATTGCCAAGGTTAAGACCTGCAAGCCCAGACCCGTGCATTTCCCCCATTTCCTTCCCAGGTGTTGGCCTACCAGCTCCCCGACTCCACTGCACTGAAGACCCTGCAGGGCTCCAACCTCAGCATTAGCTGTGGAGATAACAAGGAGATTGTAAGTGTTGACTCTGCTGGCACTCTTACCTCTTGTCCCTGCTGCAGGACTCACTCATGCAGAGACCCCGCTGTATCTGTGGGCAGCCCCCAGAAAGGGCCAGTAGCTCCAAAACTCAATTGGTGTTTGCCACTCCATGCCAACAGCCAGAAAACCAGGGCATCCACCCCAACAGATTCAGCAAACTAGATGATTTGCAAGAATCTTTGGAGCTGTCATTTTTCTCTATTGTAAAATGCTATTTGTTCAAAACAGCTCTCAATTACCTCAAAACTGAAATACCAGCACATTTTAACTTCTACAATGAAACACACAATGGAAAACTATCTAGGTGAATCTGGCTTTGGCAGAAACTTCACAAATGCAACACCTGTGCACAGACTTTGGTTTGCAAGCACTTCACAAGCTAAGATTGCAGGCAGACATGCAGCCCTTTAAGCCAGAACGGCAGCACATTTTTTCTTTCAAATGTGTCAAATCATACCTGGCAAGCAACTGCCTCTGGAAACGTGACTAAGCCTAAATGTGCATAAGGTGAACCTGTGGACATAGGTGGCACACTCTGTCCCATCAGGAAAAGCCAAAGATCTGCCCACCTGTGTTGTTACAGCATTCAGCTAGGGGTACCCAGATCGATTTTGAGAGGGGGGAGGGTTATCCCTAACAGCAGAGCAGGGCCTGGATTGAGCCTGGCCCCAGGGAATACTGGCTTGTGACATGTCACACCCCCTTCTCCCCACCCCATCTCTCAGGGCGCTCTGTTCCTGAACGACAGACAGTGTAAGATAGTGCAGCGGCAGCTGGAATTCGACGGGGGCATTGCCTACGGCATCGACTGCCTGCTGATGGACCCCAGCCTGGGGGGACGCTGCGACAGCTTCTTCACCGTAGATTTCATGGTCAGTCCCCTTTTTTGGTCCCCCCACCCTGGCAAAAACACAGCCCAAGGGCCAAACCCTGCCCTCACAGAGACCAGGGCAACACTCACAGCAGCTTTGACACTTGGGAGATGAAGTCCCACCACTTCAGGCTGGCTTCATCTGCCACACTGGTTAGATCTAAGGTTAAGAAGCACAGCACGACACCCTAAAGATACACAACTGAAACCCTGCATCTACACTAAAACGACATGCAGGACAAGTGGTTTCCAGTTAAGACCAGCTTAGCAAAGCCCATCCAGTTTTCAGCGAGAGTAGTACCTTACAAACACAAGCATAAATTTGAGCAAGGACAGATCTTCTTATCAGGCTTTTAAGTTAATACAAATTCACACCACAAATTTGGTTATAGAGATTGCATTTACCAAGTTCCCAGTTACAAAGGAACAGCGTTGCAGCCCCAACTGCACAGGGAATCAAGGACACAAAGCAGAGAACTGCCTATTCTGTTAGCCAGGCTCATGGTCACTCACATGTCTTGCTTTCACAGAAATATCCTTTAGCACACGCGAACAGGCACTGTTGGCATGGATGAAGTTTCCTCCATGAACTTTGATGTGTCCCACAAACAGGAAGTTTTGAAACCCATTTTGAAATTATTTCAAGAACAAATTTATTACAGTTAAATTGGAATGTATGAAAAAATTATCTAGAAGTAAAAAAAAAAAAAGAGTTAATGTAGTTAGTCTTAAAAAAGTCTACTGGAATTTATATTTCCATTATGAAACCAACACTGGTGTATCCCATCTACTCACATTACTTTCCATTTCATGATTTTGTTAAATGAAATTAAATAGATATACGTTACCTAAAATCTGGTCAGTGTTTCCTGAGAAGTAGCTATTTACCTCTACTGCAAATTAGACATCCAGATGTGGTGCAGCCCACATCAGTATTTGTCTGAAGGATATCTGTTATCTCTTCCCTGCTTGTTTAAATCCAGAACAAAGTTTTTTCTTCCAGAACTCCTATTCTGGTATCAAAACTATCTTCTTGCAGCTCATGACACTAAATTAATGCAACTATTATGTTGTCATTCTCCTCTCTTCTTTCTCCAGAGCTTTTTATAGTTTTTTTCACGTGTAATAAGGCTACACTCTGCTCATATTTGCTGCTCTCATAAAACAGACCTTTTGTCCATGTTAAATAGTCTTTTGTTGCCATTATTTTAATATACTTTTTTTTCTTTTCCATTTTGTACAACAGTGGCATTGTGTTAGCTGTTTCAGTAATTCCAAATGCCCTCCAGGGACAAAACCAAAGGTAATACATTAAAATCTTGCATTTAAGCAGTCTAACCTGCTCTTCTCTGTACTTCTCACAAGCGAACTAGAATAAGTTGCTTTGAAAAAAAAATAAAAAGAGAACCCTCAAAAGCAAAACCACACTGTAAAGTGATGCCATAAAGCCTTGGGGACAAAGCTGTCCCTCAGCAAATGCCCAAAGGCTGATGGCAGGGGATGCTCATCAGCCTCACACAGCATCCACTGTAGTGAGAGCTTCACTTGACTTCAGAGCAGCCCCTCCATCCTCATTAACAGTGATTAGCAAGTCGGGAATCAAAGAGAACGAGGGGGGCTTCACACCTGCACTCTTCACAAATATCACGTTTTGATTCGGTGTATGTCAGAAACTGTGATTTAAAGAGGGGGAAAAAAAAAAAGAAAGAAAAACAAACCAAACCTCCCCATAGCGCTCATCTTCCTGCCTTTTCCCCCCACACCCTTCTCCGCGCTGGCACACATGCTGCCCAGGAAGGGATCCACCGGTGCACCTACGAGTCCTACGGAATGCAGAGGGACGGCTGCCGCAAGAACTGCATGATGGTCGTCCACACGGCCAAGTGCTGCAAGGGCTACTTCGGGCCAGACTGCCAAGGTAGGACCCCCCTCTCCCCGAGCACGTTCAGCCGCACAGCTGGCCGAACAACAAGAGCGGGGATAGGGGGCATGAGGAGAGACAAGCCACAAGATGGGGGAGCGCTGTTACAGGACACAAAGTCCACAGAGTATTATTGCTTTTCCACTCCAGATGAACTCTTTTCACACCTCGGTTTTAAACTCCATGCTAGTAGCAAACTAAGGGAATTCTATAGCCAGTAATAGACTGCTCTGCTGTCACCAAAACTAGTGAGTCTTAGTTGGTCACCAGCTGAAAAGTCCTTTCAACACAAAGACAGAGATCAGGCTCATGGCAGTGGTACCAGGATGCACCAGAGTCAGTGTACAATTCCCTAGCCACCAGCAAGCACACACACTGCTGGTGTAAGCTCAGAAAATGTAACTTTAACTAGGTGTGAGGTAATTTGGGAGGCTTTATCTCCAGCTGTTTGTTAGCAGACACTAACAGAATGCCTGCTCCTTCACCTGCCAGCCCCACTGGAGAACAACATTGAGGCTCTTGCCACAGTATGTAGGGTCAGGATGTGGGTTAGGGTCTCCACTGGCAGACAGGTCCAGGCACATGTAGCCCTGCCAGCTCACTCTGTCCAGATTTCACAGCCAGACACCCAAGGGTCCCAAGCAATCTTGGCCAGCCCAGCCTGAGCTGCCCATTGGACTCACTACAGCAGGCACATGGAGGTGACCAAGCAAGGCTGGATTTGGGCATGGGCTGGGAAAGTGCCATTCACTGATGGGTCTGAATGAGCAAGCAGACAGGTAAGAGCAGGGCTGGAAGGGTCTGCAACACCTTTCTGACAGGAGTTGTAGAAGTGCATCAAGGACCTTGGAGCACAAGGCTTGCAGTCACACAGTTGCTTTTACACACCCCAACAGAGATGCTTTTACAGGCCTTCCCCTGTGCAAGGATTTTTACAGAACAATAAATAACAAACAGTGACAATGAATAAACATGTGCTTGAGCTAAACGGACACTTTTTGGTTGTTTTTTAAACCTTACAGCTTGCCCAGGAGGCTCAAAGACCCCATGCAATAACCACGGCTCCTGTGATGATGGATACACAGGGACAGGAGAGTGCCACTGCAACAGTGGCTTCAACGGGATTTCATGCGAGCTGTGCTTGCCAGGCAGATACGGCTCCAACTGCAGGCGTACGTTTAAATTTCCTTTCCATGCTTTTGCCCGTGTCACACCTGAACTATTTTGTCAGTGATGGGTTAAGCAAACCAAGAAATGCTTCCCTCTTTCAACACCATTTTTCCCCAAGGGCCTCCTCACTTGGAATCATAGCATCATTCTCACTTGGAGGGGTGGCACAAGGTCTCAGAAGGGAGAAGGCAGCAGGGGTGGCAGAGGCTTACTTAGCTTTGTTTGCAAGGCTCCTCCTGTTCTTATATGTTACATAAGCAACAGGGAATGGAGACAGAGCCTCCATCAACAAGTTTTCAACTACAGCGCAGCCTTCTCCCCACCCATATAAAGAGCAAGACAGCATTTTAGCAGTGTGGTTCCTCAAGGATTGCAGGAGACCAAGGCTGCTCACTACTTTCACAGAAAAGGAAAAAAAAGGACACCAAGATGAAGGCAGCTTATGAAGACAGACAGCAGCCAAAAAACTGCTCACATAATCTATTTTGCTGTGGTTTTAAACATAAACTAGCTGGAAGCAGGATCAATATCACCCTTTAAACTGAAATGTTTTCCCAACATAAAGGCTTCAGGTGGGAAGCTACAACGTTAACCCTTCCATCCTAACCACATGCACCTGTAGTGCTCATGATGCACATACAGTGGAGTTTAGAAGATAGATATACTTGAGAGTGGAGGCAAAACTCTAGGCTTAGAATGCTCAAGAGTACGCTCACCTGTAATTAATCACTTTTATAGCACAACTTAGTATATACTGCATGAGCGGGTAGACTGACGTAGATTGTGGTATCTAAAAGAAAAGGTGTTTTATAGATCCTTCTTTTTAATGCACACTTATATCAGCCAAAAATTAGATAACCAGAGGGTGAAACTGCTTTTCAGCAGGATCAGGAGACTATCAGTTTCCCCAAACCCATATAATTTTCCTCTTTCAACAACAATATTTCAGGAAGAGGCATAAGGCAAGAAAGGATGTTACTTCATTATATTATAAAACAGAAAGCTACCAGTAATTCCTTAAGAAGGACTCAGCATGCAAGTTATTGCAGGGCACAAAGAGTGGAAAAAAACCTACCACTTACAAATGTAATCAGTCTCTCATAGTTCAGGTTGCAGGGCACAAGGGGTAACACTCCAGGTATAAAAGGAAAAAAAGGAACTCAGAAACTTTTAGTCATAAAAATATCTAAAACCTTAAAAAAAAAAGAAAATTACAGCTAATTTTCCCACGTTTTACAGCAAAGGTCACTAACCTCATGTTTGATTTCCTTGCTCAGGCAGACCTCCTCCCAAGCAGTAACCAAGCACTTTCTCTCTGCATACCTTACTTCTCTCTGGCTAAAAAGCTTGCCCACAACCAGCAGCTGGTGCACATTAGGACAGAATCAGGCTTGGTCTTCAGCTCAGCCATTAACTCCTTCCCCACCACAGTTCTTTGTGAAGTTTGCTATACTACCACAGTGCAGATCAAGACTCATTTTCATTTTCAGAGGCACATTGAATGAATGCCAGTTATAAAATCATAGAATCATGGGATAACTCAGGTTGGAAGAGACCTCAGAAGGTCACTAGTCCAACCCCCTACTCAAAGCATAGTCAGGTCCAAGCTCAAACCAGGTTATTCAGGATCTATCCTACGGTGCTTGCAAACCTCCAAGGATGAAAACTGCCCAACCACTCTGGACAGTCTGGCCCACTGCTTAACTGGCCTCGTGGTGAAAAACCATGAGGTTAAATTTATCTAAATAATTTCTAAATAATACTATATCTAAACAATCTAGGTGGTGTTACTCTAGGGAAACGTTTTCCCCTTTCCCTGAGGCAGCTCCATAAGTGATCTCTCTGCGTTCCTTTTGCAGCCTGTGAATGCAAGACCAACGGGCAGTGCGATGAAGGATATTCAGGAACAGGACGATGTTTCTGTGAAACAGGATGGACTGGCCGGCTGTGTGAAACCAAGCTAGGTCTCTGCCTCCTCTCACCAGGCTCCATGGCACAAAATCATGGGTTGATGGCACTTGAAAATCAGAGGGGGTTTGTGTAGAGAAGAAAGAGGAAGGGTTAATAACATTAGAAGCCCTCACTGGAGGCTAAGGGACTCTGCTATGGACTCTGAACATGTCTCTTCACCTCCCTGTCTCCTCCTTTGTGAAACGGGAATATAACT
This sequence comes from Tringa solitaria, assembly GCA_026413425.1. Taxonomy (NCBI): domain Eukaryota; kingdom Metazoa; phylum Chordata; class Aves; order Charadriiformes; family Scolopacidae; genus Tringa; species Tringa solitaria. The sequence continues at coordinate 59,514,553 of JAOXJM010000001.1, read as the reverse complement.
GTTTACCTCCTCTGTGGAAGGGCTTTGGGCTACGTGAGGGAAGACACCGCCCCAGAGCTAAGCAGTAAAAAAAAATTTAAAAATGCTTACAGGTTTTCCAGTCAGCAAAACTGGTGCAAGGGCTTTTCTTTCTGCACAAAACAGAAACACAAAAAGGGTTTTGCAATATAAATAGCGTCTTCATCCCAGCTGTTCTGCCTTCCCCACAGCGCTGCAGCCAGTATGTTCCCCGAGCTGCTCCACCAACGCTGTCTGCACGGAGAACAACACGTGTCAGTGCAAGCCGTTGTACAACGGGGATGGGATCACTTGCACAGGTGAGCTCCCTCTTGCACAGCTCGCTTCAAGAAAGGAGGTTGTCCCCTCTTGCAGGTGTGCATGCATGCAATTGCCATCAGGTGTGAAGCGTTGGCTATCAAACCTATTTACCTCCACACTGCAGCAAGGGAAACAAATTTAGGATACATACAGATGAGTTTTTTTCTGAAGCAAGTGGTTGGCTTCACTAGGCTTTACCAAGCAGGAATATGAGCAAGAATCACAGAATAGTAGGGGTTGGAAAGGACCTTCAGAGGTCATCTAGTCCAATCCAGAAAGCAAAAGCAGGTTCACCTAGAGCAGATTGGAGAGGAATGCATCCAGAATTGCACTTCAGTCGGGTTTTGGAAACAGCAGCATTTTCAGTAGTGTTTCACTGACAAGAATTTCTTTGATTACCTGAAGCAAGGCAATTCCTCAGCAACATCGTTGCAGAAACTGTCGTTCTTTCTGAGCCAAGCGTCTCACGTCCTCCAAAGTCATCCTGGTCAGTGCAGAGTCACCAAAGTAGCAGCTTTCTTGGGCCACCAAAAGGTGAAGCAGAATCTCTGGGGGGGGGGGGGTGGTGCCATGTCTCTTAAGTCAAGGACATGCTGACAAGGGCTTCAGAGTCCTAAAAGGTAGCCTTCACAGAAGTTCAGGGATGCCTCAGGAAACTCAAACAGTGGTTTTTTCCACAAACAAGTGTTTTAGTGTTTTCAGTGTGCCTTTAAAATCTGGAGGTGGTGTGTCGTTGTGAAGAACATCCCCTTTGAAAGGAGACTTTACTCACTTCTTTTCTTTTCCCCTGTGCAGCTGCAGACCTTTGCAAACAAAACAACGGCGGGTGCCACAAGGCGGCCGAATGCACACAGGTTGGGGTGAAAGTCTTCTGCAGCTGCCAGAACGGATACAAAGGCGATGGCTTTACATGCCTTCCAATAAATACCTGTGCTGATGGCTTCAATGGAGGATGCCATGAGCATGCCATTTGCACTGTCATAGGACCCGTAAGTTGAATTATTTCAGTCACCAGCAGGAAAGTCCAAGGCATTTCTCCCTGGTGCCAGCAGAAGTCTTTTCTCTGGCCGGATCACACTCCGTACTTCTCAAAGTCCCTGTTTTCCAAAACAATCTTTACATAGCTACTTTCCACATCAGTTTGGTCTACTCTCAGCTGAGGACTTAGAAAGAGTTTGACATCTTTCCACTGATCCCAGCAGATGGGATATCTTGCATATCCCACCTGTGATTTTTCTGTCCTCTTCTTAGCTCTCCCTAACTGGATATCTCTATTGCAATAGGAGTTGGTTGGCTTGAAATTGAATATGTTTTGGTAGCTAAACCTAGGGACAGTTGGGAGAACAGTGTCCCTTGTTGTTTGGGTGGACTCAGCTTAGAAAGGTCTACAGCCAGATGATACAAATTCCTTGGCCCAGATGGTGAAAGTTGTTGAGGAAAACATGTGCGGTGACTTGATCCAGCATTTGTCCTGATGCTTTTGGGATCACCTGTCTGTTCCATTTTGGTGGCTTCCCTGATGTGTCTTCCAGGAGCTATCTAGAAAAGCCTTGCCACTAACCCTCTCTAGCTGCCAACCATTGCAATCCCTGGATATCACCAGCTCCTGCTTAGTTTATAGTGCTCAATTTATTACTATCAGTGAAGTGGTAAATTCCTTTCATGCTCCTGTGCCCAGTCACTTAAATATTGTTTTGATAGGTTTGCCATCCATTTTTGTTAATTACGTGTCACATAATTCTCCAATGCATGTAATTAGGTTTGTGGATGGAATTATGCTCTGGTATTAATTCAGCAAAGCACCCAAGTGCATGTGTAAATGTTTTGCTCAGAAGAGTAAGTGTCAGTGTCAGAATTTGTGGTCTATTGAATCACGGTTGTTAGTAGCAACTTTCCTGTTTGTCCATTCCTGGCTCTATCAAGTGAAATTTTTCCAACAGTTCAGAAAGTTGCTTGAAATACCACTTTTATGTCAGCTAAGTACTTGGTCTGGCCTTTTTTTTATTCTCCCTCTGACCAGGGCAAACGCAAATGCGAATGTAAAAATAACTACATTGGTGATGGGCTGAACTGCTCGGTGATGCAGCTTCCTCTCGACCGCTGCTTGCAAGACAACGGGCAGTGCCACCCTGATGCTGACTGTGCCGATCTGCACTTTCAGGGTAAGGATGGCACATCGTGTGTGCCATGGGGTAGGGACATCCTCATCCCTGTGCCACTGCACAGAAGCCAGTGGCCAGGATCCTTGCGTCTGTAAGCTCACCCAGTCTTCTACCTGTATCCCCTTGAAACAATGAGATTTAAGTGTGTTTAATGTTAGAACATGTGCATAAACACTTTAAAACACCAGATTTATGAAGCAAGAGATGAGAACATTCCAGGTAGGAATATTACCTCTAAAGGATCAATCTGTCCTAACTGCATTTCACAAAATTCATGGGTAGTTGTATGGCACAGTTGACTCTGCATCCAGAAATGCAAACCCCCTCAGGAAGGGCTGGTTCTTCTCTCTCTTTGCAGATACCACCGTTGGGGTTTTCCACTTACGGTCCCCACAAGGGCAGTACAAATTGACTTACGAGAAGGCAAAGGAGGCCTGTGCCAATGAGTCAGCCACCATCGCTACCTATAACCAGCTGCTGTACGCTCAGAAGGTGAGGTCGCCTCGCTGCGGGAGGAGATCCCTGGAGTGGACGTAGCCACAGTATAAATGAGGAGGGAGGAGCACGGGGACTTCTCTGTGCTAATAACTTTAATTTTTGCTCCTTTCCTTCCCCCGGGCTCCAGGGTATGTTTGGCTGGGAGCAGTTTTCACAGTGTTTATTGGTTTCACGCATGTTCATACAGCGCTGAAAACAATTGCCAAGTTCTTGTTTCCAGTGATACTGGGGGGAGATGGTAAGCTCAGACTTATAAAGTGTTTTCATGGAGGTTTTAAATATTAGCACTTCTTAAAGAAATATACACTTCGGAATTATGCTTAGATTAATTTTTAACGTAAGGCTTCAAGAATCTTTTCCCCAGAAATGCTGTTAACTAAGCAGAGCCATTTCCATATTTTTTTCCTTCAGTATGTTACTGAAGGCATAGTTTCTGTCAGCAGGATGAGCATCACACTTTGGGTTATTAAAACTTGTTTTAGAAGAGTGGGCCAGACTGACTGTGCCTTTCTTGTTCCTACCCATCTGTGGAAGAAATAAAGATGCTCACAGTTTAGAGATACCGTTAGCAAAATGTGAGGCTGGACCATGGCCAGCATGTAAACCTCCTGCTGCTGCCTGAGAAGACTGAGGTTGCAGCCAAAGCTGCATGTTGCCTGTGCCCCATAGTCTAAATATTTCCCTCAAAGCAGCAAATTCAGCAGTTGGGGTGGCTCCAGTGTTCCTGGGGACTATCTTCTGTGTTGAGGCTCGTTTGTCAGCCCTTCCCACAGTGACATAAGGTGGGCCAGCACAAAATGTGATTGCACATCCCACTTTGGTTTTCACCTCTGCTCCTGCACAGCTTTGGGCTTGGGGAAGCTTTTCCCAGGAAAGGCTCCCTTTGCCCATACAGAGTCACTGACTTTAGGAGGGCCCCATCTCCACAGCCCCTTGACCCAGCACTCAGCACAGGGCAGGCTGCAAGACGGACAGATGGACAGAGCCTCCTCAGACCTTCAGAAAGACTGCTGGGGGGTCGGGTGCTGCCTGAGAGCCCTGGGGGAAATCATCCATTTGGTCTGCAGCACCCCAGCGCCACCACCCAGCTCTTCCCCCTGTGTTTTTTCCTTTATGGCTGTGCCGGCTGCAGGCGAGGTACCACCTGTGCTCTGCCGGCTGGCTAGACAGCGAAAGAGTGGGCTACCCCACCGCCTTTTCCTCCCCAAACTGCGGCTCCGGGTACGTCGGCATCGTGGACTACGGGAGAAGAGGCAACCTGAGTGAAACCTGGGATGTCTTCTGCTACAGAGAGAAAGGTAAATGGGTCCTTTGCTCCATTCCTCTGTGCAAAGTGGGGACGCACCCCGGATTTCGTTTCCTTTGGTCGGCCACAGGCCGGTAGGTAACACTGCAAGAGGCTCTGCCTCCTCATAACTTTAAAAAAATATAATAATCTGTAGCCTGCAAGTTGTTTTTCAGGCAGAGAGCAGCCTAAAGCCTTCTAGCAAAGAGCATTTCCCCACATGGCTATCTGTGTTTGTACCTTCCAGAGGTGAACTGCACCTGCAAGCTGGGCTACGTGGGGGACGGCTTCTCCTGCAGCGGGAACTTGTTGCAAGTGCTGACATCCTTCCCAACGCTGACAAACTTCTTGTCGGTAGGGTCCACAGCTGGCACACTGCTCGGAGATACTGGTTGTATCTCAGCCTTTGCTATACTAGCAGCCCACCAGCAAAGAAAGGTAGACCAGTCAAAATCTTAGATGCTTTTCTTTTCACAGAATCACAGAATCTCCATGGTTGGAAGGGACCTTTGAGATCATCGAGTCC
>JAOXJM010000001.1:59478179-59509664 GCA_026413425.1 Tringa solitaria | reverse complement strand
TCTAAACCTCCCCTGCTGCAACTTCAGACCATTTCCTCTGGTCCTGTCATTAATCCCTTGGGAGAAGAGGCCAACACCCACCTCTCTACAACCTTCTTTCAGGTGGTTGTAGAGGGCAAAGAGGGTCCCCCTCAGCCTCCTCTTCTCCAAACTAAAGATGCCCAGAATCACTTTCAATCAATTCTCACTTTTCAAAATCACTTGCTCCAAACAGGTTTGGGGAGGGGAGAGGGGGAGGGTTATAACTCATTTGGAAATTAAATGCCACTGCAGCTTTAGCTTAAAGCGGATTCTTGTGCACAACTGCTCTTGGCTTTCTAAGCATCACAAGGCGTGCCGTGCTTTTTTGTAATTTTAATGAATTGGTGCTGGGGAAAAAAGCAAAGCATTGAAAGAGTCCCTTTCTTGCCACTACTCAGAAAAGCATTATATGTGTAAGAAGCCTCACAGACAACAAGGGCCTTACGCACACAAGTCAGTTTAAAATGTGCTTGCCATATCAGCAGGTAAAACCAGGTTCTGAATACAAACTTCTTCCACAATATCACTCCCAAGTTGCTTTGTGGCTAATAATAGGAAGCTTCTCTGTTGTTATATCTACAGTCTCATCTTTTCAGCTCCCCACACAGGAGTGCAGAATTGCTCTTTAGTAAAGCTGGATTTTGTTTCTGCCTAGGACATCATGGCTTACTCCAACAGCTCTAGGAAGGGGAAAGAGTTCCTGCGGTACCTCACGGACCTGTCAGTGCAAGCCACTCTCTTTGCTCCAAATGATAGCGGGCTAAGGGAAAATGAGGTCAGAGTTTTTTTCTTTTTTCCTTCCTTGTTTTAATAACATCTTTTAAACAGCCATGATGGGTTTCTGTATCCCAGTGAAATAATCTTAGCATGACATGACTTCTGTGTAACCCTACACAGTTTAAACTGTGCTTCTGAAAGAGGCGAGTTCATCGTTTACGTTTCTTTTCAGTAGTTAGGAGTGTAAAGTTATTGAGTGTTCAAGTCGCTACAGAGACTCGAACATCAGGGATTTTAGTTACCCAGTTGTAAAGGAGTCTGCCTGAGATGAACCCTCCTCTGGCTTATTAACATCAAGCACAATTATTTGAAGAAAGCAGTCCACAGTTTTTATATTTCCCACAAATACATTAAAGGCATCTGTTCCTAGCTTCATTTCTTTGCCTATCCCTTTTATCCTTCCTTCCTTCAATCAAACATTGTCTCAAACAATTCACGTGGGTTGATGCCCTGGCTTGCATCTTCAAGCTGCTTGGAATATCTCTGAGGTTCATCACTTCAGGTCATCATACAAAAGAGTAAAATCCTTTGTCCTGGCCAGAATAAAGATACTGCCCACTGGAGGCAGCCATCGGAGGCCAGCAGGGACAGAAGATCCCGCTGTTTGCATCCAGATTTTCCAATAGCCTTCACCCCATAGTGCACCTGCTGCAGCACTAAGTGCAAAGAGGGAAAAAGGTCACAGGCACTTAGCCTACTGGTAAATCCAGAGGATTAATGAGATCAGGTAATGTTCCTTGTATTCTGTTCTTATTTGCAGACACTTTCTGGGCGAGACATCGAGTATCACTTATCTAATGCCAGTGTAATGTTTTATGAAGACTTGACCAACGGAACCACTCTTGTAACTCGCCTGGGGGAAAAACTCCTCATTACAAACACCGGGGGCCAGGAACATCAAGCCCCCACCCTTGAACAGGTACCTTTTTGATAAATCTCCCATCTTCGTGCTTTTTCCCTCCTTATGCTTTACCCAACGATTGGGTGACACGCTGATCTGGCGAGCAATCCGGTAGGGTTATAGGGGACAGCAATGAGAAGCTGGCTTCAGGAGACTCTTTCCTGCATCTTTTTGAAGCAGTCAAGGACACCCATTTTCAGCAGAGTCTAGAGAAGTGGTGGCATGGCAATGACCGATCCCATCCCTCTCCCTTCTCACACCCTGATGAGCTACCAAATGGGAACACCTTCCAGCTCACTGACACTAGACCACAAAAAAAACCTGTGGGCAGCAGGTCCCTGTCAGTGCTGACCCAGCTCTCTCGAGCCACCAAACTTAGTGTTAAGTGACATTCTCAGCACAGAAAGCAGCTGTAATGGAGGCAGGCTGCAGGCTACCTGGCAATCAGGAATAACAGCACAAATATCACAAAAACCTTTATTTATTATTTTTTTTAAAAGAGGACCAAGAAATGCCTGAAGGCAATATACAGGTAATGATGATGGCTACTTCATGCACAGGAGAGCTGTGACCAGTCCAGACTCATCCCAGGCTGATGTCCAGGGGGACAGAGGTGTAAGCCCCCATGTGATTTTTCCTCTGTGTGTCAGTAACTGAGGTTGGGAAATAGTCTCAAGGTTTCAGTCCCAAAAGAAGGAGGGTCAAAGCTTAACTCTCATTGCTCTTTCTCCTGACAGAGCGAGATTAGATACGTGGAGGGAAGTGCTATTGTTGAGTGGGATATAATTGCTTCCAATGGGATAATCCATGTCATATCAGAGCCTTTAAAGGCTCCACCAGCACCTGTAAGTACATAGTGATTTTTTTTTCTTTTTTGGGGTGGTGGGAGGTAGCTGCAGCTTGTATCATCCCAAATTCATTGCTGACATTCCCATAGTCCCAGTTTCCTTCCTCTCTATGCAGTTTCAGTTTAAAAGGTCGCTTTGAAAGAAAGTTGAAGTTGAGAACAAGGTGCCAGTGAAGCTTGTTCAAAACGTTTCTGCCTGAACAAGTTGTTCCCACATTTATTTTATATAAATATAATAAAAGCTCGGTTTTATAAAGCTCCATTTCAGTTCTTCCAAAAAGATCTTTCAAGCTTCTAAGGAAATTTTTTTACTCTTGGCTTTGCATTCATTCCTATCCAAAACAACAAGGTGTTTTGAAAATAGATATTTTTTTTTCTGTCTGTATGAATCCCTGCAATGGTCCCATTTCTCCCATTAGAAAAACCAAACCAAACTGTGCATGGCAGAACGGCACAGTACAGAAAGGGGTGCTGTCCTCTCTGTGACAGGAAGACAAGTTAGCAGCTGCACTGCTTCAAATTGGAATTAAAAAAGTACAGGGCCCAGCAGCAGGGAGGCAGGAACATTGTTCTATTTATTTCCCACCATCAAACGTTACTGTTTTGTACGAAAGGGAAGAGAAACATTTTGTCCACCTGCAGTGCATCTGGGATGTTTCACAAAAGTGATCCCTGCTGCTTTGGGAGAGGCGTGCAGCAAAGCACCTCTTTTTCCAGTACAAAATGTTTTCCTCAGCAAAGTTACATGTTCCGATGGGCTGTGTTAGTGCCCCCAGGCTCTGTTCCACACAGGGTACTCTGTGATAGCCCAACACAGGCTCAAGGTGACCTTGCAAGAGGACCCACCACTTATTTAACCTGAAGAACTTCCATCAGGGTAGCTCGTTCTGATCCTTCTCTCCACGCACTGGAGGGGCCTCACTCATGTTTACAGCCCATCCATCCCAGCTCTGATTTTGGAAGTGAGTAACCAGCTGCCTCCTTGGTCCACAAGATTAATCCTCTTGATACCCTGTTTTTCACCTTCATTTTGTTCTGAGCAACCCTTCCTCCTTCACAAACCAGCCTTCTTGTTCCTAGAAGCTCAGTAAATATGCCTGCACGATCTCGGTTCAGAAAAATCCCTTGCAGACTACGACCCTTAGAAGTAGGGAATGACACATGTGGGTAAAAGCGTAAATTACTACCTGAAACTGATTCAAAATAATAGGCAGTTTCTGTCAGTCTACAGCAGCATGATATTAGAAACTTTATACTACTTTTCACATGCTAGAGGGCAACTAAACATTTTCTAATATTTACATGGTGCTGCTAGACAGCTAAATCACTTTGTTTTCTAAAAAAATAAATGAAGAGAGCATGTCTACCAAGAAAACAGTGTGATTATTTTTGCCAGAGCAAGTTTAATAATTAGTTTTCTAGGCAGGAGGCCACAGAACTACGGCGCCACATGGAAAAGAAAGAGTAACAGCATGTGAAACATCTGCCCATTTCCAGACCCCTCCTCACCTCCTGGATTGCCAGCAAAGAGCCCAGTGCTTTGGGGGCACTGCAGCCTGAGTGGCCACAGGCACTGGGAACCCTCAAACTTAGCGTTACCCCAAAACTGCCGGTCACCTTCACGGTCACCAGTCTATCAGGCCACAGAGCTGCAGAAGGCAAACCAAAGTCAGAGTCTGGAGGCATTTCTCCCCTTTAGATTAAATCCAGATCACGTGTGAATTTCTTTCAGTCCTTCACCTACGTATTTATTAAAATATTTATAAAACGTTATACACAGCTACTTGGACTGGCACTTTACCCATCTGATTGAAGAATGATTTCACGTTTTGCAGCAAAACGACCTGCAGAAGGCAGGCGTTGGGCCACTGGCAGAGCCCAGCCCTGCGCACCCTCCAACACAGGCTGGCAGTCCCTCCAACCACCGCTAAGATGGGCCTCACCTCAGATGAGGTCTGGTTTGAGCCCTGCTAAGCAGGGCTGGGAGGATGGTATGGCTGCCGATACCCAGCAATAACCAACACCTTCCCAGTGCACAAAAAGGTGGGGAATAAGTTTGAACCCACGCAGAACCCTTTAAGGTTTGTAACACAAGTTTCCAAAGCTGCTTAAAGGGAATTCGGCACCCCTTTCCCCTCCTCAGGCCAGCGTGGTTTCAGCCTCACCACAGCCTCTAGACCTACTCTGAAAAACCTGACCAGAAAAGATTACTTAGGCACGCTCCATAACTTCAAAAACGTAAACAAGATGAAGCTGTACTAGACTCAGATGTCCACAACCTCCAAAAAATCTAGCTTGTAATTACTATTATAAGGCCATATTTAACTGTCTCTAGGGAACACGTACCAGGAAAACCCATCGCAAAAGCAGTTCAGGACCAGGGCATGTCTCAAAGGGACACTGTGTGTGCTTGGGTGCTGGGAGGTGACCACTGCCCACGCATAGCTCACTCACCCTCTCTCTTGCTTCCAGGCTCCTCTCCACACTGGTACCGGGACAGGAATATTCTTTGGCATCTGCCTGGTTACTGGAATTGTGGCTTTTATTGGATATTTTTACCTCAGGTTCAGGAAGAGAAACACGAGCTTCCAGCACTTCAAGGTAGGTGGCAGACAGGAACATGAGGCAGGGGGCAGCGCTTCCCCAGACCCACCACACCTCCCACACTCGCAGCCTCCAGTTTCTCCTTGCATTTTACTAAGCTAGAAACATTTCCTGCTGCTTCCCACTTGAACCATGCAGACTAAGACATGGAGAAAGTGGGGAAGGCTGACACATTTGTCTTGGGCATGAACTTACGCTTGCCCACTACTCCCCCAGGCCTCTCCCTTCCAGGGTATCTGATGGGCTCCTGCTCTCAGAGACACTTCCAACACCAGGGACTGGCCAAAAGCTCATTTAACTGCACAGCACCAGTGCAGAAGTCTTTGCCTCACCAGAAAGCTCACCCCTTAGGGAAGCAGGAAATTAAAAACACCAAAACGGCACCTGTTCTCTTCTCCCTCCCCCGTGGCATTGCTAATCATTTTGCTGCTCCAGAGGTTGAAAAGTTTGAGAGGAAAAAGGCCAGATTCAAAAGACAAACAAATTGAAATTGATTGTCAGGATTGAAAAGTGCAAATTTTTATACTGATGCACTCTCATGCTCACTGTTTCTTAACTAACGTAATACCATGACGATGCAAAACCAGCCAGCAACAGCCAAGCTATTCAGAAACGAGAGATGACCCCAAAAAATGTTAGAAAAGACACAAGAATCAATCCAAAAGAAAGTCTACCTAGAAGTAACCAGAAATCCCTTCCTAGTCCAGCTCCTGCACGTAATGTGAATCATCTTTTAGAAACAAAAAAGAGGAGTCATGAGCCAGGGAAAACACTTGTATTTTTATATAGTTGCAATGAGAGCACTCTAGACCAACTGGGTACCTTTTACCCCAGGCAGAATGTCAAGGCAACACTTCCTCTCCTGATCTTTGCTGAGGCTTAATAATAATGAGGGAGAGGTACAAAGGTACCAGCGTTAAGTGACCTGAGACAATACAACCACCCAGAACACAGTTCATGCCCAGAGATGTTGATTTAGATGACAAAGCCAGTTGAGTCATGACCCTGCACTAGGCAGCAGTGAAGCTTAAGTGCCCCATTTTAATGCACTGTTAGGAGAAGAATGGATTTTAAGCAGGTTTGTGTGATTTTGTGCAGTCAAAAGATGACACTGACGTAACATCACTGGACAAGTCACAGCCTTCAAATATCACCAACCCCTCATACGAAAGTTCTTCTGTGCTGACTCCACCAGAACCTACTTATGATCTTTTCTCAGTAAGTGTTCATTTTCATTTGAGATTGAGTCACAACTAAAATAATAGTAAGAGGGAATGACTTTGTGACGGGAAAGTGTCTAGTTAGATAAAAAGAAAAATTAATTCAGGAAAATGCCATTCGAGTTCCTGGCTTTCCTGTTTCACCACTGCTAGAAATTGGGTAATCTCACTTGTTGCAAAACCAAGGCTGTGATCTACAGCTGCATCTCAAATCTGCCTTCAAAGGGAGCTGAATTAAATTGGACTTTGAATGCTACTGGATGCCAGTGACACTTCTATACAAACTTACAAAGCCTTCTGAGTTTGTCTTTCCTTCTCCTTGCTCTAAACTTAGCAGAGTGCCACGCCAGCACTCCAAAAAATCTGAAAAGCAGTGGGAAGGGAGCTGGGAATCAAGGGAAGGAAAGACTGAGTAAAGCCAGAGTATCTGAATAGCTTTAATGGTCCAATTTACCCAGACCCTCAAGGAGATGCAGAGCCTAAAATCAAAATAAATCTTTTTGCATCCAGTAAAAAGACTTGTTTGGTGCAAAAATTTCAGGTGCAAGCTCTGCCATCTGCATAGACAGATTTGCAAAAAAGAGACTTTCATTAACGCAATGTTTGAGTCTGATTTTCTTTTTCTTATTTTTTATAGGACTCAGATGACCAGCAGCTTGTGATAAGTGGTCCTCATGATCAGAATTAAACACTGAACTTGGCATTAGTCAATTATAAAACACATTTCTATTTACGCTTACTGTGAAAAAACAGCACCTACATCTTTCAGGGAATAAAATCTCATTACAGATTAAAAAAACAGAAGAGCACAGCTTTGTTTAAGGGTTCACAGTTACCAACCTCAGAAGTGTTGGCTGCATCTGAGCAATGCCAACTGAGTGCCAAATGCAAAACTGAGTCTCAACTAACCCACCCAAAAGCAGCCACCTCTCTGTGAGAAGAATTTCGCTAGCCTGCTATTTAACTGCTTTTATTATTCTTCACAGACTTTAAAATGGCCTCAAACACGTAGGGCCGCTAACTTGGCAAATATCCTAATTTCGCTCATACTCCAGCTTTACGCTTTCATTTTGGCTGAGTTACAGCTACAACTGGCAAGCGTGAAACAGAACATGTGTTAAACCTGTATTTTTAAACTGAGGGAATGTTTGTGAGTATATTTTCTTGTAAGAATTTCAGCAGCCGGAAACGCAACCATCCTGTCTGCCCTGCTTGCCTCCTCTAGCTTTTCTGTCTTTCCTCAAACTTGGCTGTGTTTTGTTTATACCCCACCTCATTGTACAATGGGAAATAGTAATTGTAGCAGCTTTAGCAAGAAATACAGGTGATACAAGAACATGCAGATAGTAATTAATTTTTACATAACCCATTTTTGTAAAAAGTGGATAATGAAAATGAACATACCCTTGCCATATCATGTCTACATTCGGTTTTTTAGGTTTTTATGGAATACCAGGTCGAAAGGGACATCAAGAATCATCTGGTCAAGCCCTTCTTGGCAAAAGCGCAATTTAGACAAGATGGCCCAGCAGTCTGTCCAACCGAATCTTAACAGTGTCCAGATGGGGAATCCACCACTTCCCTGGAGAGATTACTCCAATAGATTTTATTAGTTTTTAGATGCTACCCGCTTGTTCACTGACCATATTTTTACCAAGCACATTAACATTGCCTTTCAACCAATGCACAGCAATAATAGCTGCAATTTTCAACATACCAGTAGAAGTGTACCAAACGAGTTTGATTCACTGTTGTTTCCTTCCCCCAAAACATGAATATCATAGCAAATTGTGAGAACACTATGGAAACCACAAAACAGCAAAAAAAGGAGGACATTCCTGCTGGCAGCAGTAACATTCCCCTATGATCTGCTTCCTAGTGTCTACCATGCATGGGGGGCAGGAGGGATGGTGTCACTGCAGGGAAGTGTTAGTTACCTCTGAAAGCGTCCTCCCAGGAGGCCTCCCATCAGCACAAGGTGTGCAGGTAAATCCAGGGTTGTTGATGCAGCTACCAAGTATAACCACAGGAATCTAATGTAAAAACACACCTGGATAGAGAAGATAGAGTGAAGTCATGTCCCTAACTCCGTCCCTTGCTCCCTTACATGTGCCTGCTTGGTTTTACCTGGAAGATAGTAAAAGATCTAGAACACACACACACCCTTGAACACACACACACACACTTAGGGGAGTTTTCCCCCATGGAGTTTTGTAATTACTACAATTCATGTTCTCTCCTTCTCCCAAATCACCCAAAACATTAAGGCTCATAAAGACCAGAAGATAAAGTTCAAGCATTTATTTTTGTAATAATCATTAAATATTTTTATCACAAAAAAGATTTCCACAGTTCATTAAACTCTTTTACTGACAGACAATTCTCTTCAGAGTTTTTAACAGAACATAAAGCTTCTTCTTTCTTTGGTGTTCAAATGAACAATATTCCCAAAATGAATATAAAGAGACACTGTCCTTTAAACACGCTCAAAAATCTCTGAAGTCAGTAACGTAACAAGGTTAAAATAAGTAATGCAGAGAGTGCTGAGGTGTACAACTCAAGGTCTCCGAAGTCATTACAAAAATGCAAGACATTTTTAAAAGTTAAAGAATAGCATTCTAGCATTGAAAAATAAATAATACAGTTTAAAATTCTCACTTAAAATCATATTATATGTAGTTGGGTTGTTTTAAAGGAACATAACCCTCCCATAATGATTTTATTTCCATGCAGTGTTGTTTATTTCAAGAAGTCATGCAATATAAACAAGATTTTACTTCAACTGGCTTTTGTAAGGTAGCTTTATACAGAAGTTTTACTTTTAAGTTAAGACAAAGGAAGGAGGAAGAGGAAACCATCTTAAAACAAAATGTGTATTATGTGGATAACATCATCCAACCCAATTAGACTGTTCCTGCTTCACGCAGGAAAATTAGGCAAACTGACTCCTAGCCAGCTTTAAAAGAAACATCACAGAGCTATAACCAACAAAATATTATCAAATTCAATAAAGCAGAACTGAAAAACACAATACTATTATTTGCTGGTAGTGAGATGGAGAATGTGCAGTGGTTTGGGGTCTTCTTTTAAACAGTGCATTGAAATTTCAAGAGCATGAGAGGTGCTACACACACCTAACACCCAGTTAGCCTTCAGATAAAGAACTGAAGGCAAATTGGGGATTATTTCCAACCCCACATTTCATTATCAATTTAAGTCAAATATTTCTTGCACAGCCCCGCCACTGAGTCTCCCGATAAAGCCAAACTAACTTCCTGCCAAACTTTATCTTTTTCTTCCAGCAAAATAGCAGGACTGCCAGATGAACTTACTCATTTTGAGTACATTCATCTGTTTAAATACACACACTTTCAGAGTGTTGCACTTCAAGTTTGAAACAGGAGCACAAGAAAACCACGAAGATAAAATTTGTAACTGCCTCTGAGCACTTCAGACTGATTTCAAGCATAAAGGAAAACTGCTTATGAAATTGTGCAGGCTAGATTAGAATACATTCTTTGCAAACATGCTTTTAAAAATATGAAAGATACTGCATGTGAAATTCAATATAGGTACTTGCACGTAATACAGACAGGTTTTAAAAAAAAAAAAAAAAAGAAAACTTTTGGTCACCAAAAGTTTGCTTACCCGACAGTCGTGGTAGGAAGCAAGTGATATCCCAAAATGAAGAATATCAAATGCTATATACTTTCTTCATTATATGCTTTTAAAAACAGAGCTTTTAATAATTAAAATTTGAAAAACATTCCTCATATGATGCCTTCTAAAATGGCTGGGGTGGGAAGCACCAGTTAAAAAAAAACAACATTTCCTTTGGATGCAGAGAGAGGAAAGCATCCTTACTTAAAACCAACCATATAGTAGTTCTATAAAGTGCCTGTTTGAGGAAACACATCAAGAGATGTTTTCCTTGTGCAAAATAGACATTTTTCAGCTCAAATCTTTGGAATACATATGCTACCCAGAGTTCGTCAAAATTATTTTGCTTGATGCAAACTATTCTCCACCCCCAGCTCAGCTTTGAGGGCATGAGCTAAAAAAAAAAAAAGTCCTCAGAAAACTCTGGGTTTTGTTTTCTCATTTCTTAATTTTTCTTTCAACTCATTTCCCCATTGTGCGTGTTTACTTTTGACTGTAGAAGTCCATTACTGAAGGCCATACGAAATACATTCTCTCCCAGGGAACAGCAAAACCACATTGCAAACCACTATAAGACACTGTTAAAAATTTTAAAAGCAGCATTTAGGATCAATCTCAAGCCTGACGGAGATCTGTCTCCGCTTTGAAATGCAAAATGTCTTGAAATGACTTTATTATCAGAGAGTGGATGTTTAAAGTGTTTTGAAACTTAAAAAGAAAGGTGCCTAAAAGGTAACAAAAGGAAGCTGAAGCAGCCCAAGTTACTGCCACTTTCAGTTTTTGGTTCAGATGCACCTACAGCCAAGCACAGACATGACAAGAACAGAAACTGCACAGGCAGGAAAAAAAGCCCATCAGCCTGAGCTGGCACTGTAATCGCTGCAAAGCAGCGGAGCCACACCAACGCTGCAGCAAGTAAGGCTCTAGCAATGGCAGTGAGGGAAGTTAAAATGCCTACGCCATCCCTCTCAGTCTCAGGGTAGACTGGCTACTGCCTATCACTGAATTACTAATACTGGATTTAAGCCTTTTGGTGCCAAGAGCCATTACAGGCTCCAGCTGGAGTTCTGATGAGGGCCAGAACAGAGAGTATTTCTCTGTAAACCACAAGGCTGCAGATCAAAATTTCCAATGAACAAACAAAAACAACCACCCTAGAACACCACCAGTCCTTCCCCTCAAATTTGCCCCTCCCTCCTAGTCCGCTATTTTGGCAGTCAGTGATCTCTTCTATGTGTAAGAGGAGTTTAAATATCTCCGAGCAGGAGAGAAGAAAATAGGTACAACACTTCTGAGAACGAGCATGAATTACATCTAAATCAAGATAACAGATTTAAGTGACTTAAATAAAATACATGTACGTTCCAAAAAAACCAAAATAAATATATTTATTTGCCCATTTTAGAGAGAAGGCGCCAAGTGTTTATTTGACCTGAACTGTCTCTTGTAGGAAAGGTATTCTGAATGTACCAGTGCACAGCTGGTCTGACCAGCCAGGAAGTTCATGCTGCAAAGGAGTCCTTCTTGGATAAAAGGTGTAATCAGGCTCATAGTTCAAGAGACAACTCAATGATGCCATGTAGATATCCGCAAATCTAGAGAGACGTCTTAGGAAATAAGTTGGATTCTCATCAGTTCTGAATAAGCTTCCAAATTGTGCGTTGAAGAAATTCCTGTTCATCTCCCTGTCCCCCCCGACAAAAAAAAAAAAAGAAAATAAGCAGAATGAAGCGCACATACCTGCACACACCTCCTTCCCAGCCAACCGCCAGAACCTGAAGCAAGCAGTTCCTATAATCTCTTCTATACATTATTCTCTTGTCATTGTGCTTCAAACCACATAAACACACCACATAAGAAATTTCTGCATCTCTTTCACCTACGTAGCCCAGATCTAGCAATCACAGTAGGAAACAGAACTTCATACTTCTCCTGCTAAAACTAGTGATAAGTTGCTTCTGACTTCAGAAACATGGCATCTTAAGCTTTCCTTTCTAGAGACTGTGAAAAAGACTTTTGCCTTCATCTAAGCCCTAATGACATCCACTTGCTCCAAAGACAAAAGGCTTTTTTAAAAAATGCAAAGATTTGTCTTAATGTACACAAAAAGCTTAAAGACATCTTGGAATTAAGCTCTGTTACTAGTCACTGCCAAGTACCATTCCCATTTGATTTACTGCCACATTTCTGGGGAAGGCAGCTGGTGGTACAGCTGCTGGCCTTGCCAACCGTGCACTTCACACACCCTGCATTTAGGGATTGCTCCTTCATGATAGTAGATTTTTAGGAATTTTAGCCCTATTACCTATCCCTGTGATGAGTCCACTGCTAAACCCAGTCTAGTGCAGAGCCCGGTTTGTGCATATTCTAAAACGTATTGCATGTAATCTGAAGAAATCATCTACAGAAACTGAAAAAGTGACCTAAGTCTTGATACAGAAACACATTTTTAAACCACGCAGAAGTAAAACTGTGTAATCAATAGCAACAGGGACAGCTGAACACAGAGGGACGGGAGAACTGAGATGAAAAGGAAAAGTATATGATAATGATGTTACGCTTTCATGCAGAAAACTAACATCTGTTCCAAAGAAGGGGAACAAGGAAAAGGGGGTCAGATATGCACAAAGGGTCAGAGGGGAGAAGAGCTGCATCAGAAACAGGTAGATCATTGCTTTACATAGATAATTTTAGAAGGTCTGTAACTACCAGAGAATAAAAATCACGGATGGAGAGAAATTCTGAAGCAATTCTTCTGTGGAAGACATCAAATAGAACACTTGACTACGATGAAGTATATTGCAAATTTTTCATCTCCTGTGTCTTACCTCAATGCCTTTCTTTCCTTCTTCCATTCTTCTAAAATCATTTGTGAATCAGGATCACGGTGAACCTGGAATGTAAAGTATGGATGACAGGTAACTAAGGATGCCCTCTTAAAAGAGCTTTTCCATTAATAAACCCTTATCAGCTAATAGGACAAGAGCATGGTTCAGAAATCAGTACACAGAAGTTACCCACATGCATTTTAAACAACAGAAAGCAGGAATCAATCCAGGCTGACCAGTGGAAAATGAGGACAAGATTTTGAGAAAATTTTTATTAACTAGCCACACAAATAATTGCATTTATTTATCTACAGTCAAACTGGTGAACTTCAATGAGACAGAAAGCACTTGCAGCGTCAATGTCCAGCATTTAGAAACTTGGCTGGATCCCTTCTGCTATACAGAGCCGATTACACACACACACAACAAACCTGCATGTGTTCCAGTAATCCTGTCAAGGTTTGCAGCCAGGTCATGGTTTGAATGTACTTCTCTGTGTTCATGATTTTAATCTCTGATCGTAACTCTGGAATAATTGCACCAGTGCGCCAGCCATGCTTCAGGGTCAAATCCTATTTACCAAGAATTACAAAATATAAGTATTCGTCTTAAAAATAACTACTTAAAAGAACTGAAGAATTTGACCATTGTTTATCCCAAAGGGGCACTAATTTAAATGCTTCTTATGTATAAGCAGAAACAGTGGGACTTAACTGTGCCAACAGGCAATAGAATTTAATTTCAGACTAAGCTTCAAATCCCACGTTTTTAAAGATAGAGAGATAAAGAACACAGAAGCACTTTGCAAATAAAAACCAATTCATTAGGTTTAAAACAAGCAGCAGGAAATTCCGGAGAATAAGACCTCCACTGCTGTCAGAAATATCTAGAGGAAATCACGTGTTGGGTTTGTGGCAGTTACCCATACACTCAGCTGACAGAAGGGTCCTATCGGGACCCTCAGCTATTCAAGCTCCTCCTGACAGGTACAGGACAAGGCAGCTGCCACCTGAGCTCTTTTCTCCATTGCACCAGAGAAGAACAGAGCTGCATCCTCCCTCCTTTGGCCCTCAGCCTTCTGAAGCACCCAAACTTACTTTGCTTTTAAAAAGTAGATTGGGGCAAAAATGTTAACATCTGCTGCTGCTGAAACTTGTTACCACAGCTTGACAGTGGCAAGTCATACCCAGGTATTCATACACAATCAATTACAAAAGGGTTAAGTGGTGGTCACTTACTCTAAAGTAACGTTTAACAGCATATTTGTTTGTAAGGTAGTAAGAAAATGCCAGGATAGTGGGTCTACAAACCATAGCAAGATCTTGGGAAGAAGGAAAGTTTACCATTAGTGACAGGAATTGCCTCCTGCCATTCAAAACAAAAGTTCATTCAGCTCTTATTACACTTACTAGTAAATGTCATCCAAATCAGCCACATCCTGTACGTTTGGATATCTGTGTTTACTCTCTGTTACATCTGACACAATCAGTATCTCAATCAGGAACACAAACTCACACATTCCTGAGCGCAGTTTGTAAACAAGCTAAACACTACAAGTCAGGTGGAAAATACGGTCGGCTTCTTACAGCGCCAATTTCCTTCACTGCAAGAGGAGCAATATGGCTTAACTACCATCTCAAATTTTGTTGTATTTAGAAATCTCAAATGAGAGTGTATTATATCAAATAACTGAGAAGGAAGAGAGGAAAACTAACAAAAGCCTCATCTTTTATCGTATTTTGTTAAAATAAGCTACTTACTGCCAAGTCACTGTAAATGTGATCACCAAAGTAGAGAACCTTAGAGCCCCTCCAGCCAGTAAGCTTCAGAAATTCATACAAGTTACCCTGTGGAAAGAATGACACATACATTGCAGCAGCATGCAACACACACCCTCAAAGGCATGGAAAAAGAACTTAGTACACCCCAAAAAATATTTTCCTAGCATCTTGCCTTCAGTTTATATATTATGAATCCCAAATTTTACAGGTGATTTCAGTAATATTAGCACTTCAAGAGGCAAGTAAACTGCAGAAATACAATACCAACAATGAATTTGTGCCACTTTAATAATTAAAAGAATTCTCTTTAAAAGCATTATCTACTTTTTAGGAGCCTTTATGATATCTTAAGATGCTTGGGATTCTAGGAAGTAGGTATTCAATTTGAACTGAAAGAGTTTACAGAAAGCATACCTGCTTGTAAATCTGACCTTTCTGCAGCTTGTGAATTTTGTCCCAGAGCAACACTCCCCTTTCATTCACCTTCCGAAATGGTCTAGAATTGAATTATATACAATTGTTACATTGCTGTAGAAATTCTGTCACTTTTTAGGAGAAAATTAAAATTTTAATGATAAAAGTATTCATCTTTCAAAAGGAAAAATGCTTTCTAGCTCTCATTTTGTAGAACTGAACAACTTAAGAAGGGGGCAGAGGACTGAGGGCAAGACATACAGCAAAGGTCTTTTTAAAATTAAATGAAAAAACAAGTAAAGGAAAAAAAAAATCCCACCTCCCTCTATCTCACTTCCAAATCATAAGTACACATAAAGGAATAGGTCTTTTTCAAGTGTAAGACTAGTGCATACACATTACAAATGTGTTTACTTAATTGAACAACTAGTCCAAATACGCCAGCCGGTCAGCCACTCTGCCCTTTAAATATCATGTGTGACTAAAAAAAAACCAGAAGCAATGAAAGACACTTCCAGATAAGGGGTTGATCCTGGAAGACACCAGAATTTCTCAGGTTTATTAAGAAAGGAACATACTTCACCAACTTACAAGCTAAGATGATAAGAACAGCTTGAAGGACCCTAACTCAGACCAGTAGACCTGTAACAGCTACTGGAATTTTCTTTGTTAAGAAATTGTAAATATTTGGACTTCAGAATTGGGTGTTGCTGCATTCTGTAGTGACCTTAAACAGGATTTCGTCAAGTATGATTTCATTTTAAATTGCATCCAAATGAAAATATTTCATAACACATAAGGCTATTCTGTAGCCTTATATGGAATAAGCTGCTTGAATCATTCTTTACTAAATACCCACCTTCGCTTATCATTGAAAAAGTTTGGCTTATCAGCCTGCACAATGACTACATCAAAGAGATCCCTCCAGTCCTTGCCGACTATGAACTTCATGCCTTTGTCCCTAAAAAGGACAGAGTGATTTTAACAGTGAAGCGTAACAGGAGTGCAGTTATCTGTGCGATAAAATTAATTACATTAGAGAACCTCATCCTCTGCATCCTTTAAAAAAAAAATGTATAGTTGAACAGCAAAGAACTGTTCACTTACACGAAGCTGCTGGGACTGTTTGTGATGAGAAACATCTTCTTGCCGTGATCAGCCAACTTTGCTAACACCGCACGGGTTTGTTCAGCATAGCAGATATATTTCTCTGTAGGGATTAGGGAAAATATAATATTAATTGAAAAAGATTTTCAAGAGAATTTTCTCTGCATTC
Organism: Tringa solitaria; assembly: GCA_026413425.1. Classification (NCBI taxonomy): domain Eukaryota; kingdom Metazoa; phylum Chordata; class Aves; order Charadriiformes; family Scolopacidae; genus Tringa; species Tringa solitaria. The sequence continues at coordinate 59,493,335 of JAOXJM010000001.1, read as the reverse complement.
AACCAAGAGTTCAGAACATAAGGTTATACTTAACAAAGGCACCTTAGACAAGTGGAAATAACTCTTTCAGGCTTTAAAACTTCGAATTTATCATCTTAAATAAGGAAGACAGAAAGATCATTATACTATCAGTGAAAAATGCTTTGACAGATGATCTCATTAGTACTTACCAATATCTGCTTCAATTGCTCTGTACATTATTCCTTTGATGTGGACATCCCTGATTGAATCCTGTCAGGAAAGCAACAGAGCACTAAAAGAACTGAAAAATCTTTTCAAGTACAAAAGCTGTGCTCACTGCACAGCAGTAGTAATTTGTTTTTAAAGCAACTCCTTTCTCTGAATTACACTTTCAACTTTACAGAAATGCCACGTGATGTTCATTATGTATATGTCACCACTAGACAAAGAATAGCCCTGTCCTCAAAGAAACTAACTTCATACATTTGGGAAGTACAAAACTGGATAGTACAGGGGCTATTTTACATAACAACTGTGAAAGGGCACTCAGAAAGGTGAAGTGGGGTGAAAGCTCTGCAGAAGCAGAGTCATCATAGATTTCTAATGACCTTTGGAGCAGAACACATTCCTTTCCTTCTTTCCTCCTGAAAAAAAAAAAAAAAAAAAAACACACACAAAAACCCCAGAAGCTTTAAGTCAGATAGATTTTAGATTATGATCACTCCCAAATGCCCTGGTTATTTCAAAAAAGAAATTTATGAACAGATGAAAGAAGCTAAATGCTTAAGCAAAGCACCCATAAGGTGTTTTGAAGGCATTTGGCAGTTCTCCTGAGGCAGCTCTGCACCAGGCTGCTTTGCTTATGACGCTGGTACTGCCATTGTGGTACTTAGATGTGGTATGTCCTAAAAATCCTCAAAAAATTCCACTATTAGGGTTCCAAAATGTTGTTAATGCTGAGCAGTACAGAAGTTTCTTCAAACACTTCAGCAGAAACTGCAAGAATGAGCCTTCTGACTCTATGTAACCATACGCAGAAGGGAAAATTCCTCTGGACATCAAAAGTTTCTCAATACCTCTCTCATCTACTTGGCAAAGCGTTAAACTCAACATTCAGGTGCACCATGTACGCTGAACAACTACACAAGTTTAAGACATTTCAACAAGGGGCCAGGAAAAGCTTTTGGATGGAAAGATTGTGTGGATAAATGCCATCAACTTGAGCACGACCTCTTCTGTTCTTAAATAACCACAACATAATTTTATCTCCTCTGCAGGATACATCCTGAGGAATCAAGAGGGTCAAATTACTCTGGTCATTATTACTAGATTTTTCTGGAGAAGGAAGAGAGGAAAACAAGCAAAATAGGTATGTCAAGAGTAAGAGACAGCAAACGATCACATAGTAGTGAAGACACAGAAGTAGTACAACTGAAAGCTCCAAACTATAATTCCCTTTTGCCTCTTACAATTCCTGCTACTGAGTAAAATCTACATTTTACTGATGTAAAAATCCATCTTTAATAACAATGAAAAGAAGCTTTATGGACATACAAAAGCTCTTTCACTTTTACCCTAACTATGCCTCAAACCACAAAAAGAGCAACAGCCCTAGAACACCAAATTTAAAACAACTTTCAAATTATTCGGTGTTTCTTTTCCAAGGTTTATCTTCATTCTACTTACATTTTAATTGTTGTTATAGAGGTAATTACTCTATACAAAACCTTAAGTTGAGGTATTTCATTGGAGCTGAAACAACAGGTTGAAGCTTCCTGAAGTGCTCACAGAGAAGACACACAAGTGTAGAGGTTTACCTAAATCTTCAAAGCTAGTACCTTGACATCTTTGTACAGATGAACCGGCTCATAATCTATGTTGTTTTTCAGAAAATATTCATTCACACAAGAAAGGAGTGTCATTTCTGGCAAGGAAAATATATCCATGAATTGCTTCATTGTATTTCCTTGTGAGCTCTACAGGGGTGGGAAGATAAAGAGGGGAAAAAAACATGTCAGGCATTTCTCAGATTAGAATACTCTCATTCATTCAGTATAAACACTTCAGCTTAGTTGCAGATATTCAGCTTTTGCCATCACTGTTCGCATTGCTTTAGATTCTTTTTGAACTCACAGACTTCCAATCAAATAACTCCAACAAAAGTGATGGCTTTATTTTAGGAATTAATCGTGAATAATTACTCTTAGAGAAGTATTTTAATTCATAAACACATAAAAGACAGTGCTTAGCTAAAAGTCAATAGAAGGAGTTAGGGGCCTTCAATGGAAGTCTGCACTTCTATAAATAAGAGACACTGAGTATTGTGATGGGGGTGGTGGAGGTTTCATTTATTTGTTAGTTTTTTTAGTAAGTGGAATACTGATCAAGACTGCAAAACAATTTACCTCCTTGAAAAAAGATAATCAAAATTTATAAGAATCTACAATCTCTGATCCGCATGCAGGAACAGAGGAAAAGATTTCTAGTCTGCAAAATCTGTAACTATGGTTAAGTTTCACAAAAGTAGAGAACCTCATAATACAAGAGCAAATACAAACCAAAAACTTCTCAATAAGAAGAGGGGTAATGCAACCAGACATCTTTGCTAGTCAGATCAGAACACTAGTCTTGACACTCGTCAAGATCAGAAACACAGAATGGTTGAGGTTGCAAGGTACCTCTGGAAGTCATCTTGTCCAAGCCCCCTGCTCAAGCATGACCACTGAGAGCCAGTTGCCCAGGACCTTGCCCAGATGGCTTCTGAATATCTCCAAGGATGGAGACTCTACAACCTCCCCAAGCAACCAACTTGTGCTAGTGCTCAGTCACCCTCACAGTAAAGAAAGTGTTTCCTTATGTTCAGAGGAAACCTCCTGTGCTTCAGTTTGTTTCCACAGCCTCCTGTCATTGTCCTTTCCAAGAACAAAGAAAGCATAGACCTGCAGAGACCAAAGTATCCCACAGGGAACGCCTGGCCAATATTCAGAACTGCTGCAGAGACCAGATTTGGGAATTCTAAGTTCAGGCCCTTAAAATAAGAACAAGCGTGAGAACAACAAAATGCTCCACAACAAAAAGAAGGGCCTTTCATGCCAACATGGAATTAACACCCACAAGTAAAAGGGGTAAAATAATCTTGTGTTTTACTAAAAAGACAGCACCATTCTTCATTTGGGAAAGCAAGATCAACTTTTCCCACAAAGTCAAATCCTAAACTTAAAAGCTTTATGTTTTATCATTCGTCTTTCATTAAATCCTCTTACTGTCACTATGGCAGATTGCATGCAAGAGCCACCTCCACACATTTACTTGCTGCCACATCAGCTGAGCCATTAGACCACTGGGAAGAAGTACATAGATGGGGTAAGGTACCAGATACGCTTCACTTCCCAGCCTTTATCAGATTTTCTGTGCAACACTAAGCAAGTCACTTGATTTTTCTATGTTCCACTTCTCTATCTGTATGGCTGGGCAAGGGAACAGTGAAAGAAGAAACTACAGCGAGTGGGAGAAAGAAAAGATATTTGTCACTTTTGAAGGCAAACCACATCTAGAACTATAAATCTGTTATGTATTGAGAAAATGTAACTGCTAGTAAGTACAAGAACAACAACCACTGCAAACAGCACCACTCCACCCCCCATCAAAAAAAAAAAAAAAAATCATTTTTAAAGATCCTTTTGCAGGTTTACCTTTCCATAAAAGTCACTCATTTGTTCTAAAGGGACATGGGAACCATCATACATTGCAATAACTTCTTCATCCGGGACAACACTGAGGCCTCTGGAAAACAACATTAGCCTTAGTTCAAAAGTCAGATGAAAATTTTCAAGTAATTATCAAATGAAAGTCTGACAGATTAACACTTAGATCTGCATCTTATTAAAATACTAATAATGTCATAGGAATACTTTAGTCTGTAAGTTAAAACAGCATCTTTCCTTACACAACAAGTAACATTTTAACAAGCTGACGCACACGGAACACATTCCAGTTTTAAGTCCTTTTTACTTTCTTACGGGAAAAGACCTAATTAGTCTGCATTGAAACTATGCCTCAAGGGTTTGTAAGAAGTAGTTAGAGCTTCCAGTTTCTTAACACAAAGTAATTCTTCATTCTGCCTTTGTTACATACAGCACTGATGATGCGATAGTGTTTAAACCTGATTATTCTGCAGCATGACCTTGAAGATCCAGGGGAAAGAAAAACATACACAAATCTTTAACTAAATAAGAATTTATTTTAAACTGTGTCAACAATTCAGTTTCCCAAAATTTAAGATTATTTGAAGGACTGTTGACAAATAATTAAAATATAAAAATGTAACAACAAATAGGGAAGAAGGAGACATCATCTCTCTCCAGAGCTTTTTTATCAACTATTAAAAGGCTTTGGTTTGGTTTTGAATGCTTACAGTACCAAGCATCTTGCACTAAACATCCAAGACACTGCAGGCACGCAAACACCCTCACCAGAGGACATAGAAATGTTGAGATTTTGCTTAAGATTAAAGAATACAAATGAAAACCAGATCATCTACTCCCTTTTTTTCCAAGGCTACTTGTGGTGTTTTGCAGTCTTGTAAGACAGATAGTTATTCCAGTGCCTCCCTTTCTTGGTCTTACTCAGAAGCGTGGTGAGGCATTAAAAAATTAATTAATTTATAAATATCTCTGGTACTTTCAGTTTTTAGCATCCACACCAGCTTTGCAGTGGAAGGGCACAATACATAAACCTCCTGAGCACTGCAATGGTAGCAGAGTCCCGTGTTAACTAGCTCCTTTACCCCACTTCTCAATGCTACATTGACTCGTACATAGCTCTGTCTTACTGCTGGTGGGACTCCAGCATTCACGTTCATACTGTGCACAAATACGACAGGTCAAACTTTGATTTTGTAAGATACAGAGTCCAGCGTCACCCACTCCACAGCAGTAAACATGAAGAAATGCAACCAAAACGTAATACGATCAGAACTGAGGACTGACTCATCTTCTAGTCTGCAGACAGCTATGCCGAGTGGTATTTGAATGCTGCTAAGGAAAACGCTTGTGTATCAGGAGCTACTTAAGCACAAAATCAAGAGAGGACGACAGATATACATGAAATCCAGAGAGGAAAAATTACACTAAAGGCAAAGCTGTAGACTAGTTTTACCAGAAGACTCAGTCTTGACACAGTTCACAGTCCAGCCGTATAACTACAAAGTTCATTTTATGCCACTGACAGCCTGGACAGATGGCACTAAAAGCATCACAGTTCACCTACAGCAGTGCTCACAACACTGCTGTTGGAGACATGCATTGTTAGAGGGATGCCAGAATTGCTTATGCCTTTTAGTGCAAATGAGGCTGTACATTTGGCTGTACAGCTGCTACTTTCAGCTGTATAATTGACCTACACACAGAGAGAACAAATGGAAGGTTAAAACTAAGAACTACAGATACACAGCAACTGACAGCAAAGTTCAGTGTTGGTACAGAAGAGAAAGGTAATCATATTTTAAACAAAATTAAGAGAAAGTACTGAGCAAAATTGTAGCTTTCATTTTCGCCCTCACACACACTCACAAGTACCAGGTACAAGTACAAGTAGGAGTCTGTGCAGAATTACTTTGGGTGACACAGAGAACAAGGGACACCAGCTCTTCATCTCTAGAGTTTTCTTGACCAGCCATCATCTGGCCTCAGATGTGCCTTTTGTACTAGGAATTGACAGCAACTGTGATGATCTGCCTCTTCGTTCTGTCCCACTCTGAGTCATAAGGCAACACTGCTGATGGACTCAGTACCCATTCATCTTCTCCTCTAGGTCACTATACACTTCTAGTCATACCATGGTCCTTCCTGACATCATCTCTCAAAGCCTTCAGCGTCTCTTTTGCTCCCCCCATCCCCATACAGGTGTTTGGAGAAACAGCGTGCAGATGTGATAATAACCTGACAAGCAGCTGATCCAGGCTGATCCACTACATGCCATTCTTCCCCCCCCATCAACATTTCTTCTGGTGCTCTCACACATACACATTTCCATTCATACCAGTCTTAATATTTCTACTACGTACTTCTACAGATAAATGTATAGCTTTGATTACTTCACCTAGCCTTTAATTTTGCAAACTAGCATTTTTCACAGTGAGAAATATAAAAATACGAAAGCCTTTTTAAACAAGTCTTTCAATCAGCGACCTTCACACTGAGTTCTCTGGTTTCCTCCTAGCCCTGCATAAATGATTCCTTCGAAAACCACAGGAACAGGCTTTGTCAGTTGAAAGATACAATAATTAATTATTCTACGTCAGTGTGTATAAAACACACAAATAAATGGTAGAATGTTTCACTCAAACTCTGATGATACATAGAGAACACATTGTTTTGGCAGCTTTGGATAGCTACTATGTTGACAGTATGAGCCTAATGCTGGACCATGCCACCTTGTTTCCTCTTTCATTTTCCGTCTCTTCCTCTCCCAAAGGGCAGTTCAGACTAACTCATAAAAGAACAGATCAACAGCTACAGTTGAATCATTTACCCATCTGCCCGACTGGCAAACAAAAAGAAGTAATGAGCACATTATCATCATTTCATACTACCATACACAGGCCCCCATAGCAAAGCACATCAAGGTTGCATTATCTTTTGGCCCCAAAAGAAAACTTTCTGTCCAGTATATTAAGAACAGCACTTAGGCTTGTTGCTTAATTTAAAATCTGGTACCAAGTGTAGCATTCACATCAATTAAATGTGTACTGCTTCATTACAGCAAACTGAGCCATAATAAAAACTCTCCATACTAAAAGATGACATTCAGGATGCGTGACGAAGCACAGCACAGAGATTCCCCATTCTACATCAATTCAGTAAACTCAAAAAGCATCAGGCTGTGTGGACACAAAGCAGTTGTGCTCCATTCCGCAAGTATGATGTGATTGATGTGTCCAAACTTAAAAGCTCTGTGCAAACACAGCAAGACCTCTCAAGTGTCTCTACAACCACACCAAAGTCATGCTATCGGGCGCTCCGTGACAATTATTTACATAGAAAGCAACAGCGGAGAAGTCACCAGCGTATTTTTAGACGTCTTTCAGCACAATTTAACAGCCGGAAACCAAGTGAGTCAGCACTATGTGACCAACCAGCCTGCCAACTTCCCCAGCTCTGAACTGGGGAATCAGCTGTACTGTATCAGTCACTAAACATGTGCACGTGTCTGGGTGTACACACAGAGGTGCAAAGAAAGGCCCTTCCAGTAAGATTGTAGGATTAATTCATGTCTGTGCTTTTCAGGGAAACATTCCTTATATGAAGCTAAGAGGTACACTAATAAATGCAACTAAGATACCCCAAAAACCAAAAGTATATATTTTTATTATAAATAGTAAATAATTTTACCCACCTGTAAACTGTTCCCAGCTGAATATAATGAAAAGCATCAATCTTCATTAATAATGCCTTGCATGGGGGGAAAAAAATAATTTTTTACCATGTCAACTATTTGACATTAAATTATAAAAATTAAAGCAATTTTATCTATAACCTTTCTGTCTCAAGAACACCTGAGTGCCTTCACTTCAACTTCCCTTATAGCTTCCAAAATAATTTTATCAATGGTTTCTACCTAGGGCTTGCCAAATCACCATGGAATCATTGTCCAGTGATCTGAGCTAAGTCATAAAGAATAACTTTTCCTACTTGCAGATGTCTGCTGAGGTTTATTCTATTGCGCTCTAAGTTGTCTTCCTTCCCCACCCCTGCTGCATCCTACAATGAGAACAAAACACTCAAAACATTTTATATACTTAAGAGCTATTTAAGAAAAAAGTTTAAAAAAAAAAAATCAAGCTTGGTGTGAAAGAAAAATATGAAACAAAATCCTCCCACATCAACACAGAGTGAAAAGTTGGAAGACTTAAAAGCCTTTCTTATTTTCTTTGGCTAGGTTCTCAGCACTACATAACTCATCACAAAGTTATTTATACATACCCGGTGCACATCATAATGAAGTCCTCTGATTGCAAAATTGGGATCATAATCATATTTCCTTATTTCTGCAGGATACTAAGAAAAGAGAGCAATGATTTGATTTTAAAACCATAACAAAAACAAGTAAAAAAAGTTTCTGCAGAATTTTAAAAGCCTTCACTAGTCATTAGGAGGCTTTCTGATAGGTTGGTGAGATTTGCAAGAACATACGTACAGTGCAAGACAAGTCACACATTTTTCCAAAATCCAAGATCAATGTTTTAAATTTAAGTCAAGCACGGTACCTAATGCTGAACATCCAGGTACTCTGTAGTGATCACCTTTGAACATTAGCCTCTTGTTCAAAAAGCTATTTTAATATGTGCACTTTTGAAAACAAACTCAATTCTATCAACTTCCTAAAATTTAATAGCTGAGTTATCTCACACTGTGAAATCTCCCCATGAAACAAACTATATAGTCTCAAACAAAGCCTTCTAGCTAGAAACCTAAGAACACGGCCTGATTTATAGAGATACCTGAACTTCACTGCTCCCTTCTACTGCAAGAAAGAGCAATACAACACAATCAATATTAACAGGAAAGAAAAAAAAAAATCTTTGGCATTTTCAAGAAATAAAAGCAGCACAGCTCTTTTGACTCCCTCACTGTGGATCATACTCCTGAGCTTAGATTGTCAAGTTTGAAACTGCAAATAAGTACAGATATGGAGGAAGAAAGAATCCCCTAACAGAGACTTCCCGCAAGGTACAGGATACCTTCAGGATCTGATCTTTGTGACAAGTTGGACATTAAACACCATCAGGGTGAGTGACTTCAGGAGAATGCCACAGTGGCCCAACTGTATTTACTCCAGACAGCACTTGTAACACTTTGTCATTTACAGATGCACAAGAATTGAATACCTATGTCGTGTATTCTTCCCTCGGATTCTGTATAGACAGCATAGGTAGCTCACACTATCCGTCCTAAACGTTTTCTAACATTTTTCAGTGTAAGTCCATTTTCAATCGTTGTAATTTTGTCCTGCTTTAAGCATAGGTTAGTCATGAAAAAACATGTGTGTTAGATGCGTGCCTTGGGCTAAGGGTTTTGTTCATTTGTTTTTGAAAGATAAAATGCTTCAGTGACTTCTGACAAGGCCTGAGAAAACTATCATTTCTTTGATTAACCAACTGAAAAGCAATCCTTCATTTTCCTCCCACAGGCTACAGCAGTGTTAGAACTTGACAAATTCATCTCGGGCATATTCTTCACCTTCACTACAACAGTTTCCACACATATATGGCTAATTTATAGCCCTTGGGGAAAAAAAAAGTAGATTATACAGCTTCAACAGAGGTCCTAGCTACTTTTACAAAAAATAAATAAGTTGCAATTTATCCACAAAGTTTTTATCTATATTGAAGAGGACTTGCTCTGCAGCTGCTGTAGACTGTGCTTGCACTGAGTACAGGTATCTACTGTTAAAGAAAATACACCTTTCTCCTAACTTCTGAACTTCAATCCCTACTATCACTTCCAGAAAACCTGGGGGAGACTATTGATCTGAATGAAGAACAGCATCAAAAGCCTACAGATGGGTTGGGAAGATGTGTATGTTTGACCAGGGAATATAAAGCAGAAGAGACAGGGGAAAACATCAGAGGATGATATAGAATGTGAGCAATTAAAAACTACAATGTACTGCACATGCCCCAAAGCAGCCACATCAAGCATGAGCAAGGAAATTTATTTCTGACTTTTTCAAATTTATTCATATTTAACTTTCCTACTTTAATTCACTCTACTAGAAGGCTGTCCTTTTGCACGCATGCCAGTACGTATAAGAAGCTTGAGTTTACCTTAGAATACAAATCAAAGCTCCCTTACAAGCCAAACAAACAAACAAACAAAAAAAAAAGGTAAAAACTGCACTGTTTTCTTACCCCACTCTTGCTAGGCATACATATATCTGGACTGAAACAGCAGTCCAGATAAGGCCCGTACATTAGGAAAGAAAGAAACCCAAGCACCTGCTGGCACCTCTGAAATTAGCATTAAATTGATGTTTATTCCCTTGGACACGCTTCAAAATTCCTTGCTTCCTACACCATATTTTGCCATTTCTGATGAATTACCTTACATTACCATGACATCTTTTAGGTTGACTGTAACAGCCATAATGGACAATACCATCTAGAAATTTTTTCCTAATGTTAAAGGCAAGCAAGACATTAACAGTATAGGCAGCTACAGAGATTGCATTAATAAAAACTGTTGTCCCTCAATAAATTCCAAGAGAGCATAATATATTTCAAGAAGCTGTCTCAGAGAGTAATTACAGCTTAATTTACTAGAACTCAAAGAGATTTTAGTCGAGACAAACTGTAAAGTTATTACTACCTGAATTCATTCAAATAGTAAAGACAGAGCACCATTTGAATTTTTGTCTACAAGAATTAATCTTTACTCCTACACTAACATCTTTTTTTTGCAAGAATCATGTAGCTTTAATAAAGTGTATTTACACATCCTACAGAAATTGCTACCAAGACATGCCATAATCTTAGGGGGATCAAGTTGTGTATGCTTGTAGCGCCTATGAAGTTTTGCTTGTTCTTCCAGGGTTATTTATAGATGTTTATATATAGCTCCTAACCTTTAGATTCAAATACGAAAGTAGAATAACACCACCACCCATTCAGGTTTAGGTTGTATAAAATCCACAAGCAGTTTTATTAATTAAGTTACTCTGTGGACTTTTTGTTTTTTGTTTTCCTGTAAGTCCTACAGTTCAATAAACTTTGCCTCTTTCAGTCCCCATTTTCTTCAGTCTTTTTCCCCGCAATACCTTCAGTTTCCCAAGCCACCCATCTCCCCAGGGTTTCCTGACACACAGTAACTTCTACAACCCCCAAACTACGCAACAACCAGCTCCAAGCTGCCTGGTTGTCAACTAGTCACTGGTGAAAACACGCTGCTTCGTGAGGCAACAGGGCAGTGCTCCCTCTTAGGGGACTACTGAGCTGAACGCTTACTTGGGTGTCTCTTGTATCCAGCCTCTGATTACAGTATCATTGCCCTCTCTGCCCCTTCAGCTAGCTTGGCTGAAACTCTGGGCCCACACAGAGCACCTCTCAAGCACAAAGTGCAATCAAAGACCTCCTGAAAAGTCCAGCTAAAAATATTTCACATAGGACTTCATCACTGCACTCACACCAACGCATAAAACAGTAATGGTAACATTTACATTTATTTATTAGGGCGACTCCAATCACTGACGATTAGGAAAAAACAAAAAAACAGACCACCACCAAATTGAAAAATAAAACAAATACAACTCTACACTTTAATAGCTGTCAGATTGTGCTCAAACTGCAGCTGTGAATAAACCAGGACTTCTGTAGTTCATATGTAGCTGTTGTACAAAATGTGTTATAAGGGAGTCAAAATAGGACCGAGGCATGAAAAGCTGAGTTACGACCCTCTCAGTTAGAAATTATTTATTAAATTCCTTATTCATAAGTTTATTGCTATTCCATTGATTTTACTTACCCGATGCTCATTAATAAGAAGATCTCGAGCAGCATTGAAGATCAGTGTGTGCAGATGTTTAGAATAAAAGACCAATGTGTAGTCGTAATCAAAACCATAAATTTCAATGTCTGACAGGCTCATTTCATTGTTTGAAAAAATAGCATCTGGATTCAGCATGTTACTCATAATTGAAGGAACCAACTCTGAGAACAGAGGAGAGAAAAAAGAAAAAAGTTATACAAGCCTTGTAGTTTTATTTTAATATATAGAAATCCAACAGCAATTTCTGAATATAACTAAATAATGATGGAAATCATCAAGCTAATTCACACTAACCAGCTAAGCCTTAATAATATGATGCTACTGAAAATGCTGTCCCCTAACTTGTCTTGGTGACCCCGTTGTTTTTGAAGTGCACTTTTCTCTGTACAGTTCAAGCAGAAGGGAAGATGCATTTTGGCATCCTGCTCAGAGAATCTCAGACTCAATAAATATAATTCTTTGCTAGCTCCATTAACACATTTATTACTGCTTTCGAAAATTAACTTTGGAGTTGGAGGAGACTATCATTATTATTATTCTAGAAACCTTGTCTTCTCCTCCCATTATTTGGTCCAGTTTCTGCCCCAGAAGCAGAACTGGTATTGCTTTAATATACCATTGCTTCAATTCCTTTTGCTTCACCACTTCAAGCTTACCACACTACTGAATTTTAACTCAAATAAGTAAACGCCATGTGCTTGCCACACTTTCCAGGTAACAGTTACATACACGTTGCTATGCTTATTAACCTTCTAGCAAATGAAGAAACCACAAATATTCTGCTTGTTCTCTACACATATGTACCTAGTGCGTGCAAATCACTTCCATTTTTAAGGGTGTTTCTCTTGGTAGCTCTTTGAAAGGTATACTGAGAAGTTAAGAACACTTACACAGAGCCATAACATATTAAGTAACTTTAGGACCAACATCAATATTCAGGATGTTTGTATTTCTTGTTTAGAAAACTTGCAAGAGCAATGCTAAGAGGCTGAACGATACCCTCCTGGAAGCACAAAACATGAGCACATTTTCTTCCTTTCCCATGCACTACCTTTATAATCCAGCCTTCCCTACTAGAGGAAAATGAGAGCTTTCACCTTAAATCTGCACTTGGAAGGAGTTTAAAGGGCAGATGCTTTGTTTGGTTACTTTCTACGTATAAGTCTGGAAGGAATTGGTCAAGCTTATCTCAACACCTTCAGCTCTGAAGACAGATACACTATGTGCTCCACCATGGGAGGAAACCATCTCAACAAGGCAGGTAGGTGTGGGGACTCCAGATCTGTTAGAAAGATAGTGCTCCATTTTGAAAAATCTGGCCAACTCATAGAAAGACAAATAACATTTCTTTTGTAAAAGCAATGCCTTAGACTGCTGCACAGTTGACGGGCAGATACAATAAGTAACTTACACAGATGCCCAATAACAGACGGTAATCTGAAACCATTGAACTTTATCAGATACAGATATCCAAGTCTTAATTTTTATGAGACAGAAAGAACAGCAGTTTCACTGAGTTTAATTCCAAGTTTAAAAAAAAAAATAAAAATCCAGCATCTCTTTCACCAAAAAAGATCCCAGGTGTTCCCCATGCTTAAGCTGACATGAAAAATTTTATCTTTCATTTCAGGGGATTTAACAAAATAAGCTTCAATCAAAACACTAACTCCTACTATCTCCAGTCACTGCTTATAGTAACATAGGAGATAAATGTTATGCTCAGTTGAGGTAACAAAATAAACAAATGCAATTTGACATATTATTAAAGCAAATACTCTTACTCTATAAAAAGGGACATGAATCATTTAATTAACTTGAACTCATAACCACAGTTTTGAGTGAACTTCCAAAATCAAGTTACAACACCCATTTCTGTATTATAGTTAAAGTATTTTTTTCAAATTTCAATTGTGCAGCCTGGTGAGTCAACATTTGTTTTAAAAATAAAGATATTTATAGATACAGATATAAAGATATTTCAGATTAAAAAAAGCTTGACTAGCGCCTGTCTGAAAACAGACAGCATAAACACTTTGTCGCTATTAGACATTCTGGCTGGCACACAGCATCCCAAGTGCTATAAACCTTGGGTCAAAAATCAGGACAGCTTTGTCATCTTAACATTGTATCTAAGTGAAACATCACATAATTGAAGCCATTGGGTGACTTAGGCTGTAATAAAATATTCTGAATTACTCGAGAAGCACTTGCCTCGTCTTTTGCCAACCCACACCCACTGACTGACTTATTTTCCTTTAACGTTACCCTACGCTCTAACCTCAGCTCTTAAGTATTATTTGGGTGTGGTTGAAAAAAAAAAAAAGCCAATTCCAAAAAAACAGGAAAAGAAAAAACAGATTGAAAACAGAAGGCATTTACTATCTTCTTCCCATGCCTTATCCCACCCTCCAAAGTCCACAGCATCCTTCCGAGATCTCTAACACAGCTTCTTATTTCACTTGTGAGATGCTGCCACTATTTTATGTTCACCAATGCTACGTTTGCATCCCACACAGTGAAACCCCAGTTCATGCTCAACAAGCAGGACGATACAGTAATTTCTTTTTTCTTTTTTTTTTTTTTTAAAGGGTAAAACATACAACACTAAAGCATTATCCATCATCACTACAGGACAAGCCCTCCCACTTGACGCTGTGGGACACAGGCTACCTATTTCTCTTTCGGCTCTCTAAAAAGATCACATATTCAACGCCTTGGTAATACTCTTCCCATCAGAGCAAGGGCAGAAGCGAGCAAGAATACGGCCCTTAACATTCTGCCTAGCTGCGTTGAAGAACTGGACTTCCCAGAGTCACACAGGGTATCGTTAGGGTTTTACCCTTCACATAGAGAAAACGAAAAAAAAAATTCATCCAAACCTCCCAGTACGTTAACTATCGCAGGAAGCCTCTTCAGACAAACGAGCAGCTTCCTGATTATTTTTTTTACGTTTGCTTTTCTCCACACACCACCTCTCCCACGCCGGCCGCTCTGCCCGGTACCGCGCCGTACCGAAGGCTTCTCTCCCAAGGTGCTTCCGAACAGCCGCGGTACCGGTGGCCGGGGCGGGTGCGGGTCCGACGGGCTCACCCCTTCCTCAGAGCGGGGCAAGAAACAGGGGCGCCCGCCCCCACCAGCGCATGTCAGTGTCCGCCCCAGCGCCCGACCCGCGCTCCCAGTTCGAAACCGGGAGAGCACCGGAGACCGCCAGGAAGGGACAGCGCTTTGATACCAGAACGGCGGCGGCTCCAGGAGCGCACGTCCGTGCGGGACGGACCCACGGCTGCTCACCGCGGCGACCCACGGGGAGAAACCCCCCGGGTGGAGGCGCGCAGCCCCCCGGGTGGACCCACCGCCACCCTTCACCGGTCCCCGACCCCTTCACGCTGCCGCAACGGCTCCCGCTGGGTTCCCCGCTCCTCCCCCCCCATGCGTTCATTCGGTTCTCGGACCGGCGGCGCTCCGACCCGCAGCAGGAGGGCCGGGCGCCCCCGCTCACCCTTGGTGACTCTCTTGGCCTCCTTGTAGCGCGACCACAGGTAGCTCTTCATGTCGGGCGGGGGCTGCCGCTCCTGCTGCGGGGCCACGGTGCAGTATGGAGCGGCCCCCGCCGCGGGCAGAGCCCGGCACCGCCGCCCGCCCGCCCGCGCCC
>JAOXJM010000001.1:59439190-59454285 GCA_026413425.1 Tringa solitaria | reverse complement strand
AGTTTCTTGTACGTGAAGGGATCAACATATCTCATAAAGAGATGCAGCATTCCCTTCCTCCATCTCCCGTGTCTCCGGTTGGACTGAAGTTTTCTTGGGGCGGGGGGCCCCAGGGGAGGAACAGAACTGAGCCTAGAACCGTGGGGAGAGCTTCGGTAGCGTCTAGTGGGGATCGTGCCCAGATGGTTGGATTCCTTCTTTTCCCAGTGTCGGTCAGAGCTGATGAGGTGGAGGTGGATGGGACCGTGGAACATGACTTGGGTAAAAGCAGAGAAGGGTCTCGAACAGATGATGAAGTTGTTCAGAGGTTAGTACCTGGGGTTCTGGGTAAGTTAATTCTGAAAACGTTCAAGCTTTCTCTTGATTTTGAAGAATCAGTTTGCGTATCAGTAACGCCTAAAGCCTCGGAAACGGGAGGGAACGCCATTTAACAGAGAGATCTAGTTAGCTAGGAGAAATAAAATATTTTTGGAAAAGATTGTCTTCTATGTAGAAGATTCTTGGATTCAGAAATATTCAGCTTGGTTTTGTGTAATATAAAGAGTTGTGTAAAGTGCAATAAATTTATAGGGGTTTACTCTTGTGTGTAGTAAATGGTGTCAATTGAGTGCCTACTGATGAAGTATCTCGATGCTTATGAATAAGATTATCTCCTGTGAAGTATATCACATGCTGAGGATTACAGTGGTTTTAACATACCTATATTCTTCCCTGAATTTCATTTTAGGGAAAAAAAAAAACCTTTACTTGCCAGCATGGATTTTCACTCAAGTTTTAGATTAAAGTTATGCTGTTGAGGATGGCTACTCTTATACATATCTCATTTGATTGTGTGACTTTGGGCCTGTGTTGGTGATTAAGGATCTTACTGTTGTTCTAACTAGACTATTATTGCTGTTGCTAGATGGTAGAATTAGTGATACTGTATGTAGACAAGACTTACTTAACAGGATTTCATTGTCCTAACAGAGAGGAGGAAGCTATCCAGCTAGATGGCTTAAATGCATCCCAGATCAAAGAAATCAGAGAAAAATCTGAGAAGTTTGCATTTCAAGCAGAAGTGAACAGAATGATGAAACTTATTATCAATTCTTTGTATAAAAATAAAGAGGTTAGTGCCTTTACTAATAGAATGCGTTAGAGCTGTTTGTGTGTGTTCTGGAATTCCTGACTACAGGTTTCTGTTTCAGATTTTCCTGAGGGAACTTATTTCAAATGCTTCGGATGCTTTAGATAAGATACGGTTAATATCCCTAACTGATGAAAATGCTCTTGCTGGTAACGAGGAACTTACGGTCAAAATCAAGGTAAGAAGCATGAGCTACAATCATCTGTTACGGAGGAGTTGTGGAAAGAATGTAAAAAAAAAAAGTGCATTGTTAATTCTTAACTTTTTGATTTAATACTGATACAAATGCAAGCTAGGACCACATCAGAACCCTTGCAATTAACTTTAGGAAAGACCAGTCTTTTAATAGTGAAATTATATTTTTGATTCCCTGAAGAGTAACTGAAGTATTGAAATACTTTAAGGTGGGTCTTCCTCACTGTTGTAGTTATTGCAAATTTGATTTATTGTGATCAGGCATGTTTGAATTTTAAAAGGTGCTACTTGCGACTTTTCTGTGGTAGAACATTAGTATTAAGACTCAAAGTGATGCCAAACTGCATCTTTCTTTTTTTTTTTCTTTTTTCAGTGTGATAAAGAGAAGAACATGCTTCATGTTACAGATACGGGTATTGGCATGACAAAAGAGGAGTTAGTGAAAAACCTGGGTACCATTGCAAAGTCTGGTACAAGTGAATTCTTAAACAAGATGACAGAAATGCAGGATGATAGCCAGTCAACATCTGAGCTAATTGGCCAGTTTGGTGTTGGCTTTTATTCTGCTTTCTTAGTAGCAGACAGAGTTATTGTCACATCAAAACACAACAATGATACTCAACATATCTGGGAGTCGGATTCAAATGAATTCTCTGTGATTGATGACCCAAGAGGAAACACTTTAGGACGTGGCACAACCATAACGTAAGTATTAAGTTTCTTTGGGTTTAAAAGAAAATTGTGTGTCTATAGTTTGCTCATTGGACTATGTGGATGACTTTAGTATTGTCACTCATACATTGCTTGGTTCTTGTTATACAGCTCTTTTCAGTTTGATAGAAACATGCAAACTACATTATTGCTCCACATTTGCTTTGGATGCAGTTAGTAAACTGCTTCACAAAGCCTTGAGCATCTTGACATCTAACTGTTGGCGAGTAATTCCAGACAGTTCAGCTGTCTGCAAACTCATTCAGCTCTTCAACACAATAGTTGCCCATCGAAACCTACACAGGGGCTGTAGAGCTTCCTTTTGGAAACCGGCTGCTGGTTTTGTACTGGTGAGACCAGTCTGATGCAAATCTCAAACTAGGGGGTAGTTTGACAATCCTATTTTCATTTCTTTCATGAGCAGAGAAGTTCATTTGGTCTGGGTTTAAAGAGCTTCCTGAAGAAGTCATTTAGTATGAAAAAGTTCATCTCAGTGCTTTAGTTCTAAATAAAGCCAGTGAGAGTGCATCAAGGTCCTGATAAGTATCAATATAATTTGAGGTTTTCATTTAGACTTCTGGATACTGTTCCACTCCAGTTGTTGAAAACAATTGTGTTTCTCCTTATTGGAGCAGTTTGAATTTGAATATTGAACAATAGGGATTGTATTTTTTTAAGACATATTTGCAATTGAACTAATAAAAGCTCGCTCACATAAATTTGAATTGCTATAGCTGCAACAGTAGAAAAGCACCTCTTCCTGTAAAACTACTTAAAAATACCCGTTGAGCACTTTGATTAAGGGTTGTATGTTTTTATTTTCTTTAGCCTTGTCTTGAAGGAGGAAGCATCTGATTATCTTGAGCTGGATACTGTTAAAAATCTAGTAAAGAAATACTCACAGTTCATAAACTTCCCCATATATGTGTGGAGCAGCAAGGTAGGTATATTTAACTGAACATTCCATGGTATGAGCTTTGGTTGTGAAAAATATCTGCCCAGATCTTCCAGGAAGGGTGAGAGCATACTATAATATAGAACTTGTCTGATTTCTAAAATTCTTCTATTTGTGACTCTTCTGGCTAGTATTTTACTAGTTACTTGCTCTTCGAAATTTAGTGTGTTGCTATAATTATAAACTTTCAAGGAACTTGGTTTTGTTCTGACTCAAAGAACTTGACCAAAGGAGCAAGACTGCTAATTACTAAGAAAGATCTTTCTTCCACTGGCTTTGGTAGCTATGGTAAGCTCTCAAGCAGGACTGTGATTAGGTATACTTCTGAAAATAGGGTAGTATCTTAACTTACAGGCCTGTTCTGATGTTTTCTTGGTGTACCACTAACTTAAAATCACCCAAGTCTTTGATTAGCATTATGTGTAATGCTGTGGAAAAACTTAAATTTGAGTACAGTGACCTCCCAGAGTATTAAAGGAAATTCATGAAAAATGTAACTAAAAACATAGCTACCCATAACTAAAAACCTATAGCTACATATAGAGAAATGCTTATGATAGGCTAGTAATGCAAGTTAAACTAGTGCTCTGAGAGATTAGGCTCTTTGAGAAGATACCCGGCAGGAAGTCAGGCAGTCCAGGTCACCACTTGAAATTGTCTCTTTAGACAGAGACTGTTGAAGAACCCATTGAAGAGGAGGAAGCAAAGGAGAAAGAAGAAACCGATGATGATGAAGCTGCAGTTGAAGAAGAGGAGGAAGAAAAGAAACCAAAAACTAAGAAGGTAAACTTTGTCAGACTTGGGGTCTTGTGTCAGGTAGTTAAGCAATTTTCATAGGTGGCCTTCCAGAGGTGCACTTGAGTAGTGTGTGTGCTTTCAAATGGCAATCATGTTTAAGTGCAGTTAGATACCTTGTCAGGAAATAAGATTTTCAAATCTGAAAACAGATTTGGCTGAAATCAGGGAAATGACTGACAATAGCCTTGTGAGGCAGTGGTCCCGAGACCAATTATAAATACTTGAGGAAAGTGCTTGAAATGGTAGTGGACTTCAGTAATCTGACACTGTGGAGTAGCTTAAATTAAGTATACTCTGCTGTAAGGCTTTTTTCAGGATGGCAGTAACTTAATGAACATGTTAAATGTGCATAGGACACACTGTAGTCTAGACTGAAACTTTGTTCCCATGTTACACTAATTTGTGTATTTGAAAATATCCAGGTCATTGCATAATTTACTTTGTAAGTTAGAGCATGTGTTTTTTAAATGCTATTTCATGATTTAACCTCAGTGGAGTATCTTTAACTGACTTAACCTGAAGTAAAGAATGAGCTTTTACTATATTATGGTGTTTACATACCTAGGTTGAAAAGACCGTCTGGGACTGGGAGCTCATGAATGACATAAAACCAATCTGGCAGAGACCATCTAAAGAAGTTGAGGAAGATGAATACAAAGCTTTTTACAAAACCTTTTCTAAGGTAAGGTCTGAGTCTCAAGATTGTTCCAAAGCAAGAGGTTTGCTACAGTATGCCTTGCTGTGTAAGCAAAACTGTTTATAAGTTGTGCTATTTCTGAAGAATTAATAAATTGCTGTCAATCAATAGACTGAATTACAGGGAGGCAAAGCATCTCAGTCTGGAATTAATCCTTTTTCCTGAGAGAAGGTACTGCCACCCAAGTGTTGAGTGGCCTAGGTTTGAGAAGTAATATGTTCCAGCTGATACAGAGCGTACTGATGTGTTTAAATCTCAGCAGGGAAAATTTTTGCTTAGTCAGAGTGGTGGTGCTTGTGTTGTACATAGTGGAAGAAAGGGGAGGATATGGGTTTCTAGAAACAGTATTGTCTTTACATGTAAATACAGCATAATGTGGTCCTTGAGAGTCTCTTAACTGTGCTGTGATGAGACTGTATTGGTTATTGTGCTATTGGTAACTCCTTGGTGGTTGGCTTTTAAAAAAAAAAAAAGGTTTCAAGGATGTGAGTAACTTGGCTGAATCTGGAACATTTTGTCTCCATAAGAGATTTTAACAAAGTGTGATTAGATAACTGAATTGTAAAATAACTTCACTTACTTGGCAAACTCATGTTATCACTGGAAATTTATTGACTTGCTGATATTTTCTCCATGTGCATTAAAAGAATTCTCTCTTCACAGGAACATGACGACCCGATGGCTTACATCCACTTCACTGCTGAAGGGGAAGTAACTTTCAAATCTATCTTGTTTGTTCCTAATTCTGCTCCGCGTGGCCTGTTTGATGAATACGGATCCAAAAAAAGTGATTTCATTAAGGTAGGACAAGCAAGGTTATAGTTTCATGTCTGTTTAAAAAAAAAAAAGCCAAACATAACCTGGCTGCTCTTTCTTCTTGTAATGCAGTTGTACGTTCGAAGAGTGTTCATCACTGATGACTTCCATGACATGATGCCCAAATATCTTAACTTCGTTAAGGGTGTTGTAAGTATAAATCTTACTTTCATTTGGTATTTTTTTTTAACTTTGAAATACTGTTAGCTATACTTAAGAAGTTTCTTCCTCAATTAGGTGGATTCTGATGATCTTCCTTTGAATGTATCTCGTGAAACACTTCAGCAGCATAAATTGTTAAAGGTAAGCTAATTGATCTTAAATTCCTTCATTGTAAACACATGACACCACCAAAATTTAGAAGAATAATAGCTTGGTTAATTTTATATAAGAAAAGTGAAATGAAAGTGTAGAGAAACCATACATTGCTGTTTTCAGGCTACTTCAGTTCAGGGATGCTTGAATCCACCCTTTGCCATGGGGCTGAATTGAGGGCTCTTCCAAGCTCCTGCTGTTAATGATGTGGTATTGCTGCTTTTTTAGGTGATCAGGAAGAAACTTGTTCGCAAAACTCTTGATATGATCAAGAAAATTGCAGAAGAAAAATACAATGACACCTTCTGGAAAGAGTTTGGTACTAATGTGAAGCTTGGAGTTATTGAGGATCACTCCAATCGTACACGACTGGCTAAACTTCTTCGCTTCCAGTCTTCTCATCATGAAAGTAACCTCACAAGCCTTGACCAGTATGTGGAAAGAATGAAGGAGAAGCAAGACAAAATTTATTTCATGGCAGGTGCCAGCAGAAAGGAGGTATGTAAGCATAGAAGAAAGAGGGAAGGGGCGGGGGGGAAGTACTCAGTTCCTAGTTATAGTACCATAAATATGTATTCGTTGTAGATTTGGAGACTCCATGCTCATGGAGTGAACTGCAGTTCAGTTTTCCTTGTACCAGCACTTGTGAAATAGTTGTACAGGTTTCCATGGCTGCTGGTACCAGTGCAACTAAACTGGCATCTTATTTGTGTTGTTATCTTAGGCTGAGTCCTCACCATTTGTCGAACGCCTTCTGAAAAAGGGCTACGAAGTGATATATCTGACTGAACCTGTAGATGAATACTGTATTCAGGCTTTGCCAGAGTTTGATGGCAAGAGGTTTCAAAATGTAGCAAAAGAAGGAGTTAAGTTTGAAGAAAGTGAAAAGTCCAAGGAGAGTCGGGAAGCCTTGGAAAAGGAATTTGAACCACTCTTAAATTGGATGAAAGACAAAGCTCTAAAAGACAAGGTAAAATGTTGTGCTAGATTTAATGTGTATTTGTAAATGTACTTTCTATAAGATGCCTAGCTTCTCTGTTTTCCTGTGGATAAACGAACACGTGTAGTACCTTTATTTCAGGAAAATGAGTTACAATGTCATCTTCAGAAAACGCTGAAGTGACATGAAACTTAAGAGTTACTTTATTCCCTGTATAGGCTGTTAGCTCTGTGAACTAACATTAAGGCTCTTTCTTCGACAGATTGAAAAAGCTGTGCTATCTCAACGTTTAACCCAGTCTCCATGTGCTCTTGTGGCTAGTCAGTATGGATGGTCTGGCAACATGGAAAGAATCATGAAGGCTCAAGCCTACCAAACTGGGAAGGATATATCTACAAAGTAAGCTTTCAGTTATGTAGCAGCATGCATAAAATGTAGTTGATGGCTCTCCTTGCTTGGTGTGGGCACACCAAGCTTCATGAGGTTCAGATGACCTTTAAAATCATGAAGGATCACTTATAACCAAACTGCAGTCCCCATCATAGTTTTACATTATTTCAAAAGCCCAGTATGTAAACCTGCCTGGTGAGAGACTCATCAGTGGCATTTGCTATCTGTCATTCGGTGACAAGAGAAGATGAACTAACTTAGTAACCTGAATGCTTTTTGGAGTTAAGCTAATAAAGTGGGTTTAGGGAAGGAATACACTTGTTACCGTGGCTGTAGTCAGTGTTCATGGGTTTGAAGACAGAGCTACTTCAAAACTTAGTAATGTAACTCCTATTCTTTTCAGTTACTACGCTAGCCAAAAGAAGACATTTGAAATTAACCCCAGGCATCCACTGATCAAGGACATGCTGAGGCGGGTCAAGGTAAACAAATAATAGTAGTGAAATATTGACTAATTAGCAGCATGCAATCTAGTTATCTAGTTAACCCTTCTGTTTGTGTAATTTTTCTTTAATGCTCTTTCACATTAGGAAAATGAAGATGACAAAACAGTTTCAGATCTTGCAGTGGTATTGTTTGAAACTGCAACTTTGAGATCGGGGTATATGTTACCAGACACTAAGGAATACGGAGACAGAATAGAAAGGATGCTTCGTTTAAGTTTAAACATTGACCTGGATGCAAAGGTTAGTTTTGCCTTTAACTTGGGGCTCATAATTGACTTACTGCTGCTACATCTTAAAAAGCAGATACTTGATAGACTTGCATAAAATAAAACATACCCAGTTTCCACTTAATTGGGCCACCAGGAGCCCAATTCAAATACCTGGGTGGGAAACTGATGAGTCTGTACTTTGTGCTCATGTCATCCCTTGCACTCTTCTTTCCAGTTTGTTGGGATTCTGCTCTTTAGTTACACTTCTCAGGTATTGTCCGGTCCTTAATGAAGTCATGGCTCTGTGGGAGTCTATTATGGGTCAAAGGCATATGTGGCCGTCTCATTAATGAAGAAATTCTTAAGTGGGTATAAGTTACATGGATTCTCATAATGCTATGCAAGAATTTAGGTTGAGTGTCAGTGCTAAACAGAACTTGCCTTTGCTTTTGGGTAGCTTGGGGCAAATGTTAGGAACTGATAGTGAGTACTTCCACAGCCTGTATTTAGCTAGTCCACAACTAGTAGACATCCTAAGCAAATAAAGCAAATTGCTTGTGATCCTTCCAACAGGTGGAGGAGGAACCTGAAGAGCCTGAAGATGCAGCTGAGGAGGCAGAGCAAGATGAAGAGGAGGTGGATGCTGATGCTGATGATAGTGAAACACAGAAGGTAAGGTCTCAAGTTTGACTCTTTTTTTACCATTATTTACATGCAGTTTTTTGTCTGTGGGGCTTCCTAACAACAAACTTGTTAACTTTGCCTTCACGATGCTAAGATTTTAGTGTGAGGTTTTCCAAGCTTTTCTTGGAGGCAGAAAAAAAATCTGCAGCACAAATGACACTTCATTCCTTATCAAACTATATTGTAAGAAGAAAACACTTAAATGTGTTCCAAGCTGGAGCTAAATTAAGCTTAAGAGATTGTAACAGAGTTCCCTATGGCAAGAAAACAGCATCAAATCCTCTGCAGTCAACTTAACATTATCTGATGGATTTCCACAGCTTGTGGGCAATAATGAATAATGGACAAGAGTATAGTTTCAAACACAGTACAGACTCATGACACTACCTGCTGTCTTAATGGATAATTATCAATCTTTTCCAATTTAAAAAAAAGCAACGTTCTTAATCTTTTTGTCTCCACAGGAATCCACAGATGTGAAAGATGAACTGTAAGCTGCACTCAACTACCGTCCTGCACGGGGGGGTTAGGAGGGAATGTGAATTAGATTGTTTTGTTATTTTCCACTGTAAAATGTTGAGGGATGGTATGGGGTTTAAGGGTAAAGGAGGAATTTTTTTTTTTAAGTTGACTTTTCTAAAAACATTCCTCATGAATGTAAATTTGTATTATTTAACTGACTTGGTGTAAAATCTTGTCATGTACAAAATAAAATGTTCCCAAACACCACTAACTCTAAATTTTACATAGTAAGCTTACCTTGTGGTCTAGCACAAACAAATGGAGGGATTGTCTTGAGTGTTCAGGTCCTTTGCACAACAGCTAGTTTCTAGTCCTCATGCCTTGCCCCACTGGCACAGCCACACAGTTCTGTGTAGCATATGCCTGTGGCTTGGTTTTGTGTTAATGAACCTGCTGTGCTGTTCAGCCAAAATACACTTGGTATCCAAGAGTGGTACTGAAGTTGCCAGTTGACATAAGTATTCAAGAAGTTATCTGAAGAAAGATGAGATAGGGCATTTAAAAATAGCATTGTAACTGAAGTCCTGACAGCTTGCACTGAACTATGTGACTTGACTCTGCTGTACAGAATAAGCAGTGGTATCTTTACAACTGAGATCAAGGAAAAAAAAAAAGATTCTTTAACTGAATATGTGAACAACAACCACCAGAAGTGGCTCACTGCCTGTGAGCTTATACAATCATCTATGGGATGGTATAAAGGTGGAACCTCTTGTCTGTTACGGTTATTCCTTAATGCTGTTGTTCCTAAACTTTTTCACTCTTATAGTGCTTTGCTAAACTGAAGTACTTAGTCTAACTCAAGCTAAATCTGCTGACACCAAATTGTAACGCAGACAGGTTGAACTGGAGATGCCACTTTCTCCCCTATTCATTATAGGGGCTTTATGTGGTGTTTGGATGAAGCACTACATTTTTTTTTTTCACCAGTGCCTCTACTTTGAAACATCTTCACAGGGTTTGTAGAAGATTTTATGCTGAAGGGTGTTTTTGTTGCCTTTCTCTGTGGAAGAAGTACGTAGAAGTAGTGCTCTTGTACAGCTTCAGTGCTTTTGACTCTACTTTAGAACCACTCCTTTTTCATTGAAAGAACTTTTTGTGAAGTTTGAGGTTCTGCAATCTGCAGTGAAATAAACTGTTTCTAATTAGGTGAGGGCACTAAGTGCTGACCTGAAGAATTTGCTATCCATTTACTTTCACTAGGCTGCTTCTATGTTGCCCAAATACTGTTTCCATGCAATAAATAGAAATGCCATGTATCACTGTGGTTATCCGATTAGGGTTTATACAGGGCTGTTGGCTTTTTCTGAAGTATGCTGCTTGAGGCTTCAAGGAATGGAAGCTTGGGTTTGGATTTTTTGAGGGAGTTTTGGGTTGTTTTGGTGTTTGCTCACTGTAGAAGTAGTATCTTAGATGCACTGCAAGAGCCTTTAGTTATTAGAGCATGCTGAGTGGTCTAGCCCTAGAGTGTAGTTCAGCGGCTAGCAATATCAACTTAATTAGCAGTCCTTTATTAGTAAGTTATTGAGTAGGGGAGGTGCAGCATCTCTCTTAATAAGGCAGTACCATTTTTGTGCTTTGTAGCAATCAACTGCTGCTGAGGTTTTGATTTAATGCTTCCTCAATTACCACCTCTAGTGCTACACTTCTGAGTAGATCATCAGTGTGTGCTCCTCTATCTCTGACCGGCCTGAGCAGCAGAGGTGGCTCACGCCTACTGTATGGCTGAGTGCTTTTGGAGCTAGCAAACCAAAGAGGAGTATTGGAAGCCTACAGTATTAGTCTGTTAATTACCTGTAGACTTAAGCAACCTTTGTTCTGTTACATAGCTGAAGTTCTCAATGCCTGGATTGGTTTTAGGATGACGTACCTGATTTAATTTCAGAAACAATAAAGAGCACACTTGAGAGTCACAGTTTGTGCTGCTTCATCTTCCTCGGCTAGAGGATATTGTGTGCAACGTAGCTGTGGTCCAGCAGCTTTCTCTGCCCTAGAGTGACAAGTGTTTGCTATTAATAAGCATGAAATGCTGTTGTAGGCGTGCTTTTTTGGGGAGGGAGGGAGGTGTCAGCTTTGTGAAGTAAAATAGTATGGATGCTGGAAGAAGTGTCTCCCAGTCACTGGAAGGCTGAGGCCATTTCTTCCAGTGCTGTGGCCACACTGATTCTGGGGTGGCATCAGCTCTGCTGTTCCCAGGTGGGCACTAATGAGAATGGGTTCCCTCTGCTAGGGTAAAGCTCCCTGTTTCTCAGTTTCCATTAGTAGCAGGATACGTTTAGAAATCCAACCTAAATTAGTAGTAACATCCCGCTGCAGCCTTTAGATCTGAAAAGCCCTTAGAAAATAAGTAGAAATGCATCTTTCGTGTCAGAAATCAACTATAATGACAAAAGCAATGCCCTAACAAAGTATGAATAGCAGGGTAAGGGTTGGTGAATCCCAGCTCTTCAAAGGGATAACTGAAAAACTGCTGTTTCTGCCCTAGGTAGAAAGGTAAGAAAATACTGCTGAATTGCCCCATCTTGTCTCTTCAATACACTTAATCTGTATGCTGAGGTGGAAAGTTGCCAACCTCAGCTTACTTTAGGTACAGTGAAGGAAAAAGTAGTTTCACCAGAACCGGACCTAGTAAGACATTCTCATCGATTGATTTCAGTTGGGCTCAACATCTGAGATCGACCTGAGTCCTTCCTATCACTGATTGCTGTCATAAAGGGGTCTGAGAGAGAGGGGCTGTGATCTAGTAACAGAGTGCAGGCTGCAGCCCAGACACCCACACGGACACGTAAGAGCAGGAGAGGATCTCGTGCTGCCTCAGCTGCTTTTCTACATCTCATCTACATACACACGCAGAGGAACAATAAACCTTTCTTCCTCAGAAATCCACTCCAATTTACGCAAATAAGTAACAGCTTCACAGATGTAAAAGCAGCACTTTCAGTCCTCGTTTCTGGATCCCTCTGCTATTACAAGAGCTCCAAGTACATTGCCAGTAGGAATTAGGGAGCTTTTGGTTTCCTAACAGGATAATCACTCAGACTGTAGTTTCCTTTCCCAAGTTAAACCGGAGTCAGAACTGAGGATGAAACCTATGACTCGTCTTGATACTTTCTCAGTGGAAAGCAATCCCCAACCTTCACGAGCTCTACTGCATACCAGTCAAAAATGGGTTGGTGTACCACCTCTGTAGGAAGTTGACTTAGTGTATCTTCCAGAGTTCCCGGAGCAAGAGTTTTTTTGCTCAATCCTATTTCCATTTTAACTAGTACAACCAACTTGTAGGATCCTCCCCAGCCTTACAGTGGACCAAAGCAGATTCCCTGCCAGTAATACAGACAGAAAGCCAATGTAACTGGTGCTACAGCATTAGGAGTCATGTGCAAGAAGTCCTGCAATAAGAAACCTTTATTTGTACCTGCCATCACTCACCCTGGGTTATGTCCAGTAATACTAAGTTAAGATTTAAAAAGGGAAGAAATGCCAATGGGTAAGTGGGGTTCTACTGCCGATGCATGGGTAAGCTTGTTAAGGCTAATGAGCAGCCATAAAAGCTTGACTTTTCAATATGCTAAACTTCCTATACTTGTTAATCAGCTTAAAAGTTTCAAATTCCATCAGACTCACCCATGTGAGTTTACATCTTTTATTCTGAGAGATACTTATTAAGGAATCATAAGCATTTTGGCAAGCGTTTTGGCACACAAACGATTGTACTTTTAACAACAGTATTCGTCATACATTTAATGCTACCTGTAAGTATGCTTAAAGGAAACCAAATTTAAAAAAAAAAAAGTATTAAGGGAATACAGTATTTCACATGTGGATTTCTGCAGTTCAGATAGTTGAAATATTTTATCAGTCCTAGTTTTCACACCGTAAGTAAATTCTGGTCACTGTTCTGAAGTTTCAACTTTTCTTGATCTTGCTTTTAGACCCAACAGTTCTGTTCTCAGTTCTCCAGGCTTAGGAGGTATTTCAGGTATACTCTGTTAAAAACAGAGAAAGACATCAGTGTTGTGACAGAAGAAAAACTAAACTCACAAAAGAGTAAATGAGCATACTCTGTAAGAGACAGCGTTACAGCTAAGTTGTGAACATACATTTGTCACTAAGTTGTGACATAACAGTTTCTTTTTTTTGAGCAGAGTATAATTCCGACATGCAAAACATCTTAAAGATTAACGTATTACTGTTTTGTAATTTGACTTTCAAGTACCAAAGTATGATTTGAAAAAAAAAGGAGGAAAAAGGAAAAACGGACAGTTCGTTTTAAAGGAAGAAAGCTTCTTTTTGCCATTTAAGAAAGTAAGTTTGGCTGAGATGTTTGGTACAGTAAGTTTCCAGACATATTCTGTCTCTTGGTGACAGAAGAAAAAGTTTCACTGCTTCTATCTTTCCGGCTTAGAAATTAAGCACTGAAACGAGAGATGAAATTTAAAAAGAGAAACTAGATGACAGGACATTATAAAAACCATACCTCCTCAAAATCTAGTTTAAAGAGATGTAGAACATTAGGTCATTCTGAATAAATATGCCTTTTTGCCTGTAATGAAGGCTGCAGGAGAGACTACTACAGCGCATAAATTCTTATGCATCTATCAATGATTTAAGCCTCCTCGTTTGAATTTTGACATGACAGATCAAACACGGTGATTTTTTTAGACATATCTGATTTTACTATAGCACAGTGTTTTTTAAAAAACAAAAAGTATACAAGAGCAGGGGGACGAGATAAAGCTTACAAGTTAAGGAGGCCTCCAAGAGACCAAATCAACCATTAATATCCCCGGGGGATGATCTCATTTGGAGCATGATCCTCTGTGACTGTCATTTCGACACTCTCAATCTGTCATTGTTTCTCATGTAAACTTTTGGTCACCTTCATTTCTGTTACTGGGGGGAAAAAATGTCTATTTAAATATAATATAGCACTTTCTCACCAATTTTGCACTCTTTTAAAAAAAAAAAAAACAAAAACAAACAATAGTTCCCCACAGCAGAAACCCCTTCTGAAGAAGCCTGCAAGAGCTTTTTTATTTTTCGGTATTTGAAGACGGTATTTGAATTCCTTCAAAAGGAAGACCCGGTCCCTGCTTCTTCAGCCCCTGATTTTCAGTCACGGCAGCCAGGCCCAGGCACCTTCCTAACACCAAACCTCCTCAGGAGAGAGACCCTCCGCCCCGCAGCCTCCCTAACGCCACCGCAGCCGCCACACACACACCCACCCCCACCCGGGCACTTACAAGGTCAGGCCTGTAGTACCTGTGCACCACCTCAGCGCCGGCGAACATGGCCAGCATGCTGGCCGCCAGCGTCTTCAGGTAGGTGGGCCAAGGCACGCCGGCGGGCATGGCTGAGGCGGGGAAGAACCGGGACCGCACCGCCTCCTCGCCCCCTCACGGAGGGGCCACAAAGCCGGCGGCCACGCTCGGCCACGCCCTCCCCACGCAGACGCTGACGTAGCGCGCCGGAGGTGCGTCATCCCCTCCACCTGACAGCCGGCCCCAACATGGCGGCGGGGGTGCCGAGGCCCGCCCCTGGCGGAGGGGCACCCGGCTGCGGTGACGCAGTCGTGACGTAGGCCCCGCAACCCTTAGGCGGCGGGAGGCAGCTGGGCGCCCCTCTCCCACGCTCTCCATACCCCCTTCCCCCCTCCCGCGGCGCCCCGAGCGACTGCTCCCGGCCCGGGGGCCGTCTTCCGCCGCCATCCCCGCCGGCACCGCCATCGCCCCCTCCCCGCGCCCCGCCCTCGCCGGCTCGGCCGGCAGGCTGCGCCCTCCCATTGGCCGCCGCCGCTCACGTGACGCGGAGCTGCCCGGCAGGTCGGTTGGGGCTCTGAGGCGCCGCGGGGGGAGGGGGCGTCGGGGGGCGGCCGGTGACAATAGCCCTCGGTAGCGGTGGCGGGAGGCTGCGCGCCCGGGCATGGAGGCCGAGGAGCTGGGCAGGTACCGGCGGGGGCCCGTCCGCAGCCGCGCTCGGGCCTAGCGTTGGGGATGGCCGTTGTCCTTCTTCTCCTCTATTTCCCCCCCTCCCGCGGCCGGGGGGAGCCGGGACCGGGCTGCGGCGGCCCCCTGTCCCCTTCCCCGAGCCTGCCCTGGACACAAAGGGGGCGGGAGGGGAGGCGCTCCCGGGTGGGGTGCGAGGGGTGCGGGGCCGTAGGGCGGCCCTGTGTGCCCGTGGAAGGAGGCGGGGGGAGAACTGGGTGGACGGGGGGGCGTCAGGCGGTGG